>VHKM01000057.1:5427500-5925000 GCA_007210695.1 Neogobius melanostomus
TCATTGCTCAAGAAGACAACAGTGAAATCAGTCAGTCTTTCATTTTCATCTTGAGTTGAGATATTGTTACACGTTGTAGTACTGCATAATTCTACTTTGGTGCTCAAAATGGCCGCCGGAACTATGCGTGATGTATACCAGCTGTAAAAGTGAGGGAGACGCAGAGGGGGCGGAGGTTCTG
Organism: Neogobius melanostomus; assembly: GCA_007210695.1. Classification (NCBI taxonomy): domain Eukaryota; kingdom Metazoa; phylum Chordata; class Actinopteri; order Gobiiformes; family Gobiidae; genus Neogobius; species Neogobius melanostomus. Next base: position 5,427,682 of record VHKM01000057.1, read on the forward strand.
GTCCACTGGGACAAATCGAAACACTCCGCTTTACAACTTCACCCTAAAAAGCCTCGTTTTAGAAAAATAATCAAAAAAATTGCATTTTCTTTTAATTCTTTTTGAGGCCATTTTAATTAGGCCAACATATTCTTAACCTCTTACCCTCCCCCCCGCCTTAACCGAGTGCATTTCTTCAGTCCGGCTTTACCCAAACCTTACAGCCTACAGGCCAGTGTCACGCCTCATCTGAAAGTGAAGGAAATGATCTTAACGGATCTTTTTCCTCACGTTGTTGCCTCTTTTTTTGGTTCATTATGACACCTTTCACCTGTTCATGTCTGTAAGAGATAATATTAAATCGCTAGTCATCATACTGGGTTAATCTATAATGTCGTACTGCCCGTAGGTCAAGCTGTGCGGTCGTACTATCTCTTTATAGCCTTGACTGGGTGTTTAGGCGCCTACTATCAGCCACTGAATGCTTGCGTGTGTGTTAGTGTGACGCGCTTAGAGGGTATTTACGTGTCCTCTGGGGAAGCACAGACAGACTTGAATGTTAGGACTGGCACAATGTCTTGAGTTCTTGTCTCTGGGTCCCAAGATGGCAAATAAACTTCTCCTGCATAAGACATCCTGACTGCTGCCTATTCTTCATCAACCTCTCGATCATCGTTTGTTAGAATTCTCTTACAATGTCTAGTATTTGTCTCTATTTTGACGCTTATTTCAAGAAGCGTATAGATTTGGGTAAAGCCGAACTGGAGAAAATGTGCTCTGTTCAGATGGAGGTTAAGAGAGTAGTAGCCTATCACCCAGATGAGTGAAAATAGTTTAAATGTGGAAAACTGTTCAGTGTAATATTAGATTAAATAGATTGCGTGCGCTATATTCACAGCGTTTTCAATCGTGTTAAATTAGGGGGTACGCCAGAGGCTTCAGGGGGTACACGGCTTCAAAAGCACTGGAATAGAAAGTTATCTTCTGTACTTGTGAATCCTCACCTCTCCCCCTCTCCACAGGCTGTCTGTTCTTCCTGTGCCTGGGCCTCATGTACATGTTCAGGCCCAACATGTCGTTCGTGGCGCCGGTTCAGGAGAAGGTGGTGATCGGGGTGTTTTTCCTCGGGGCCATCCTGTGCCTCTCCTTCTCCTGGCTCTTCCACACCGTCTACTGCCACTCCGAGAGCGTCTCCAAAGTCTTCTCCAAGTCAGTGCAAAGCTCCACGTGTCGCTCTCGTGCCTCGTCGTCCGTGTGTCTAACGGCCCCTTGTTTTTTGTTGTTGTTTTTTTGCTAGGTTGGACTACAGCGGCATCGCGTTCCTGATCATGGGCTCGTTCGTGCCCTGGTTGTACTACTCCTTCTACTGCTCGCCTCAGCCCTGCTTCATTTACCTCTTCGTGGTGTGCGTGCTGGGGCTGGCCGCCATCTTGGTCTCTCAGTGTGACTTCTTCTCCACGCCGCAGTACAGAGGAGTCCGGGCAGGTAACGCACAAGTTTGTTTGGAAATATCGGTTCATTCGCGGGGGATGTTCTGTTGAATCAAGCGCAGTATATTTGAATTGTTAGTTGATTCATTTGTTAATTAATGAATGGGCTTGTACATTCATTGTTTGTTCAAATTTAAATGTAAATTTAGGGGCACCAGTTTGATGAGTGTACACTACTATGTATGAATAAATATTAGACATTCATCAAAGAATAATGTATGGTCATGTTAGAAAACAGTTAAGGGGGAAAAATCTAAACTTTCTCTAATTATTCAAAAACTACTTTAACAAATGCTGAATTTTGAATATAGTTTTCTACTCAATAAAGATACAAAGACATGGAGTGAAGCAAAGTGGTTCAACGGCCCATAATTACATACATAATGATGCATCATGTTAGCATTCTCCGTTCCGTTTTCCCCCTTGGCGAAGCCACGCCCCTTTCTATGACGCCATGCCGTCTGCATCTACGGGCAACATGTCATACAAAATAACAAATATTTGGGAGAAATGGGTCTATTGCATATATAGAAAAAGTTGTATGTCTTTGAGTCAACCCCATGAAAAAATTAGAGCAAAAACACAAGTAAATAGCACATTACGGAGGTTTAATGACCAAAATGTTATTTCTTTTATTTATTGGTTTATTTGGTCGGGACAGTGCATGTTAATGTACATACATGGGTCTCATGCATGTAAATACGCCACTCCGGGTTAGCCTTGGGCTAATTTCAATCCGTCGTCCCCGATGCGCACTCTTAAACACACTCTTAAATAAGGCTGTCACGATAATTACTATATCGACTTATCGTTCAACAGTTAAATGATATGTTTTTGGGCTCTGTATTTATCGTCTGTACATTTATTAGCACCTGTATTTTCTTTGTAAAACTTTGATTTCTAACTGAAGCAAAATGAGTTACATTATGTTTCATGTTTACTGCTGCTTGTGTGGTATTTTAGGATATGATGATGCACTTTTAGAACAAAGGTTTACTGTAATTTTTATGCCAGAGAGTTGACAGTGTCTAGTATTGTTAGTCAATAATATCGTTTATTGCGATAATTTCCTGCCTCAATATATCGAACTTCAAGTTTGTTACCGTGACAGGCCTACTCTTAAACACTCTCTCATTCATCCTGGCCTATTGTACATGTTTTTAGTGGTAGGGGAAACCGGAGGAAACTTACACAGGGAGAACATGCAAACTCCACACAGAAAGGGCCCCGTCCAGGTGGGAATCGAACCTGTGACCTTCTAGCTGTGAAGCACGAGAGCTAACCGCTGCGCCACTGTGCCACCATTCATTTGAGTTTATTCAAATCAATAAACGGATGGCATTTAAATGGAAGTTTATTGGTATTGGTTGTTTTAAATAGGGCTGTATTGAATATTATTATCCAAAAATCCAATGATAAATTAGAATAAGTAATGTTGTAATGTTTCAGTAATGTTTTTAGCAAAAGTTTAAAACGGATTATTCACCTGCAGTGTTTCGCCTTAAGCCAACAATCTAGGTGCGATCTCAAAATCAAGGCTAGTACCTTCCAAGTTGATGCAAATTAGTCCATAACACATTGCAGTCTCTTTATTATTATTATTATTATTATTATTATCCACCACAACTTCCTGAATACAATATACAGCAAGAGAACAAGTCGGATTTCCCTGGATAACTATGCGTTCCATTTTGGACAGCCCCTTTTTGAGGTTAGGTAGACATCACTAAATCCTTATAAATAAAACCTCTCTTTCTGTCTTTCTCAGGAGTTTTTGTGGGCCTGGGTCTGTCCGGTGTCGTCCCCACTCTGCACTTTGTGATCAGCGAAGGCCTGATCAAAGCCGCCACAATGGGGCAGGTGGGCTGGCTCTTCCTCATGGCCACGCTCTACATCACCGGGGCGTGTCTGTACGCCGCGCGCATCCCAGAGAGGTTCTTCCCCGGGAAATGTGATATCTGGGTACGAAAGCGTCACTTTAGCGGTGCAAGTAATAAGAGATCTGGAGCATACAGGCTGTGAATGCCGTCTGAAAGCGGGCCACACTCACCTTGTGTACCTTGTGTCTCCCGCAGTTCCACTCGCACCAGCTGTTCCACATTCTGGTCGTGGCCGGAGCGTTCGTCCACTTCCACGGCGTCTCCAACCTGCAGGAGTTCCGCTACACCATCGGCCGCTGCACGGAGGACGGCAACCTTTAACATACACCCCCCCACCCCCACCCCCACCCCCCAAAAAAATACCACCAAGAAGTGCTCGAAAAGGAAAAACGCGCGCACAGGGCGAGGAAAAAAATTCAAAAAAAGACTTCACAAGGTGTGCATTTTGTTGCTGAATGTGGTTTTTCAAAACTTTCAAAAGCAAAATGCGTGTCTTTAAATTTGGATTTACTTCAGTTATCGCCAAGGAGAGGCTGGGTAGTTCATATTCATTGTCACTTTTGGGTAGAAGATGCATAATAAATAATAAAAGGTTTTCATGTAAATAAGATTTCTAAATTTTTGGGGATTATAGGTTTGTATAAAATTAAATAATAAAAAAAACACACACACACGGGACAGTTCGATGGACACGTAATTGTCTTTGTGGTGAAGTTGTCCTTTGGCGTGGGAATTTGAAGAAGAAGAAGAAGAAAGGCACAATTTAAGACGGTTTTAAAGAGCAGAGACGACGAGACTCGCTGTTTTTAAGTCAAAAGCTCGATTTAATTTCAAATACTATTAAAAAAAACAAACATGTATTTTATCAAGTTTTACGCTTTGACAGCCATGTTTGTCTTCTTTCCCGCCTTTTGTTTTTCATGCAGTCATCTCGGATCGAAAATAAAAATGAATCGGATGCAATTAGTAAAGCCACGCTGCGGAACATTCCACATTTATCATTTGCCACGTCACAGGAGAGTCAAGTAAAGATGCACATTTTTGTACTTTATTTTTTTTTTTTTAAATCAATAAAATTTCGCCAACTAGGGACGCGCAGAATCCTCGAGCAGAGCAACAAGCTGGAGAAATACAATCCTCCACATAGACCTGACTTTACTACGGACTACACTCCCTAAATCGAAGTCTGTGCTGGATTTGAACCAGCGCTAAATGTTGTCTTCGTTGTGCCACAGCGCTGGGTCTGCAGTGTTACAAGACCAGCAGGCTAACGTTGCTAACTAGCGGCTAACGGCTCAGGGACTTAAGGCGGGACAGTATTGATTTCTCACGCAGCGGTCAAAGTTGAGATTTTTAAAGGAATAGGTCACCGTTTTTACATACTGAGATATGTCCTTACCTTAGCTTAGACGAGTTCATTTGTACCTGTCTGGTCTCCACGTGTGCCTTCCTTAACATAAACGCAGCACAGACGGCGTTAGCATTTAGCCTCTCTCTTCTCCTCTATAGCTCCAAACGAGGTGAAGAGTTTGGTAGCTTCTATTTAAATATGGTTACGTGAAGTGTTACACTACAAAGTATAATTACACAAAATTAAACAATGTGGATTTTCTAAGCGGATAAAAAAGGGAACTATATTGTAAGGCGTAATAATACCAGGAGTAATTCGGCATCCCTGCAGCGATATCTTCACTTTACTGTGCGGATGCCGAAGTATTCCTGGTATTATTACACCTTACAATATAGTTCCCCTTTTTATCCGCTTAGAAAATCCATTGTTTAAATTTTGTGTAATTATACTTATATGGTGTAACACTTAATGTAACCATATTTAAATAGGGAAAACGTGGAAGAGTTTGGTAGCTTCTATCTTCACCTCGTTTGGAGCTATAGAGGAGAAGAGAGAGGCTAAATGCTAACGCCATCTGTGCTCTGTTTACATTATGGAAGGCACACGTGGAGACCAGACAGGTACAAATGAACTCGTCTAAGGTAAGGTAAGAACATATCTCGGTATGTAAAAACGGTGGCCTATTCCTTTAAGCTAGTTTCCTCCCTTCTTAGTTTTCATGCCATACAAGGCTTATTTTATTATGTTTTGTCGCGAGCGAGGTAGAGATATCCCGGAAGTAGCTACAACATCACTTTGCACAGCCGGCTTTCCCACGGGTAGTCATTCACAAATATTGATATACTTTACATCCGCGTGTCCTGCGAAGGGTGTCCGCCTTGACTCTATAATCCAAAAATTGTATTTTTCCTTCTGCGAGACGCCCAGTACGGAAGAGCAGAGAAATGAGCCGCGCACTTATTATTAGCTTATTTAAAAACTAAACAAAATCCCAAATCCCCCTGAAAAAAAAATCATTATATTTACGTAGTGAAATGTTCCGCAGTGTGGCTTTAAATACACATTAAACAGGCCCTAGGTCAATGTTAAATTGTGCTCTGTCCCTGTCTAAATAAAAACCATACCATAGAACAATTACAGGACTGAACATGGAATTGAAAAGAAAAAACACACTCTTGCTTCTATGTGGTATTTTGTTCATTGATTCTTTTTTTTTCCTTATATTTGCTTTGGACATCTTTATCAGCTTTAATTACAAGTTTTACTATATATTTTGTCTCGCTTTTCTGTCCGCTAAGGAGTTTGAAGAGTTAATTTCAAACCACGCCGCCGAATTCCCGCTCTCGTGTTTGCGGTTTGGTGGTTTATTCTCCAGAGTGAGTGGCTACTCTTTTTGCTTTTAAAAAGTGTTCCACGATATGTCATTATGATTTTTCTCTGTCGGTTTATTTGACGGAGTTAATATTAATTTATTTCGGGTGAGCGCCGGTGTGTTCTGACAGGCGTGACTGATCGCAAATAGACCTTTATATCTGCTGTATTGTTATAATAAAAGTTATTTTCAAAATCAATACTACGGTCTTTTCATTACTAAACCATTATTGTTTCCTTTTGCAGTGTTTGAGACTTTACAACTGTACAGGAAGTCATGTTTGGTCACTTTTGAAATAGTTCATTTGAACTTTATTTTCATCAGAAATGACAAAGATCAGAATGAAATGAGCAACTTAACACGATATTTGTGAAAAACGACTTGTTGCATATACGTGCACGCTCGTGAACGTTATAAATCGGAAAAAAACTTTGCGTACACATTTTTTTGTGCTTTTGCTACGCACTTTCAAAGTCAGTCTCACGCACAGTTCCAGGGCGATTGCTGGGCTCACGTTGTGCTCACCCACGCCAAGCGTGAGGGTTACATTCGTTTGGTGAGTTTTGGAATCCCCATATGCTGTTTTTTGTCATGTATGGTAGCAACAATGCTTAGTTTTAATGGTAGGGCCGTACGACGGCTACAGAAAAACCTATGGATCAACGGTGTGGGGGTTGTTGAGCAGACCGTGTGTGGGGCGTTCACGACACACAGGTAGAACTTTTAGATATTTTAGATGATTTTAGCAGTATTAAAGTTTCTACAATAGGCTTGGGTGTGTTTTTTATCATTTTCAATTTTGTCTTTTTACAGTGTTGCTACCTGCTGTCCTTTTAGCCGATGTTTATGTTATGTTTTTGTTGTTAGTCCGTCCTTGGGAACAACTTGGTGGTCTGCATATGTAAAGGGCGGACTAACCCTTTTCTTTACTTTGTGCATTTGTTTGTTTACTGGTCACTTCCCGCTCCATTCCTATTCATGGGAATGGAGCCTTTGTCTAAAGAATAAATAGTGTTAAACTTATGAGAGACTCTGCCTTTCTATAGTTTTTGGCACTACAACAATGGTGTACAGTATGTACTGGTCTAGTCTAGGCCATGTAATCCCATTTATATTTCTGTTTATTAGTATAACCCTAACCCTAAACACTAACTTTAATGATAGTGTTCTTGGTGTCCAAACGTAGTGGGGTTCAAACCTAACCCTAAGGGGAGTGTGGTCCCAGCCTGGCCTTACTTTGTGCCCTCAAACTCTTCATAGGCTAATCCTAAATTGTAGTGGGCCTTAAGCCTAAAGGCCTGTTCATACTCCACAAGACGCGAGAATTTTGTTCTTGAGGCAAAAAGAACAAGAACAAAGTTCGTCTGGGCTCTGACATTTCATACTCCACAAGACGTGTTGCTGCTGAACTGCCACGCCCCCTTTTTCGGCAGCCAAAATAATCAAGAAATTACAGAAATAACCCCGCCCACTAAACATCCAGCCAATCACAGCAAGAGTTCTTGCAGCCCTGCAGAACAAAGTTCTGCTCAGCTCAGGTGTCAAGAACAACGTGAAAGAACTGCCGAACAGGAGCTCTGGGTGCGAGAAAAAAGTTCTTGCATCTTGTGGAGTATGAACAGGCCTTTAACCTTTAACCTCCTCGATCTAAAACTATGGTTACTGATCTTGCTCTGTCCTAATAGTAATATCTCATTATGTGATCGTTGGCGCAGTTTGAGGCTTGGTCAGTCCTCGTTCCATCTCATGGCCTCCAGCGTGTGTCTTGTTCTCTAAGGACGCATGCTAGGGGCCTAAAGCCAGAGGAGCTCTCCAATGTGCTGTTTCGGGGGGCCTGCTTATTTGAGGGAGAGAATGACCTGTTTTAATGGGTTGGTACTGGATGATATGCGCTTTAACAATGATGGTCATGGCTGACTCCTATAAGGGCTGTAATAATAAATGTTTTCTTTCTCTAGAAGTGTGCATGATTTACAGGTGAAACTCTGAAAATTAGAACATCGTTCGACTCCAATTTGTTTCTCTTCAGTTATAGAATATGCTTTTTTGCTAAATGTGGGTTCTATCTTTAGTGTAACTTCAGACTAATGGTCTGATACTAAATGTTCATGGTTTTTATGTGTATACACACAGACACAGTCATAAAATATCAAAAACCTAATTCTGACGATAACTCGGACTATCTGGTCAGTTTCCAAGTGGAATTAGTCCAAATTTAGTATTGTACCATTTTAAAATGTTGCTCTCATACATTTGAATGAGAGCAAATAGTTACACTCGTGGTCCCTTGGGGTCATTTTTGACCCCATTTGGTTTCTCTAATATTTCACTCATAAAGTAACATTTTGGAAAAAAAAAAAAAACTGTCTGACTTCATAAAAATGCAATTTTTGTTGGTTTGTTTTTTAAAACAGTTTTTATTATTTTTTGGGTTGGTGGGCCATGTTTATGTAAAAGAAGGTTTTTTTGTTTTAGACAAAAACGGCCCAATAACACTGAAATTGTTGACCTGTTGTTGCATTTTTAGGCCCGAGCGCCATCAGGGCTGGCGAAGGGGCTCTTGTAATGGTATAGAGTGCACGGAGCGAAGCGGAGCCCAAAGTGCGCGGACATGCATATACATATATACAGTAATGCAAAAATCAACATTGTAATTGTACAGAGCCCATAAAAGTCAATGGGCGACTGAGAGCCCTGGATCACTTGGCCAGCCGCCTACAGAGGTACACGAGAGACAACGAAGCCAGACGACTAAACCGGCTGTTCAAACTCAACCAGTGAAAGTGTACGCTCAATGGCAGGGTAACACTAGCAGAGCAGACCCAACAAGGCTGGAAACTGAACAGTACTGGAAAGGCATATGAGAGAAGGAGGCAGCACATAACAGTGATGCACAGTGGCTGGTGGCTCTGAGAGAGGACCACAGCAACCTCCCTGAACAGAATCCAGTTACCATCACAGTGACAGACATCCAAGAAAGAGTCTCCAGTATGAAAAACTGGACAGCACCAGGCCCTGACATGATACACGCCTACTGGCTAAAGAAACTCACAGCACTCCATGAGCGCTTGGCAGCACAAATGAACCAGATGCTGAGAGATGGGAATCACCCTGAATGGTTAACCGAAGGCGCACAATCCTGATCCTGAAGGATCCCTCAAAGGGTACAGTCCCATCCAACTATCGGCCAATAACCTGCCTCTCCACAATGTGGAAGCTCATGTCCGGCACCATAGCGGCTAAGATAAGCGGGCATATGGATCAATACATGAGCACAGCTCAGAAGGGAATCGGTAAAGATACCAGAGGTGCCAAACACCAGCTCCTGGTAGACAGAACAGTCGCTCGAGACTGCAGAACCCGACACACTAACCTGAGCACTGCCTGGATTGATTACAAGAAAGCCTACGACTCAATGCCACATACTTGGATCATTGAATGCTTGGCACTATACAACATCAACAGAACTCTAAGAGCCTTCATTGCAAACTCGATGAGGTTGTGGAAAACCACCCTTGAGGCCAATGGCAAGCCACTTGCACAAGTCTCCATCAAATGTGGCATATACCAAGGAGACGCCCTGTCCCCACTGCTGTTCTGCATAGGTCTGAACCCCCTCAGCCAAATAATCAACAAGACTGGCTATGGATACCGACTCAGGAACGGGGCCACCATCAGTCACCTCCTCTACATGGATGACATCAAGCTGTACGCTAAGAATGAGCGAGACATCGACTCACTGATCCATACCACCCGGATATACAGTGCAGACATTGGGATGTCATTCTGACTAGAGAAGTGTGGTCGGATGGTGACTAAGAGAGGGAAGGTAGTCCACACAGAAGGGGTCTCACTCCCAGAAGGAACAATAGCAGACATTGAGGACAGTTACAAGTACCTTGGAATCCCACAAGGAAATGGCAACCTCGAAGAGGTGACAAGGAAAGCGGCTACGGCCAAATACCTCCAACGAGTAAGGCAGGTCCTAAGAAGCCAGCTCAATGGCAAGAACAAGTCCCAGGCAATAAACAGCTACGCCCTGCCAGTGTAATGGTGTTAATATAGACGGGTTAAAATCCTGGTAATGGGTTTTGAGCGCCACGGTGTGGCATGGTGTGGGAGTGCCCCCGAGTAAGTGTTACTCGGGGCTGTGTACATATTGTCCCACCTTTTTGTTATATATGTTTTATGTACCTGGTTGAGTGTGCGTTAGTTGTCTTGTGTATTTTATTTTGTCGGTCCAACGCTTGAAACATCCGGTCTAGGAGTATATAGGGATGGCTCCTCCTCTTCCTTCCTCTCTGATTTCTGTGTCTTGAGAGAAGGTGAGCGTGTTTAGGAATCGTTAGCCATCACATTGTTAGAACTTATATCATAAGGTTTTAACTTGTCTTTTATGTTGTATATATTGTTTTATTATTATTTATTTCAATATTTGTCACTTACGTGTTTCTGTTTTTGTTTTATGTCCAAAGACCACGTTGGGTCGACTCCCTTGCTAATGGGCTAACGCCATTCATTTCATTTCTGTCACCAGGTATAGTTTATATTCTTTATGTCGCTCTCTGATTTCTGTGTCTTGAGAGAAGACCACGTTGGGTCGACTCCCTTGCTAATGGGCTAACACCATTCATTTCATTTCTGTCACCAGAATAAATGGAGCTGGAGCGTTGCTCACTCCCAACTTAGCCTGGGTCTTCTCCACATTAATAGAGCACCATACACAACGCAGAGCCATACAACATAGGTCACACCAGTAATCAGATACCCTGCAGGAAATGTGACTTACTATATTTAATATTTCTCTACTCTATGTCGGTTATGTTAAAGTTCAATAAATAAAGTTTTGGGGAAAAAAGAGCGATGAAAGTACAACATAAAGTGACAAAAAGAGGAATGAAAGTGAAGGGGAAAAAACACAAAATGCACCTAATGCACCTGCACATCTGTGAAAACACTCATGCTGTTGTTCTGTCAAATTACCATCCTTATCAGTTTAATTTGTCTTACACATGCCTTTATAGTTTTTATAGTTAATTATTGATCTAAGTTATGTGTTTTACGTTTTATGCTTCATGTTGCACGATTGACCGAAAAAAAAATCCTAGTTGTGAACCTGTTCATAACCATGGCAATAAAAACAATTCTGATTCTGAAAGTACAGCAAAAAAGCCACAAAAAGGTGACAAAAACTCAAAAAAATGGCAAAAGTTACATGAAAAATAACGACACAGCAACAATGTGAGGAAAAAGATGTTATCTTTCTGGGTTTTGGCTTTCAAATGAGGCGTCACACTGGTCTGTAAGTAAGTCTGTATCTGTATGCTCCAGTCGAGAAGCTTCTAGATTTGGGTAAAGTCGCACTAGCGAAAATGCACTCGGTAAAGGTGGGGTTAAGAGGTTAACCCAAAATAAAAGTTGTGAATTTGAGCATTTTGCAAAGTGGAATTTCCGTGCATTGACAAAACACAGTAGTCTCAGCTCATTTTTTTTCACTTCTTTTTATTTTTCTTATCAAATATGGACAGACAATTCACAAAAATCTAAACATTAAGACTCCTCAAACCCACAAAAACAGAGTCCTTTATTGAGATTTTGTTGTTTTTTTAAACAGAAATGTCACTTTGTTCTTTTCGAAACATTGTCAAAACACACCTTTCTCCAGCGAGCGCCAGAAACGAAAGCTTTACAAATAAATGAGCAATAAAACACGAGCAAAAAAAAAAGTTACACGTAAAAAGTATGTCCATAAACAGACGACAGACGCGTGGTTTAAAGCGTGACCTGTGAATACATTCGATTTCCACCCGAGACAAACAGAAATAAGCACTTTGGTCTTCTCCTCGTCGTGAAGTCAACGTTACAACACGAGCGTTTCAAATGTATGGAGCCGGAGAGGTGGGACAGAACGCTAGAGTGGACACTGGCAACTAGCGAAGCGAATGTGGCTGCCATATTATCCATCTATTGTCTGCCAGTTTGCGTTCTTGACATATAAACCTTGATCTGGAAATGTAATACAATATAATACTTTTAAAAAAAATTTTTTTTTTAGAAAGATTTGTTTCAACCCCCCAAAATGGCAAAAAAGAGAAAAGAATGAATAATAATAATAATAAAGTTCTTATTTATTTTGCAGATTTCATCTTAAATCTCTTCAGGAAAAAAACAAACAAACCCCGAAATAAATCCAGAAACTAAGCATAGCTACATGCATCAGTCAGATTGTAATGTTAACATTATATGCAAACTTGGTATTGTCCAGGAAAAGTTAATGTTGCTGAGCAGACTATTTTTAAAAGAAAAAAAGTCCCCATTGTAAAGTCACACATTATAATAACTACACCTTATTTAGTCTGAGTAAATGATGCGTTAACACTTAATTCATCATAGTATAGAATAGTTCTTCACATACTTGACTTATTCATTGTCAAGTAGTTATTTATTAAGCTTAAATAAGGTGTAGTCATTATAAAGTGTTACCGAAAGTCTACTCTGAATTTCAGTTCCACTTCTCTGGCGTGAAGCTAATGTCATTAGCACAACGCTAACAGCAAAGGAAAAATGTTCATTTCACATACCATACATTTTGAAAGGCGTACAATTTTTCAACGTCAGCCGGAGCGACAACAGAAAGTCAGTTGAGCAGTTGAGGTACAAAAACATGTCAGACAATGCCATTTTTTCTGTCTTCCTTCGTTCTAGTTTTCAAAATGCAAAGTTTAAAGTGCATAATTTAATCCCACTCATTCTAACTAATGTATTTTATAATCCACACATGCACATTTTACCAAAAGTCTCCGACAGAAATCACTTATTTTTGCAGCGGCTGTATTCTGCAAAACTGCCTCTTTTCCACCACGGATGTCGTTCCCCTTTAAAAATACACCTGTGGTTGGGTTTTGCAATCCCGCGTATCCGGTCTCTCAAACGGCCTGTCCCCCCGGATGATGTCATGAGGTGGTGCCATCCAGGAAGTGCTCCTGTGTAGTTAAAACCCATAGACCTTTAATTGATAGAGCAACTGTGGCAAAAATGTGGAAAAAAACTTGTATATTTTAGAAAAGGAAACAATATTATAACATGGTAGAAATTTCAATTTAAGCAGTCAGCAAGATACAGCCGATTTAGTATTCTTCTCACTCATAAAAAACACATAAAAAGCTGTAACAGGAATAAACGCTTGACCTTCAACAACAACAAAAAAAGAATAAGAATTGGTCTTGGAAGCTATTGTCAAAACCAAAGTTTTTAAGCTTAAAGATATGGGGGAACGAGACAGGGCTGCCACAACGCCTGTCAGTTTTTGCGTTTTGCACGTGGTGTATTTCGGTGACTAAATCTAAAATCAACGTAGTCAACTTTACATTTTTATTATAAAAGATAGTTGTATCACGTTCCACCGTTTCATGAAGATCCTCCCACGTGAATAAAGCACAGACTTGTTCCTTTGGCAGTGGATTTAAACAATATGAGGCTCATATAAACTTGCGTCACTTCAAATTAGTTTCTTTTTCAATCAGTTTTTGTTTCACTTTTAACTACTTTTAATTTACTTTTGGTTTACTTTTAGTTAGGAATGCACCGATCCGATACTGGTATTGGATATCGGAGCCGATACCTGAAAAATAACGATATCGGGTATCGGCTACAAATATCCGATACTGAACCAATACCTGTTTTGGTTCTCACTGCTTTAAAAACACAACTTTCACAAAATCTCAGTGAATATGTACAATCTGTACCTCATTTTGAAGCTCAGAAAGGGGAGAATTCAATCGTTTTAACCTTCGCCGAACAAAATGCCGTGGCTAGCAACAGTATGCTAGAGCTAGCGGCAGAATGCTAATATGCTAATCAAGGCTGGGACAGAAACTATGATTGGATCACTGCTTCAGTGGCCAAGTATTTGTGTTTTAGTTTATGAAATGCTGTTAAAGAATAACAGATTTTATATTTGTTTATGCACAGGTTATAATGATCAGATCACTTTATGTGAGTTGTTCAAATTAATGTAACCTAAATAGCCGGTCATATATTTTGTGTAGAAAAGTCTAGTTATTTTTGTTTAATGTTTTTTCATTGCAAGAAAAAACATTATTAATCTGAAAAAAAAAGAGGACCAAAGTTTTCATTCACAGCAACTACCTTTAAGAAAGTCTCTTGGTATCGGTTCATATCGGATATCGGTGAATCTCTAATTTTAGTCATCAATACTATCACTTTGACTAATGCAAGGACAAAATGTTTTAAGTGATGAAATCAACACTGCCTCCTATTCATTCTGAAAACATTTACCTACCACCTTCGAGCTTAAAACCATAATTTAAAAGCTTGTTTATAATAGCATATATTCGGATGTCCGAGTCTGGGACTTGAGTACTACATGCTCCTCCATCGAAATGCCACAATTTTTGCGAAGTCTCGTGAACTACCAGCATTTTAACATAAGCAGCGTTCATTTTACACCGTTTATCACACCAAGAGGCAGGATTGAGTGAACGCGTCGAGCAATAAAAGCAATAATAAAAAATAACAGGAGTTTAGCTTTGAAAGACACAAATTCAAAGGAACACCATAATAAAACATGTGTATTTTTAGCTTAACAACGCAGCCCTTTGCAGTTCTGAAAGGACCTGGAGTTGACAGTTGAACAATATCCAGCTAAGGACCTCCATCGTGCCACTGATAGTCGTAATACTTCCCCCCCAAAAAGGCGTATTCATAGCATTGTCTGTGTCTAGCACTGCAAAAACAAACATCTACAGGTTTAAAATATGTCGAATTAAGTATATTTTGCTAAACATGTGTTGCGTTCACGTGACATCAGGACACTGGTGTATTAGCCTATGGCCTATAATGGATCGACCCAAGTTTAAATGTATGGTTATATTTTGTTTATATATTAGTTACAAATATTTTTCTGACTTGTAAGGAGCTACTTAAGTGGAGATGTTGTTGCAAGAGTGTAAAGAAAACCTAATTTGGGGAAAACAGGCTCTAAAGTTTTGTAATATGCGAGTCTGTATATTTCTCCCGTCTTTTGTCTCTCAGAAAGGTAATGACCATATTTGGATTACTGCGTCATCTCAGTCGCCTTTCACGCTACACACGGATACAAAATATGTGAATATTTGTGAATGAATATGTGTGGGAAAAAGGTTGTAGCAGCGCAATGTTGTAGTTGCTTCCTGGATATCTCCGGCTCGCTAGCGGACAAAGCGTCACAAAATAAGTATCATACAGGGAAACCTTTGTCTTTTTTTTCGCTTAAAGATTTCCTGTTTGAAAAGGGGTGTACTGTAAAGCCGCTGCTCTGCGTCTCTGAGGGAATGTGAACGCAAACCATTATTTGACCCATGAAAGGAACAAAATTCTATTGAGAAAAATAAATAATAAAGTTTTTATGAAAAAAAAAAAAAGATAAAAAAAAAAAAAAAAGGTTTAAAATATCTTGGAAAACGTGGATCGAACGCAAAATCTCAATGGGTCAAAACAACCCAGAACTGCACATATAAATAATATTCATTTAAAAAAAAAAAAACATTTTAAACGGAAGTAGACGTTTGTTTGTGCAGTGAATACATTAAAAAGAAGCTACAATTGAAATAAACCTAAGAAACACTGCCAGGTAAATAAATAAGTGTTGAATTGCACAAAGTGTGAACACGAACGCCAAAGGTCAGTCTGTCACGATTTGATCTTCCACAGCTGCAACACATAGGCAAGATTACAGTCAGTTCATTCCATTTTATTTTACTGATTAAATACATGCATAGCTTTAGTACTCTCATGGTGGAGTCTCATGGTGCTGCTTTCTCACTGGATTCTACAAAGGAAAGGTCAGACTGGTACCGCTCTGTAAAAGTTTTGTTTCCACCGACAATAACCAATAAATCACAATTTTCTTCCCAAAACAATCACTAGTAATTGTACAGATAGAATAGAACAGTGGTTCCCAAAGTGGGGTCCGGGGCCCCCTGGGGGGCCTCAGAGGACCTGCAGGGGGGCCCCCAAAGCTTGCCTACAAAACAAGTACATGGAAAAAATATAATTTTTTAAAGGAAAAGTACATTTCTTTGCTACATTATACTACTTTAAACCAGTATTTAGCCTACAATCATGGCTAAATGTTGCTTTGTATGTTATTTTTTTCTGCAAAATAATAAAAATTCCTCAGAATATAGTAAAAATATTATTATGGAGGGCCCCCCGAGAGATTTTCGAATCGATAAGGGGTCCGCGGTGTCCTGGACTTTGGGAATGGCTGGATTTTGCAGTATTTTGCCAAACAATTTCAATTGAATTGCATTGAATTTATCTAAAAATTGTAGGTGGTTAACCGATTAACCGGTTAACCGTTAAAAATTGCGTAACTGAGTAAAAGCATTTTGCTCGATTAACTGGCGTGTATAATTTGCAGTGCCATTAAATACGTGTAATACATTTTTGCACCACCAGAGACTGCCAGAGCGCTCCCAAACATTTGTTCACGAGAAGCCTTCATCGCGCATGGCTAGCTAGTTTAACTTTTCAATATAAAGCAGTGCTTAGATATACTTCGTTGTTGTACCATCTCAACAGCCGACACCCGGGCATCACTTAGGAGGTAGCTAGGTAAGCTAAAGGCACAAAACTCGCCTTTCTCGTTATTGTTAAAACGTGGTGGAGAGATAAGTGTTGTTATTGTTGTACGCATGAATGACTGTTTCTTTGCTCAATGTTTAATGTTGGGCGGGGGTTGGTTAGTGCGCACACTAATGGTTAACCGAGTATTAACCGCTAAGGGCCTCGGTTAATGAAAAACTTGAAAACGTGCAGCCCTAAAAGATTGTAAGCAATTTGTTTCCCGTGTTAATTTTGACAACATATTTTAATTTAGTTTTAGTCTTAGTCTTTTGACGAAAATGTCTTTTAATTTTAGTCGAGATTTTGTCAAATAATTTTCTTAAATTTTAGTCTAGTTTTAGCCGACTAAATTCGTCTTAAATTTAGTCGGCTAAATTTACATGCAATTTTAGTCAACTTTATATTTATAATATTTATTATAATCATATATAATCAAGGTCCTCTGCTTCATGGAGCTTCTCCCACATGAACAAAGCTCAGAGCTGTTCCTTTGGCAGACAATTTACATGATACGAGGCTCTTTCAAAAGAGGAAGTTTGGATGATTTTAGTCTCTTCATTTTTGTTTAGTCATATTTTAGTCGACGAAAATATCTGGACATCTTAGTCTCATAAATACTTTGAATTTAGTTTTAGTCCAATTTTAGTCAGGCAAAATATTACTTTCACCAAAATTATGACTAAAATATTTAGTCATAAAATAACGAAATTAACACTGTTTCATCATCAAATTGTGTTAAAACTTTTAAGTCTTGACCTGTACCGAATAGGACAAAAACGGGGCTAAAATATAACATTATGGAAATCTTTTGCACATTCTTAAATTACCGAGCATTTTGCTTTAAGCTGTGTTAGCATAAAAATAAAAAAAACCTGTAAGGCTGTGTCTGAATGTCCACCCTCGCCCCTAACTCCTTATTTCACTACTAGCAAGCGAGGTGCCTGAATCTACAATAAAGTTTGCTAAACTTTGGTAATAATAGATTTCAATGACCAGGGCACTAATCGAAATCAAAATTCGACTAACAGCGCAGTACCAGACTATCCCTCTCTGCTATAGAATGCAATGAGAAAGTGCGATCAATCCCTTTCCTGACGTTCTCAGAGCGTTTTTACCTTGAGGTTGAACCCGAGCAGGTCTGAGATGACTCCGGACACCGCGGACAGAATGACCACCTGAGTGATGTTGTACAGCAGAGGGTTCATGGTGAGGCCGTACAGGCGGAACGGACTGTCCAGCTCCTGCAGGACGACAGCGCAGACCTGGGTTTATGATGCTGAACTTCAAATAACGTGTGTAGCAGCACACAATAGGGCCCGACTGATATGTCAGCTGGACACACCTGAAGGAGTATCGGCTATGGGTCAAAATGTTGCCGATATTAACTCACCGATGCTTTTTGTGAATATCTCTGGAATAAAAAGTGATAGAGACGGGGGTTTTTTGGCATCGGAAAGAGGAGGGTCATAGCTTTAGGTTTAACCTCTTAACCCCCACCTGAACAGACCACATTTTCTCCAGTTTGGCTTTACTCAAATCTTAAAGCTTCTGGAAAAAAGCGTCAAAATAGCGACAAATCAAGAAGAAAACAAGGATGAAAACGTAACAAAGAATGCAACGAAGATGTGAAGAAAAAGAGACAAAAAGGATGAAAAAGAACAATAAGGGACGAGACATGGCCACGATACAAGAACTAGTTACATCAGTTTTGTAGGTCTTAGCTTTCAAATGAGGCATTACATTGGGTAAAGCCAAACTGGAGAAAATGCAGTTTTCTAACCCTCCCTGAGTCTCCTAGCTTAGTGTCTAAAAGTGCTCCCTCCTTTTACAGAACTATGGTTACATACTCGCCCATGCATTCCAAATGATGCTAAACACTTTGGGATTTGTTTTAAAGCATAAAACTAGATATATTCATCTTCAAAATGTGTCCACTGGTCAGCTGCCATCTTGTTCTGTGTTTTACATAGAGCATCATGGGCAAATGTAGCATTATGTATAGAGTTACGGATATTTGTGTCAAAAACTTAGCAACTGTAACAGAGCTAAATTAGTGGCAAAATATTGAGAATAGAGGGCACTTAGAAGGTCAGGTATCTGTGTAAAAAAACACATCAAATTAAATCAGTCCTCATGTCGGCCTATCAGTATCAGATCCCATAAATCCATATCAGTCGGGCCCTAAAATAAGTTGAGATGCGCAATAGAGGTTTTTGTTCGCACCTTGAGCAGTTTTGTGGCCAGTTTGAGAACGTTGTTGACCAGTGTCAGGTCCTCCTTCTTGTTTGGTTTCTTCTCCATCTTCAGGTATAGGTTTATCTGGAGAGCACAGGTCAATAAAGCGGCCATTACATTTCTGCATGGGATACAACATACGCATGTGCACATACTAGAGCGACTGGATCCGTTTCCTTTCATCGGCGCTGTGGATCATGCTGACTAAAATTAGGTTAAAACTAAATTAAATTAAAAGTACCGTAAATTACGCATCAACAAGATTCATAAAAAATGTCTTCTTTCTTTTTTACATCGGCTGCGCTGGTCTATGAGCCGCAGATGTTCCAAGCACATTTGAAGCGCCATCACTGGAAATACTGGACTTTTTCTCTTTGTGCTGGGTCAAATTTACCAAGAGAACGGCGGCCTACAGGTACATTTACTTTTATTAAAGTGTGTTGAGAATTTCAATTATATTATTCTATAAACACGCGTGTACTCAGTCAAGACAAAGCGCTAGGGCTGGGCGATATGGACCAAAAGTCATATCCCGAAAAAAGTATATCGGGATATACGATATATATCCCGATATTTTTTTCCGCAAAGTGAGCGCTGTGAAATGAAATGTAAAAGATATCTTAGATAAAAATAGCCTAGAAAATAAAATAGGTCAATCTTTTTCTGAGGGCAGCATTTATGCATAAAGAGATAAACAAAATAAAGTGCTCAGTTTAAGATAAACTTTTTTTTTAAAACAGCTTGAGATTACCTGTTTCTCTTTGTTAACTTAATAGCTTATCTGAATTTGAAAGATCCCGATATATGCGATATGGTCTAATTCCATATCTCATTAAAAAATATATCGATATATCTTAAATATCGATATATCGTCCAGCCCTACAAAGCGCTGCCCGCACAGCGACTCTTCCCAGGGAGTGTGGCCGTGTTTAGAGTCGCCCTCCTCGGCATGTTTGTGCACATGGCTCCGGTTTCACAGTGTTTAAAGGTCCTATATCATGCAAAATCGACTTTTTGGAGTTTTTAGCCATGTTGTTTTGCTATTTCCTTCTCAAAAACACCCCCAGAGCGGTTTTTGGCTTCATTCACGCAGTTCTAAGTAATCCTCCTGAATCCTGCTCTCTGAGCAGCTGCTCCGCCCTCTCCTGGTAAACGACTGAGCTGTTCAGTTGTGTCGTCACAAAGGAACGGAAGTGCTCTACGTCTGTAATGTAATGCCTTACGGCCTGATTTTAATTTATAAAACAGCTTTTTCATTATTTTTGTTGTAATAGAGAAATAAAGAAAAAATTTTATTAAAAAAGCAACTCTCCGACGCGTCTGTGCTGTCCCAGGAGAGTAAACAAACGCACCCCCGGCCGGAGGATCGGAGCAGAAGTGTTGTTTTTGAAGACTGAGCTCTTTCTAACCTACTCTGGACACGCCTGTTCTTTTTTATTACCGAACGATAATGTCACGGGTTCGCGTTTGGCTACGAGAGGAACAGGACTATTCAACCTTCCTAAAGAAGAGTGCACTCGCCAGAAGTTGGAATTTCTTTCTGGGATTCAGCGACTTTATCAACCAACCTGATGGATGCTTGGTGAACCTTGGCCAGAATCAAAGTGGATTAACTTTTATAACCAACACGATCCCATAACCCGATGGGGAGGCCAGGCTGAGCGGTGAGTCAATCAAAACGCGTGTTAGCATGTGTGTTAGCCATTTATGAAACTGTGTTGCACATGTCAACTCCTTATAACTGCATTATGTGAACCAACTTCACTTTTTGCAGCGATATTTATATTTATAATACTGCAAATGTGGAATGAGCGGAGAGAGGGGCGGAGTTAACTGAATCGAAGCATCTTGTCTTCCGAGTTTGAAAATACCCCCAGAAAATACTTATATTTCTCTCAAAAATGAGTACTCCATAGTGATAGAGGTACAATATATCATATAAATGCCTATACTTTACTTTGGAATGGTTAAAATAGCAGGATACAGATCCTTTAAAGCTGCTCTGAGCTGGGTTCGTAGTGAACGCTCGTGGCTGGCTTTTGAAACCCGTGTTATTTCAGCAGTAAGAGGGCATCCTGCTGCCCCGCCCCGGTGTGCAGTAAACATGGCAGACAGATGTGGAGGAACACAACGATAGGGTGACATATGACACAATATTCACGCTTTGGTTCTCTCCGTCCTGATTTCGTCTGAACAGTCCGGTTTATGAGCCTTGTGTCCGGAGGCGCCACAAGAGGCGCTACAGGAAACAAAAAGGGACAAACGAGGAGGTATCCGGGCAAGACTTGCAGCTAAGCCACACACAAGTCTTCTAACCCTACAATTGTTCTGACTAATCTTGGCCAGGACGCCATTTTGGGTGCAGTCTAGAGTCCTGCTACAAAGACAGAAAGACATTATCATAGGCGGTTTGTGGCTTCAGCTCACTTCTCTTGTGTGCTCTTTGTCCATTCAGAGCTGTGTTTCTTTCCACCTACAATAATCTATCGTGCACACGTTGTTTTTAATCAGCCTCAGCACAGAGGACGCGTTACCTGTTCCGTCAGCAGGATGGACGTGTTGCTGTACTTCTTGCTGGTCTCGGAGCCCAGGGTCACGAAGCGCAGCAGGAACAGAGTGAGGCTGGAGCACCAGATCACCAGCTCCCAGTTATAGTGACATTCCAGGAAGGTCTCGTGGACGTGCAGCAGCTACAGGAGACGGGACAAGCATGGAGCTTAGACCTGAGATTAAGTTTTATAGAGCACACACTTTTGGATGGGAAAACAATGACATTTGATATTTTTGCATGTGATAAAAAGAGCATCCTAAATGTGTATGGGCTTAGAAACATGTATTTTTGTACTTAAGCATTAACGCTTCATGTTTATTATTTAAAACATATCTATAAGGATTAGACAGTGACATTAGGACTGACTTAATACAATAAAAATTCTAAAACATTTGCGTAATGTTGGTCAGTTAAAAGGACTTCCAGCCATGATCCATTTCAACTTTTGCCAATTTTCTTATTGGAGATTTCTTTCTCTACCATAGAGTTATATTGGCCCCTACCCTCCATCTGAGATAACGACATCATCACATTTCAGGACGTGAACGCAACTACAAGCTGGGTTTCAGGGGACATCACAGCGTTCTAAAGGTCTATAATATTTATACAGGTGGGGAGCAGGTAAAATGATTTTGTTTTTGAGGAGATTTTTGGTGTTGTTCAGATCATGGACCCAGTCAATGATATTAATCAGTGGTCCAGGCAGTGGGGCGATCGTGCTTTTTACCGTGACAGGGCCCAAACTGTGGAACTCGCTCCCAGTCGAGCTGCGAGTCATCACTGACCTGCCACTGAGACTAAAGACTCACCTTTTTAGACAGGCTTTCTAGAACACCTAACACTGATCTATTTGTATTTGTGTGCCGGTGTTTTTATATTTTTGTTTCATTTTATGCTGAATGTTTTTTCCTCTGTGTTTTTTATGTGAAGCACTTTGGTCTGCCAATGTGTTGTTGTAAAGTGCTATTGAAATAAACTTGATTGATGGATTAATGATCATTTTTGTCATTCATAAATGTAATTTTTAGATAATCCATTCCGGGTTTTGTTTAATGAAATATTACGCTGCTCAATCCCGTTCGAGTCCGTGTTTTTTCGTGATCCGGTCTGCGTTTTTATTTGGGGCAAAAAGATCGGAGACACAGGGGCAGAGACAGGAGCTGCTGCTACAGTGTGAGTAAGTTTAACTAGAGATTACAATAAGATTTACATTAAAAGCCCTTTGACACAACTACATGTAACAGTTGTGTTTAGGCAAAGCTGTTTGCATTATCTGTCACATCAGTCACTGATTTTGTAAGTCCTGAATTTAGCCTTACGCTGATTTTGGCTCCTCTTGTTTATGCAGAACACAGACCTATTACATTATTAGATCATAAACTGTGGCACTCACTGATCAATATTGAACATGATTACAGGCATGATGAGGAAAATCGAAACATCCATGGGAAAATTAATTACTGGTAGCCTACATCAATCTAATAATAGTATGCTGTATACTCAAACTTTCTATAACATAGTATTGTGTCCTACATCAAAATGCTTTATAGCTACTTATGCTGAAATAAATATGTATCATATAGAAATTCAAACAATAAATTGTTGCAAATAACATTTCTAGAAACACTCTATTGTCCCCGGCAGTGTGTATTTCCCCGGATTTTCTTTAGTAATGTTTTCTGACATTAATGATCAAATAATTTTTCCCATAAACAATGATGGCTTATTTTTTATATAAAATATCTTCATTTTGCCTGGAGAAATGGTGAGATATATTATTCTAGTTAGGTGTAAAACAGATTTGGTCTTTTATCTGCTGTTATTTCAGCAGGAGATTCAGATAAAGTCGTGTTTTATGTTGTGTTTGTCTATGGAACTGTCAACTGTTTGGACCCGGAAGAATCTTATTTTTGTGTGTGATGTCACACTGTGATGTCACACAAACGTATGGGAAATGAGTGAGTCAAACTGCTGTGGAACTTTACCTCAATGTCACTTCCTGTCAGTAGCTAAAAAATCAAATAAAAATAAAGTTTCTTCCCAACATTTCTTAATTAACTTGATGCTTCACTGAAATTAAACGATAATTATGACTTACAACAGTTGTTATCCATCTAAATAGGTCATATTATCTAAAGCATTAAAACCTGTCACACGCACTTTAACTCTGCCGTCTGCTGGATGAAACTGAGAGTGCATGGGTTTACCTGAGCGCAGCAGATGAACACCACAGACAGAGTGAGCAGAAAGGCAGACGATATGATCACATCCACCGAGCGCTGAGGGCCCCGTCTCTGCAAGTCAACACACCGGGGGTTTAAGAGTCACGCAACACTTCTGCTGCCTGCTCGTAAGTTTTAGGGGCTTCCGTTTCCCCCACCACTACAAATTACAACACTGTGTAAAAACAAACAGCAAACAGTGACGCGAGAACTGCGCTTACCTTGAGGTAGGAGCGCAGCGACAGCCACATCTTAATGTTCTGGACGTTCTTTAGTCTGAAATGTGGCACTTCGGACTTCCTGGCTCTGCGTGCCGAAGTCAGGTGACCAAACAGCTTCGCGAACAACAACCTCTGAAACAGCCGCAAATCGAGAAAACTGAACACACCGACGTTGACTTGAAGTGCATATGACACATTACACACAATCTTAGCTAAAACATAGTTAACACGATTATATTTAAGATTTTGCAGGAAAAAATGTAGCTTTCTTTAGTTTGACCATTTTTGTGACGTTTATAGGAAGTGACATAGGTAGAGGCAACCATGAGTAAGTCAAACTGCTATGGAACTTTACCTCTATGTCACTTCCTGTCAGTAGCTTAAAAATAACATTTCTTCATTATTCATAATTATTACCTACAATAAATGTTATCCATTTAATAAGTCATATTTTCAAGAGCATTCAAACCTGTCATATGCACTTTAACAAGGTTTAATTATTATTATTATTTTTGAACAGCACTTTGTGGATTTGGTTTTAAGGCAAGACACTGCAGGTGAAGAGTGAAAATATTTAAATATATCCATTTTAAATTTTGCTGTAGATTATTAACACAAATATGAGGGGGAATGTGTAAGAAATGTTCTGCCATTTTATGTTTTCATATAAAAACGGCCAAAATTGCCTATATATTCAGCAACAAAATCTACATTTATGTATTATTTATGTATTTATTTAATAGGGACAGTGCATATTAATAAACATCTGTAGTTACAGTGTAAATATGCCAGATTATAGCAAACGTGCTAATTTCCATCTGCAGTCCCCTAGGCAGGTGACACAGATACAATTTAAAATTACATTTGCATTCAATTACAGGAAAGCATAAAGAAATATATATAAGAGGCCAGATTAAAAGTGGTTGCACAGTTGATTGTCTTTCATCCACTGTTTGAGGTGCAATTTGAAAGTGACCAGTGACCAGACATTCTCTTATGGACAGAGGAAGCCTATTCCAATAGTGCATCCCCTTTACAGACAACACAGTTTGGATTGAGTCAGGTTTAAATGGATCTTTTTATTTTGTTGATAAATCAGTTACAATGATTTTGTCTAAAGGGATTTTGGACATTGTTTAGTTTTCAAATAAGTCTGTGATAAGTATAAAAATAAAATAAAATTCAATAAATCAGTCTAAGAGATTAGATATTAAAACCTTCAAAATATTGTAATATTATAAGTACAAGACTGGGAAATTTGGAGTCTACAAGGAGCTACTTAAAGTGAAACTTAAGACCAAGCATTTTTCCTGTTGATAAATGGTACATCTGACAATTTTAGAATATTATCTGCTGTTCCCACTTAATTTGCGTGTAATTTTTGTGTATTTTCAAGTGTATTTTGAATTCATAGAGTCCGAAACCATCTAAAACCGTGTTTGTCATCATGGCTAAAAGTAACGTTTTTTGGTGGCAGTTTGTGTAAAAGTAGAACTCCAAAAGGAACAGTGAAGATCCCGCCCTTATGCCCTTATTAGGAACATGCTTCGTCAGAGCTGGGGAGGAGGAGTCTGTAAATCCACCATGATTTCCCCTCGAACGTGGTCATTGTGGTAAACGGGGAGGAGTGAGTATTAATGGTCTATTAATAATATGTCTATGGTTGGTAATGGAGTTAAAGCAACTCAACTTATGATTCTCCATGGAGCCCACATCTCTCCTTATCTACGCCACAAATGTAAGCCTAATTCCTCCCCACTGTGCTTGAAGTGTAGAGTTGAGACTGATACCCTCACACATTGCTTTTGGTCTTGTTCAAAAGTGCAACATTTCTGGCAAATGGTAGGACAGGAAATGAGTAAAATATTTTCTATCCTTTTTGCGCCAGGAAATGTCTGCTTGTTAAATAGATCTCGGACCAAATTCCCACGAGGACACAGTGGCATAGAACTGTTTTCAGCTACATTTCCCCTGATCACTTTTCCTAATGTTTATCGGACTGGAGGAGTGAAAAATGTAATAGTTTGTATCGATGTCTTCACCTGCAGCGTCTCGCCTCGGTAAGGATAATAGTTCTGGGAAATGCACGTTGTGTCAGAAATGGCGTCGTCTTATCAGCTCATTTACCGACATTCCCCTCACCTGTTTGTACGTCCTCTCCGCCACACTGAGCAGGAAGAAGAAGAGCCATATGAGGCAGACGCGCACCAGGAAGCTGAGCGTAACCATGGTGACGATGAGCGCGTCCGAGCCCGAGCCGACGCCGAATGCCACGGACAGAAACTCGCTTCCCGAGAGAGAGGTCAGCTGGTCCAAGTCTTTGTACTGGACCAGTCTGAGAGAGAGGGAGAGAGACTTTGAGGATGTTTTCAAAAGCAGTCAACTATACAAGCTGTTTTTCATGTACCTGTAGGCGAAGGGCGTGAGGCCCAGAGTCGTGGACACAAGGTTCCCAAACACCTGATACCCGATACCAGGAGTGTGCATGTTCACCTGCAAAGACACACCAAACTTAGACATTATACCAGTGATTCATGCAGCGTTAGCCCCCAAACCCACCCAAAAGTGTCAGGACAAAACGCCCAAAACCAGAGGTGGTTGGAGTAGTCAATATATTTACTCTAAGAGTACTTTACTTTAAGAGTAATATCACTTCGTAATAATTTTACTCAAGTACAAGTAAAAATAGTGACCAAAGTAAAAGTAAAAAAAATGTACTTGGAGAAAATGTTACTTTACTTACTAACTGTTTGAGCAAAAATGATGCCATAAATTGTGTTGAAAAAAACAACAACGTAAAATCAAGAGGAAATCATGATATTTACAAAGACAATTGCATGAATAAACAGAAAAATAATTCTAAAGAGTAAGATGCACGAGACGATCTACATCCATTTATATATAAAAATGAAGCATTTGCCGCTTAAATACTCGCAGTGGAAAAAGTAACTATTTTTACTCAAGTAAGAGTACAGTGGGAACCCTTAGGAATTTCTCACATTTCTGCCTAAATCGGTCATAAAATGTGGTCTGATCGTCATCAAAATCATAAGAATGAATAAACAGTGTCTGCGTAAACTAATACCACCCAAACAATTACATGTTATCATATTTTATTGGCCATAACAGGTAAACATTCACAGGACAGGGAGGAAAAAGTAAGTGAACCCAGGAATCTCGCTGAACTGCAGCAGTTTTGTAAAGAGGAATGGTCCAAGATTCAACCCGATCTAATCTGCAACTACAGGAAAGCAATTATTGCTACAAATAATTTAATACAAGGGTTCACTTACTTATTCCACGCTGTTGTGAATGTCTCAGGTTTTTCTGCAAAATATCTTGATAAACTTATGAATTCATTTTTCTATTGATGATATCAAGTTGTCCAGGCCCTGAGGCAACACCATGATTCTCCATGCTCCATACTTCACAGTCGGGATAAGGTTTTGATGTTGGTGTGCTGTTCCATTTTTTCCTCCACACATGACGTTGTGTGTTCCTCCTAAACTATTCAACTTTGGTTTGTGAAAGAGGACTTGGATGCTCCACAGCACTACTGGCAAAATATTCTGTGGACTGATTAAGACTGATTATAGTAGACTACAAGTGCTCGTCATATAATTAGAATATCATGAAAAAGTGCATTCACTTCTGTTATTCAACTTAAACTGTGAAACTAAGACTCATTACATGCAAAGTGAGATATGTATAGCCTTTATTTGTTCTAATTTTGATGATTATGGCTTGGCTTGTAAAAAACCCAAATTAAAATCTCATTTTTAAAATGGACTGTAAGCCATAATCATCAAAATTATAACAAATAAAGGCTTGACATATGTCACTTTGCATGAAATGAGTCTATACCATATATTAGTTTCACATTTTAGGTTGAATAACAGAAATAAATGAACTTTTTCATGATATTCTAATTATATGATTAGCACCTGTATACAGTAGTGCACTTCTGTTGGGGTTTCGGACATGTTGCCCACTTTAAAAACTTTATGTATTTCTTGAGATAAAGACCAACCAAATTCAAGAGAAAGTGGAATATTTATGGATAAATATTAGTCAGAAACGTTGAATAAAATGGTTTAGATTATTGCCTTTTGCCTGAGAGGGGAAGATATCGATCATTTAACAGCTCAAGCTACAGGTAAGCAGGTAATGTTAGCAACTTTCCACCAAGTAGTTGTATAACGGCCCGTCTAGTGAATTTTGAGTGCACTACTTTTCTCTCCCTAAACATTTGGACACCACTACAAAATGGCGTGACCACGATATAGTGCTCTATATAGGGAATAGTGTAGACATTCGGGCACAGCCATAGAAGCTGCAGCTGTAGCTTCCGATATTCTTTTCTTTAAGACAGTTTTTTAGTTGAAAGGCATTTTTCCCTAGTTTTTCCTAAATGATGGAGAACTTGAACCCCTGATCTATTGGCACTGACTTTGTTCATGATCATGCCGCTGATCTCCAGGACGGACATGTCGGCCTTCTTGCAGTCATTGCCCTCCCACACGATGGCGCTCACTCGCTCCAGCCCGGGGTTTGAACTGTGCAGCCAGGGCACGTGACCCTGCAGAGAAACACAAGAGAAAGTTAGGCTCATTCATGCAATGACGTCACATAGTTTCCAAAAGTGTAAGTCCTGAGTTGCTAGACAGACCTGGTGGAAAGGGTCGTCTCTGTACTCCTTCTTGGACGGTCCACACACAGGGGTCCCGGCTCCTTCTCCCTCTGCCGTAAACACGTTTCTACTGTTAGTCCAATATTTCTGAACCGTCATACATATGGACCTATCTGCTAGTTAAAACATAATAGACCCGGATTTAAATGTATGTTTTATTTTATTGACATATTAGCCACAAAGATTATTTCAGAGGGGATTTTGGATCTCGTTTAGTTTTTGAATGAGCTAATCAGTGAAAGAATCTGTAAAAGCTCAAACCTTTACCCCTTAACTTGACTTTAACCAAGCGCATTTTCTCCAGTTCTGTTTTACCCAAATCTAAAAGCTTCTCGACTGGAGTTTACAGCCTTTTGCCCAGTGTAACGCCACATTTGAAAACTACAAAACCCCTAAAAATCTCCACTTAAACCACTGTGTGAAAAATCAATACTTTCACCTGCCGTGTCTTTCCTTAAAGGTGCATTGAGTAACTTCTTATGCGGAGACAAGGTTGATATTTGCTAGTGTTTGACCTTGTAGTGACCCAGCGGCTGTATGAGTGGTCAGCATGGCACCTTTACTTTTACTTTACCATCACAGTGGTCTCTGCAACGACCTGGGATCAATTGTTTGTAGGTTGTGATGGAAAGTAAAGGCGCCATGCTGACCACTCATACAGCCGCTGGGTCACTACAAGGACAAACACTAGAATCTTTTACCCTTTCTTGTTCTCTGATCACAGTCGCTAGAGTATCTTTAAAGTAATCTTTGGATACTCACCGGTGCCAAACTTAATCCTTTTATCGCGGACTAAAACACTCTCTGTAGCTTCACGACTAGGGCTGGGTACCGTTAAACTATACCAGTTTGGTATCGGAAAAAAAGTTTCGATACTACTGGTATCGAAAAAATTAAGGTATCGAAAGCAGGTACCGAACTTTTATCAGCATTACAGTAAAAGGAAGTGACTTGGTTGTTTCAGGTCAAATAAATGCCCCCCCCCCCCATATTTTACTTTTTTATTATGTCCCGATTTTTCATCTTTTTTAAACCAATGTTTGCCCCATTTTTCCCAATTCTTTCCTATTTTTTGCACCAATTGTTCTCATTGTCCACTTTTCCCCCATTTCCGCCCAATTTATTTTTTCACATTTTTGCCACAATTTCTCCCAATCCCCCCCATCTTCCAAACATTATTGTTAAAGTACTGGTATCGAAAAAACATTTTTTTTAACGGTACACAGCCCTATACATGCTTTTCAGTCATGTGACTTTTGTTGTTATGGCGGCCATTTTGAATACCGAAGTAGAATTATGTTACGACATGTAACAATATATCAACTCAGGATGAAAATGAAAGACAATTGATTGACAGTGGCATTTTTATGTCCTCATAATTATTGCTCAAGAAGATAACAGTAAAAACACGGAACCAGAGACGCACGTTTATGTGAAGAAACCAGTAAGTCAGTGTTTAAGCTGCTCAAGATGTTAGCATGCTACCAGTTAGAATTTAGCTTCAACAGCTCAGCTCTGACCTCTCCAAGAGAAAGCCCTGAACCACAAACATCTAGCCTTGGATACAGCATGTGACAGAGGTCAGAGCTGAGCTGTTACTGTAGTATTTCCTCAGTGTTCGTAGATGTGAGCCACACATGTGTTTATCGTGTTGAAACCATTGACAGTTGCTAACCGGTAGCATGCTAACATCTTAAGCAGCTTAAACACTGACTCAGACTGAGACTCTGTTGACATGACAAACTGTAAAAATCCCAGAGAAGGGTTTTCTGTTTCCTCTTTGATGAGTTAATTTAGTCTGAGGAGTGAAGCAGATCTTTAGTAAATCCTGCTGTAGCTCGACAGACAGAGCTGCTACGTCTATGCTACATTTGCTGGTTATATCACATAAACGTGCGTCTCTGGTTCCGTGTTTTAACTGTTATCTTCTTGAGCAATGATTACGAGTACATAAAAATACCACTGTCAATTAGTTGTCTTCATAGTTGAAATATTGTTACATGTTGTAGTACTGCATAATTCTACTTTGGTGCTCAAAATGGCCGCCGGAACTATGCGTGATGTCATTGGAAATGCATGTATACACTTAGTAACACTAAGTATTTCCCGCTAACTGTTTTTCTCTGTATTGAAACAGCTGCGCAGCAAAGTGGAGCAAGAAGAGGAGGGGCGGTGGGAGGGGCTTATTGGGAGACTGCATGAAAATCAGGAAGTAGAAAGTAAGTACTGGATATTTTGTTTCAGCTGTTTTAGATTGCATTTTAGCCATTAAAATGTAATATCTGGATGAAACACTATATAATCATTTCTGAGAGGGAATAGGAGCATTAGTCGAACCTGTCTCGGAGGTGCAGGACGACCTACACTCCGCACAGTGCAGGAAATCCTCCCACAGCAGGTCCTCGGTCTCGGACTCGTGCCGGGTGCTCTCCGAGTCCTGGGTCCTCAGGCTCGAGCAGCGAGAACTGCAGCTGGTGCCAGACTTCGGCACGTCCTGCAGAAAAAAGATACAGAGGTTACGTTTGTTCTTCTCTATACAAATCAAAGGACAGCGCGCAGACATGGACACATGCGAGAAAGTTGTGTGGAAATTTGCAGGATTGAGAAAGAAGCTCCCTTGCATCCGTAATCCAAAAACAACGACAAAAACACTCATAAAAGCGTAACTGAAGGCGCTTACCTCATTGTAGTGTTTCTTGTAGTGGTGTGAGGTCTTGCGGTTTCGGAGCGTGCACTCACTGCTGTTCATTCTGTCCATTCCCCTCCGGACGGCGCTATACGACACCTCAGGGTCCTCCTCGCTGGACGCCTCGTCAGACGCCGGCTCCTGTTTAATAAGATGGGCCATGATTGACCAAATTCTTGATATGGTGCTCATGAGGACTGACTGATGCAAGCCAAGCTAAGTAACAGGAGATAGAAGGCACAATTATAGTGTGTGTTTCCACACCGTACGCTTCAACCTAGCACTAGCTGGCTGCAGTAGCAGCACTACATGGCTTGCCTTGTCTTGTATTTCCATTAGTAGTTGTGGATAGCGCTTCCACAGACACGCAGCACTAGAATACACACTGCTGAAGGGATAACAGGATGGCGATGAAAGGTTTTGTGAGCCACAATGAAAATACTGCATTTTAGTGGTGTTTATGAAAACTAGAGGGAAGAAGCACCTAAATGACGAGCTATGCAGAGCTAAGAAGCTGCGTGCAGATGTTATGCTAACATCAGCTTAAGTTGTGCTAACAGCGGCAAAAATGCCATCACGGGCAAAAATCACTTTTTCCAATGATGATCTTGTGAAATATCAAATCTGGTATGACCTGTTTTAGTGACGGCTGTCCTCTCCTTAGGCCACTCAGAGGTCAGCAGTCTGTTCATGTCACATTAGTATCAGTTCAGCGCGCTTTAACCCAGGGTTGAGCTCAGTCCCAAAACTTGTACTACTCGACTACACGGTAGACCTGGCACTGGGCTAGGCAGAAAGCGCCAGTGGAAAGGGGCATTAGCATGCCTGACAAAGCGCCTGAATATAAACCCCAGAAACGTTTTCGAAAAGCAAAAGTTGCCACACCACCTTGTGATTAGGGGTGTGACCGGTTAACCGGTTAGTAAATCATAACCGGTTAGGAAAAATCAGTAACCGATAACCGAAAAAAAGTCAAAATGAACACGTATTATTTGTTACAATTTTTTCGGTTAACCGGTTACCATTTTTTGTAACCGTTCACACCCCTACTTGTGATTGTCTGATCTCTTCAGATCTGGGAAGGAACAGGCCTGATTAGTATCTGGATAGGAGACCGTGAGGGAAGACCGTGGTGTGTGAGTGGTTGGTTGGTGGTGGTTGAAACAGATGTCTGCAGCTGGGCTTCAGTCAGTCAACCCCAATGTAGCACTAGCAGTGGCTACAGGAAGCTTACCACCACGCAGTATGGATGAAGGATTGTCTTTTGTAAAGTGCTTTGTGACCATGTCTGAGCAGTGGTGCGGGTTTATTTTAAGTCTAAGGAGATTTTGACTTCCAGCATCATCAAGCAGGTGGGACTGTTGAGCTCCACAGATTTACTGAGTAGTTTAGAGACTTCTAATAGACAAGTGCTTTAACGCAGTTGAAAGTTTTAGTCATTTAAAGTGCAGATTATTTTACCAATTTTATACACTTCACGCACTTTCAGAAAATGAGCACTCCACTGAAGTGTGGAGGTAGATTGTCATTCCTTGTGGTTCTCAAAAGGTTCATCATTGTCCCCCATTTTGTTTTCTCGCTGAGAAGGAGGCTCTAAGGACTTTGGACGTTTGGAGACACTGTTGTTGAAGAATGCAGGTCTTGTCCAGTCCAGTGTATTACCTTGTTGGGGGTGGGCAGCATGAGCCCGTTGCTGCGCGGCGGCGTGTGGGCGTGAGTGGGCGGGCAGTGTGGATTCCAGCACGCCTCCTCAGCTCTCAGCAGCGAATCACAGGCCGGCTCCGGCAGCTGAAGCACCTCCTCACTGCTCCGATTCGTCACCCTGCCGTCCAACGACACGTAACCATTGTCTGTCTCTGTGGACTTGTCGATGGAGAGCTTAGACTTCTTAGATCTGAGGTGAAGAAGGTCCAGGAAGGAGAGGACGAGGAGGAGCGAGGAAGAGTGCAGGTTTGAAGAGAGACAGCGAGGAGAAATGATGAACAATGTGTCTTCAGTGCTCTATAAACACTATGCATTCAAACTGATAACATGTCCTGGGGCTGGGCAATAGAGCACATCAATCTATTAAATGTGTTTCATGTCACACTGTGAGCGTTCTGCTAAACTCTTAAACTGACATACACTTTTTCTTTCGCAGAGGATTTTTTGTAAATAATAAACCTGCTGCATAAGTTAAAACCATTCCCAATACAAAATCAATCAAAAGAATAATTGCTCAAAGTGTTTTGATTTTTATTCCTTTGTTTGTTTGTTGATTGATTGTCATATTGCTCAGCCCTATAATGTCCATATGGTGTAACAGCAACACATGTAACATGTCTGTGCTTGTTTTTAGAGATGCACCGATCCAGCTTTTTTGCTACCAATACCTATCAGGTATCTGCCGATACCTGATATTTACCGATACCACTTTCTTAAAAGTGGCTTTGAATTGACTTTTTCTCCATTTTAAGATCAATTCAGTCATATTTTATTGTCATGATATTACGGATCAATTATCAATTATATCTATTGATAAACGCTTGGATAAACATTTAACAAGGATCACTGGACTTTTCTACACTAATATCCTTATATGACAGGCTTTAGGTTACATTACTATAAACAACTCACATGAAGTGATCCGATCATTACAAATGTGTTGGATCAGTTTTTTCTTAAACTAAAATACAAATACTTGGCTTCAGCTGTGGTCGATTTAATTTTATTAGGCTACTTTAGGTATTTCCATGTTAGTTTCTGTCCCAGCCTTGATTAGTTTTTGTTAGCTAGCTTTAGCATACTGATGCTCACCGCGGCATTTTGCGCGGCGATCAAAAATGCGTTTGCGGAAGTTGAAACTAACTCAGGGATTGGATTCCCCTGGTTCGTAGCTTTCCAATTATATGCAGCATGCCCATATTCACTTAGATTTAGGTGGTAAAAGTTATGTTTTAAGGCGTTGAGAGCCAAAACTGGTATCAGTTCAGTATCGGATATTTGTAGCCGATATCCGATACCAGTATCGGATCGGTGCATCCCTATTTGTTCTAGAATGCATGTTTATATCAAATTAACAGAGTTCCCAAGAGAACTAAACTATAAACTGAAATCATCTCAGAGAGATACACACTAAACTTTGGGAAAGGATTTCTGGTTTTGAAGTAAAGTTCTCATTCATATTCTCATTCATATTCCTTAAGCTTTTTGAGAAAAAAAATACAAGTTTAAACGTTAAGAACTGAATCAGCAATGAAGTAAATCTTGAAACATGAAACACACCATTTGGAATTATATTCAAGCCATTTGAATGAAAAAAGAAAAGAAATAATATTTCACAATGCTTCCAGGTTATCTGATTGTCATTCAGCACTTGATTTAGATTTTTTCCAAATGTCTATGTGGCAAATGAACATGAATTTTACTTTCAGAACCTGAAGTCTTCGTCCTCTATTGCACCAGTTCGGATCAGTCTAAAAATATAAACATTTAAATCCATGTACACTAGGACAAGTGGGGAACCCTGAATTTAGTGTAAGAATATAAATAAAGTAATATAAGTAAATTAGGAGTAAAAATAGTTTTGTTCAGAAGAAAAAGGAGAGTTTAGTGCAGATCCCTGAGCTCAGATTCTAGTTATTGTTAGTAGCACAGAAAGATTATTTTCTAATCCATGCATCGAAATATTGTTCTATTGATGTCCAGAACTGCAAAATCCACATCTGTCACACAGATAGGTTCCTTTTAATTCACTGTCGATAAAAGTTCACAGTTAATTCATACAATGAAAACAATACCCATGCATTGTTTTTCTACAGTGAAAAGCTGCCAGCACAAAATCAGGAAAGTATGTCATGTTTTAGAAAAATTGTAAGGATTAGGTAGAATGATGTACCTCATATGATGCAGTAATAGTAGTTTTGGTGATTCAAAGTGCATATGACAGGTTTTCATCTTTTGTACAGGACAGCTCAGGGGAAAGGCGGTGAAAAGCGGGGAGAGACAAATGTAGTAGCCGGGACTTAAACCTACGCCGCTGATATTGGAGCAGTGTTCCATGTACATTGCAGGTTAACCACTAGAGACTAGACGACCACAACGCTGGGAAAAGTAAGAAATGATTGTTTTCCAAATAGGGGTGTGACATTTCTTACATTCATATCAAACATATTTGCGTATTGAATCGAAGAGGACGTCAACGAATCATTGCATCCCTAGTAACATAATATATAAATTTTGACATATATCACTATATTTCGCAGCACGAAACTTTTGATGACAGTATATTGCATGCATATAAATGACCCGCATCATGCATATTAATGAGGCAGCAGAGCTTCACTGTTTCAGTCAGTAGAAGCTAATAATAGTGAAAAATACAGTCAGGACAGTAGAGGGCAGCAAACACTCTCACACAAATATATTACTGCTAATCATTTTATATATTTATAAATAAGATTAACTTATGATTAATTAATTCCTTTTGGAAACAGGTCGTTGGTGCCTTGTTATTTAAAGGTGCATGATTGACCTTTTGTGACCCAATGCCATTATGAGTGGTCAGCATGTCGCCTTTACTTTTGATCACGGTAGCCTCTACAACACTCCTGGATCAATTGTCCCTGGTGGTGGTCTGTCACCAGAAACTCCAAAAACAATTGATCCTGGGGCTTTATAGAGGCCACTGTGATGGAAAGTAAAGGCGCCATGCTGACCACTCATACAGCCCCTGGGTCACTGGAAAGACAAATTAGCACAAATACAACTTTTTTTTGAGCCATGTATCGCGTATCGTATCGTATAGTGAGGTACCCAGAAATCCTCACCCCTAGTTATGTATAAGCGTAACAAACGACACAACCTTAAGCCCTTATGTACAGTACGGTTGCATAGCTACAGTTAAGGATTGTTTACCTCTTCTCACCCTGAGCCCATTTCCAAAAAGGAAGTAAAAATAACAAACATTAACAATAATATTTTCAAACAAGGGAAAACCCTGTAGTACGTTGATGAGCATCTTAAATTAACGGTGTTAATTGCGTTTTGGGGAGATGGGTCAGTTTAACCCGTCACATGCACTTTAAAGAACATTCTACAGAATATAACTAAATATATTGTGTAGCCAAAATCCACCAGTCATTTAGTGTGACAGGATCGTGATGTTGCAGCTATGAAAGACATCATTTCAAGCTGGGAAATGGCTGGGATTCAGTTTGTGGCTTTAACAAAACATTTCAAATCCTAATTTCGATTAGCCACAGTGACTACTATTGGATTTCCTGCATTTTAAACTGTGGATTTTCATTTTTTTTCTGGAACTGAGCCCCAGCCATATCCTCGGACACGATAAATCATTTTGGAGAAAGGAAACAAAAATACACACCCAGCTTTACAGATATCATGCCAGAAATCGTGGAAGAGAGAGCCGAGGCTGTATGCTGTGCTGGCGGAGTGGGAGTGTGGCGCCCCCTCCTGTGTGTGATCGGTAGTGCTAGACCCGTCGCCTTCCCTATGCGCCTCCATCTGAGAGGCCTTCCTCAATTTCCTTCAGTGTTGGAGGAGAATACAAGAGAAGCTTAGAGCGAGCTGGAAACTACAGCACCAGTCAAAGCCATTTGAGTGATGAGATCAGCCTTGTACACCATTCATAGTTTTCACATCACTTGAAGGGCAGAAACACTGGTGACGCGCTGTATAGATGGCTCTCGTGGACAACACTATCTGAGCCCGTTCCTACAAATGCGCACATTGTAATAGCCGTCGAATCCCAGACCCGTTCAAATTTAACATTCAATCTCCATACAAGTGGACAGGAAAGCCAGGCCCCATATGTTACTATGGCGAGGTATGTTTTGTCGTTTTCATGGCATTTGAACCATATGTTTACATACACTGGGGTTGTTCCGATGATATCGTCCATCATGATGGATGAGCAACATGACGATGGAGAGCCACCATCGTGATGCCACGCCCCCTCCTGTCAGAAACACACGCTGATCTTCTGTGGGCCTTGTAAACCTACAAACATTGCAGGGATTGCACTGTAAATTAAATCTCGAATATAGCTAATATGCACGCTAGTTTAAGTAGCCTTCCAGAAGCCCGAAGACATGATGTGTTAGCCGTAATTATTCAAATAATTGCTCTATTTCTGACGCGCGAGGCTCTCTTTCTAAAAGCAGCTTCTGTTTAAAACTGCGTGGTTTCGCTTTGCTTTTCGTACGGTAACTAAACATTTTAAAATTCCGCGATGGATCTCACATCGGAGCTGAGAGCGCACGAGTTTGGATGTTCTCACGAAGGACCAAGAGAGGAGAGAGAGGAGAGAGAGGAGAGAGAGGAGAGAAAGAGGTGCAGAGCTACGAGGTTACGAGCACACGGACCGGGCGGTGCGTGGAGCAGCTTCAAAAACGTAGGCTACGACGCAAACTTCTAAATATTGTCCCGTTCACCCACTGTTTCTTAAACATTACGTTAAAATTTAGCAAATGCAAATAATAAGCTCTGATTTACATTTGTATTAGTGTGATAAGAGCCTTGTTATTGAGGAGCAGATGACGCTCTGAATAAGTCGTTCTCCTCTGAGACTTTACGCACGTGTTTTAATGCATTTCTGTTGCAAAATTCATGTTCCATGACTCTGTTCAGATCAGTCATCATTAGTTTAGATACATTTATCCTGCAATCTCACATTTTTCCTCACATAAATAAATTGCAGCCTATATATATATATATATATATATATATATATATATATATATATATATATACACTTTATAAAAAGATACATTTGCATTATTTTCTCACCGTCTGACATGAAACCAGAATTTACTTTTTACTCCATCCATCCATTTTCTTCCACTTGTCCATTGCTGGGTCGTGGGGGCAGCTGTTGGAGCTGCCCAAATCACACTGCACCAGCCCAACTTTTTGCTAACTTTGCTAAATTCCAGAAGAATGAGAGATAGAATTTTTTACACGGTTTTATATTACTTTTTACAAAACCAAAAGTTTACATTTCATTAATATTTGGTAGCATTTTCTTTAAACTGTATAACTTGGGTCTAACGTTTTGGATATCCTTCCACAAGCTTCTTAAAATAGTTGGCAGGAATTTTGGTCTGGGCTTTCCCAAATTGTTTGAAGGTATAGTAATCTTAGTGTATGTAAACTTCTGACTTAAAAAGTAACTAAAACATTTCTAAAAATTCTATCTCTCATTCTCCTGACATTCTAATTGACCTAAAAAGTAAAAGTTGATTCTGGTTTCAAGTCAGACATTGAGAAAAAAAGGCAAATGTGCCTTTTTATAAAATGTATGTAAACATCTGGTTCCCGCTGTAAATAATTTCTGTAAGAGACGTAAGAGAATTTGATTTAGCATTTAGCTCAGAGGACACTTTTATATGCTAAATGTATCCAAATTGCTGGGCAACTGTACCTGAAAGTGGGAGCAAGCCAAAGGCAAATTCATCACTGCATAGTAGACAATGAAGTTGTTTTATTCCATCTATTCTATTCTAAAGTAAATTCTTAAAACGTCTGTGCATTCATTAATGATTTCCAACTAGGCTTTAACATCACTTAAATGTGGTCGATGGGTTGACAACAGCTGAAAACATTTGGATTGTAATCTGTGATGTTTGATGGCTAATGCTAACGGCTATAGGAAAATCACATTGAGCAAGCTAATGGACTCTGAAGTCTCTCGGACAAGACAACTTACTAACAGTAACTAACGCTGCTTTTCCTTTTTATTTCTATGGCAGTAACCATGGTGACACATTCACATTATTGCCACATAACTGCGAGCTGACATGTTTTTAGACACGAGACAATTCATCATATTACAGAATTCGCCGCAAAAATCCCAGAAATCTTTGCGGTTTTGATGATACAATCCTCTTCATAGAATTAACTACAACAGACAGTACAGCGCCCCCAGTGAGCTGCCCTTTGATGATGTCACCAGAAAACTATGAATAATGGCATTTTGGCTGTTTTGATCCCGTCTCTGGAGACTTTTGTACAGTTGTGTTTGAAAACATTGGACTGTACTAAAATATATATACGTATTTGGTTTCCTCTAGCAATGCTGAAGTATAATTTCAGAAGCTGATAAAATACATGAAAAACTAATCATTTTTATATGAAAAAAATAGTGTACTGGAAATTAAACATCTCAATACAGAGAAATGTACAATCAAAAGTAGGGCATATTAAAATGGTATGTGTACAACTACTTTTAGAGTGAGTCTAACTTTTGTCCTTCACAGATTTTCTTTGTTGACACCAGTCCAAGCAAACAAGCAACACAAAAAAATAATAGCATACAATAAGCATCTGTAGTAGATGTCCCTAATTGTTGAATTTACCTTATTATACCACACTCCACTGTCCGAAAATGACATAAATGTATTATTCAGAATGTAATGTATCTATGGGTCCATTCTCAAAATAATAAAAATTACAGGTGGATACAGTGAAGCAAACCAAACAGAGCAGCCCACTACTATCTACAAGCTCTGAAACATTTATCACAGAGTTTGGTTTTACCAGAAAATTAAAATTAAAAAAAAAGTCTGTGATAAATATGCTTCTTTAGTTTGTAAGTCAAAGAAGCTGGATTTCAAAACAATCAGCCAAAAGACATAACAACCAGAACAATTTGTTATATGATGCACTGTGTCTTTTTCTAATCAAAGACAGTTCAATCTAGAGCCTAAATGTTCTCAGAGGAAAACAAAATATTACAATTTCATGGTGTCTTATTATATATAAAACCTGCCTGATTTTTAGATCTACAAAATTGTTGTGTCAGAAACATCTGGGGGCAGATTAGGCAAAAAGAATCGTTCACTTTGTAATACAAGTGCTGTAATCTGGCAGGAATACTCTCTCTGTCCAGTTCTTTCAGGAAATAAAAGGTTAGCCGCCAAAAAAACGTAACTTGTCTTTGCGTTGTTGTTGTAAATCAGACTCAGTAGTACTATGTAATTACTATCCTCATCATCTCAGGTTGTTTTATACCTAATTTCATCACCCTACAGGCTCTGTGTGCAGAATGTTGCATAGTAACATGATGCCAACTTCCTCGGGTTGCGAGTGTTCTCTGTCTGGGTTAATTTCCAATTGAGAGTTAGCCGCGTCTCGCTGACAATATTTAAATAGTCTGCGGTAGAAAACAAGTAGCGGTTGAACAATTACTTACAAATTGTTAAAAACTTTCTTCTGGATGTAAATACTTCACCAAAAGAGTTCATAATTGTAAGCCCAAGTGTTTTAGCCTTGAAGCTAAAGGCTAACGTTAATTTGGCGCTAACAAATGTTAAAATAGTGCCACTATCTGAACCAGTATTGATGAAACACTTGATTTGGCTTGACATTTAGGTTACCTTCTATCTTTAATAATCATATTTATTTTCAATGAACGTTAGAATGTGGACAGGAAGTAGTCTTTACCCTACTCTGGCAAACAAGAAGTTAGCCAAAAACCTTCCGTGCACAGAGCCTATGACACAATATGTCTGTCGGGTCCGAAATGAAATAATATGGAAATATTATGTTTTTACATCAGAAAACAAACAGTGACTGTGTTGGCATTGTGCAGTCACTCAATTGATAGTCAAGGGAATAAAAATATTAATAATATTGTTATCCTGGGTCTATGATTGAAACCCCTTGTATAGGAACCGATAATGTGACAACGGCCAATATGGTAACAATTTTGGACAGCTTTAAATGTAGCTGATAAAATAGTGCAATTGTGATCATTAATGGTGATGTCATTGAAGAGTAAATCCAGCATCACCGGGTTACACATGAGTAATATTTATGTCAATTTTGGTCAATATCATAACACAATATTTTTCATTGAAATTTGTTCAGGATGAAATGATTGAAATGTGAATTTTTCACTACAACTGCAATCCATAAAAGCAGCTTCCCAAAAAACTGTCAAACTATTTATTTCTGACATCTTGGTGCATTATAACATTGTAATTATCATATATCTGTAAAAACGTATCAGTTTTTAAGCGTTTTAACAATATTGGGCTTTTATTTTGTTATTTGTATGGGATGTAATGATGCACTACCTTTTTTTTAATGAATATGGCTCATTTTATAAGCAAAAGATGTTTCTTTTATTTTAATGTCTTAATTTTTGTCCTTGTAACAAACTGTAATCGCTGTCTCAGTAAGAGAACTTTACATTCCAAAAAGACATGAAAATGAACTAATCATATGTGGGTTTTGTTTTTTTGACATCGATTCACAATTTAAGCAGTTTAAATCGATTTAAAAAAGATTTTCGATGATTAGTTACATCACTAGTTATCGGTTTATTAAATTTAAAACTGGCCAACAAAAATATTACCTTATTGGCCGGGTATTTATTTATTGGTTTATTTGGTCGGGACAGTGCATGTTAATGAACATACATGCATCCATCGTCCCCATGCGCACTCTCAAACACACTCTCATTCATCCTGGCCTATTGTACATGTTTTTAGTAGTAGGGGAAACATGTACAATAGGCCAGGATAAATGAGAGTGCGTTTGAGAGTGCACACTCTCAAACACACATTAGGTTATCAGTTCCTCCCCCTTGTCAGACTCTTATTTAATTTTTTCGGTGGCACATGGGCTTTTCTGAAATACAAGGCCTTACTCAACAACATGTAATGTCTTTTTGCACTTGTGTCACAAAATGAACAAAAATTGACCTTAATCTGCTCCACTGTTTTAGCAGTCTATCCAAAGATGTCGCGTGCTCGTCCCGCACATCCGTCTGTCTACTCCTCACTTATTCCCCTCCCTCCCTCCCGCTCTTACCTGCGCCTCTTGCCCCCGCTGCTGGAGACTGGTTTGGGGGTCCGGGTGGAGACGATCTGACAGTGCACGGTGCCCAGGAGCAGCATGAGCCAGGTGGCCCCAAACACCTCAGTGGCCGGGATCCCATGGGGCTGGGGGATGTACAGGTACAGGACTGCTGCGGCCACTGGACAAAACGTGAGAAAACAGGCAAAACATTTTAATACAACGCTCATCTGGCTATTTATACATTTAGGTGGCATCTATAAACGTGTGGAAACATAGATTTTTGACGCAGTGGTCAATGTTGAGAAGCTGGTTTCCTCCTTAAACATCTTAGTTTTAATGTCAGAGTAAAAAAATAAAATAAAAATAGAATAAAGTCACTTATAACGTTTGGTTGAGTAGTGCTTCATAGTTTTCAGGAAATAACTACAACATGTTTGGTATCCACGTGTAGCAAGAAAGGCAATCAAGATGACGTTACAATCGAAATACGGTCATTTCCTTTCTGAGAGAGAGCCCTGGCTAAAGCATAGGCTAAAGACAGGAAAAATATACACGCACAGACGTTTCAAAACTTCAGGGCCCATTATCTCAAACTGAGGCTTTCTTTACTCTCTTGCAACAACATCTGCACTTTAGTAGCTCCTACGGACTCCAAAGTTTCTGGTCTTTCAATTTTACACTGATAACTAGCTTATTGAAAAA
The DNA here is from genome assembly GCA_007210695.1 of Neogobius melanostomus. Taxonomy (NCBI): domain Eukaryota; kingdom Metazoa; phylum Chordata; class Actinopteri; order Gobiiformes; family Gobiidae; genus Neogobius; species Neogobius melanostomus. The sequence continues at coordinate 5,470,496 of VHKM01000057.1, forward strand.
CTAAACAAGATCTACAGTATATAAGATCTGCTATATCAACAAAATAAAACCATAAATTGGCTCTATCCATTATTTACATTTTCTTTGGGCTTTTTTTTTGGGGGGGGCATTTTTAACCTCTTAACACCCACTTGAACCAAGCACATTTTCTCCAGTTTGGCTTTACCCAAGTCTAAAAGCGTCTTGAAAAAAGTGCAACATAAATGGGACGAAAATGAGTATAAAAATGCAACTAAAACGTGACCAAACAGTAACCAAAGATGTGACAAAAGTGAAGAAAATGTGACGAAACAGTGACCAAGAAGTGACCAAACAGGGACAGAAATGTGACAAGTGATGAAAACACAACAAAAAAGCCACAAAAGAGCTACAGAAATGTATTAAAATGTAATGAAATAGCAACTAAAGAGTGACAGAAAGGTCAAGGTCAAGGTTTATTAGCACATTTAAAAACAGAATACTGCCCCAAAGTTCTTTCCATATTCAGAGCAAACATATAATCAACATACAACATACTAGGTACAAGAAAAGTGACAAAAACGCAAATAAGGCGTTACACTGGCCTACACTGGCTGTAACCTATTAAAATTGGGTAAAGTTGAACTGCACAAAACATGCCTGGTTATGGCGGGGGTTTAAAGAGATTAAAGGCCAAATATGCCGAATTTTTACAATTTGATATCTCCAAGTTTAATTTTCCCCATTCGCATGCAGCGTCTCGCCTTAATACATGTGATTCTTGCATGAGTTCAGCTCTTAATGTCTCGGTCTGCTCTCAGAATCGGTCCCCTTAGAATTATCAGACAATGACTTCACCTTAGTTAATCTGTTAGCCATAGATCAGATCAAAACACGTATCTGCTGCACGTACCCTGCAGAAGATACAGTCCTAGAAGGAGGAGGAAAATGCCTCTGGAGGTGACCTGGATCCACCATTTATAAAAGAAGGGGAAGAACACCACTCGGACGATGCCTTTCCGGGTCAGGGAGGTCCAAGGGCTCTCAGGTTTGGCCTTCGCAAACGCCGAACCTGGCCACACACACACACACAAGCGTAATGAGAAAATGCACTTACATACCTATAGACATTACATTAGAGGAACAGGTTAACGCAAGGTTGTTTGTTCATTTTAATCATCATTTCCCCCCACCATCACTTCACTTGTCTCTCCTTCAGTGGGTTAAAGTACTGAAATTATTCAAGTGGATGAAGATGACTAATAGTGTTTGAAATGGCAAAGGTAGGTTTGATCTTGAACTAGATGTAAAAGTTTGGGCTCATAAAATTAAATTACTTTTTTCTTTATTACTTGTATATGTTGTTTATGTATTGTATATGTTTTATTGATTCCATTTGCCTTTTTAGTGTTTTTTAATCTAGCTTACTTTTATGCCATCCTTCTTGTTTCATAAAGCAGTGTTTCTCAAACAGGGGTATGCAAGCACTTAGCAGGACGTACATGGAAAGATCTGATTTAAAAAGTTGAAAGTGAACACTAATTTAATGTTATTTTCAAAGGAAAGCCATTAAAATTGTATTTTTTAAAACAGAAAACTTTGTCTTTTCTCTTTAGTTGATCATTATCTAAATAATTGGCAGCGATCTCGACAAGAGGGATGCTTGAAGTATAAACGCAGGTCCAAGGGGGTGTGCGAGACAAAAAGGTTGGGAACCACTTAGGGCTGCAAGGTTTATTGATATCGAATCGCAATCGAGGTTTTGACTACTGCAATAACCTAACCTCAAGAGGCTGAGGCTTTTTTAAATTATTATTATGTCTCTGGCATTTGAGTGATAGATATGACAGATCAAAATAGTTGCAACAGATAAAAGTTTGTCTGTTTCCATAAAGCAGATGCTAAAGTGTCCAGACACTCCTCCAGAAGGGGGAGCCCTCACATAAAACCAAATATTTTGAAAGTAAATTTTAGTGTATTGTTCTCATTTGAGCAAGAATATGCTGTTTGACTAAAGTTTAAAAGTAACACAACTTCCTTCACTCATCATTTTAGTAGTTTATGCATTTAAATTAGAGCTGGTAAAGATTACATTTTTTTAATAGTTAACTTTTTAAAAATTAACGATTAATTAATAGTTAATTTTAGTTCATTTTTGTTGCAAGTCCAAAGAGTGTAAACTTTGGTTCAGGTTCAGTAAACCTGCCAACGTTAACATCTCTGATCAGCTGGAACCACGCCAGCACCGCTCATATCTGTGAGCACCCAATGACCACACGGTCCACCTGGAGATCAACTGAGCGCAGAGCACGCACTGAGCCATGGGCACTTGCCCGGTCAATTTAGCCATAGGATTTAGCCTCACAGTAAATGATAGCTATCCGTTAGCTTTGTAGGTGTTAGCTTGTAGCTGCTCTCACGTTTCACGCGGCTATTGTCAAATATGAAAGCTACAGTCGTCACAAAACTTGGATTAGTTTGGTGCACAGTCTCATGCACAGCTGCGCGCTGTAACTTTGTTGTTGTTGTGCAGACTGATGCATTAGCCACTACCGCTAGCTACTAAGTAAAAAGCCGTGCGATGTCTCATACGGTTCACCGCCCTCAGTGGTGCGTCTGTTGGAGCGGGTTAGCGAGTCGACGAGGCTAGTCAGCCGGTGGATGCGGGCGGCTGTTGCGCTGCCCAGGTGAAGTGAGCGAGCGAGCGCGGGGCAGCGGAGCTCACTCAGCCTGGAGCTGGAGGCTCCTACGGCTGCAGCCACGGGGAAAGTGGCATATTTGACGTAACCAGTGAACTTTTACAGCCTGTGCATAGTTTATTTACGCATTACACAGATTAATCTAAAAAAAGATTAATCGTTAAAAAATATTTTAATAGTTAAAATTCATTAATCGTTAACGATTAAATTAATAGTTAACTTCCGCAGCTCTAATTTAAATATATAAAATATGAAAATCGCAAATTGAATCGAAATATCTGTCACAATTAGGTTTTTTTTGGTCAAAATCGTGCAGCCCTAGAACCACTGCAGGTGAGAACTTTGAATTTGAGAACGGACTCTGCACTGCACATAAACCTGCGCCTTTGTGCTCTTAGGCAAAAACCTTATTTGTCCACATGTCTCGGTTTGTGTCATTGACAACTCATTAAACACAAACATGTCCATGAGTCGAGTCTCTGAACTGACAATTAGACATTAACGAAACTAAACAAATAAAAGAATAATGAACCTTTGAGCGCAGTGATCCTTACCTCGAACCAGGTCCACATCGATGAGGTCTGGCTTCACGTGGCCGGTCTTCTTTGGCTTATTCCTTAAGCCCTGCAGGGGGCGACAGAGGCACACAGTCAAAACCAGAGACATTCACATTCAAAGAGGGGACGACTACGGTCTGTCACTAAATCTTATTCTAGCTAGTTTTAATGGCACAGGGGTTATAAGGGCAGAAACAAATAAAATGTTAATGCCATTTTTGATGCCCAAATACTATATTTTAATGCCACAAACGCAGAAAAAAGCACAACACATTTAGTAAGATTTGTAAACATTTCATCAAACATAGAAAAGTGCATTGAACAAAACGGGCAACTTTTAAAAGGTGCACTGTGCAACTTTTTATATAAGAAACTTTTGGAATGAAATGTATGCGTAACCATGGAGACGGTTCAAACAGCAGTGAAAGCCTACCAAAAACCTAAACTGATCATGGAGCATCTTAAGGACCACCGGGATGGAAAGTAAAGGCGCCAAGTTAACCACCCAAGTAGCCACTAGGTCACTGAATGGTCAAATACGCACTAATATTTACTTTTTTTCTTCCATAAATGTTGCATAGTGCACCTTTAAACAAAAAATAAATAAAAGTCAGCCTAAAGTGTAACTGATTATGACCAGGGGTTCCCAAACATTTTTGGCTGGGACCCCAAAAATTGACACGCTTACAACTCGGGACCCCCATTATAGAGTTATTGCATCTAATGCTACTTTAGGGCAGAACAACTTTTTCAAATCAAATCAATGTATTTAAAAAGTTTATTTTGAATAATTGAATGGATTTCACAAATTATAGGCTGTTGCATATAATAGTCTCTCAAACACTAAAAACAGTAACATTTTCTTTTGTTTCATCTTAAATTCATCTGGGGACCCCCAGCCAAGGCCTCACAACCCCCACTTTGAGAACCACTGTTCTAAACCATCATTATGGCGTTATTGATGAACCTGTACAGTAAAGATTGTTTAGTAATGTCACAAATTTCCAATAAATGTAGATTTAATGCCAGTTTGAATCTAATGTAATGCTTTTTAATGACATTTAAAGCCTTGATTTTGGCAAAACCCATGCCTTGCCCAGTGGAAACCTTGTGATAGTATAATAAAGCAGACTTTTTTCATTGTTCTTCAATTTTGCCCAAATTCCCACCCTTCTGTTCGTACGCTGCCTGGTTGGAAATTCAAGTCAACGCCCATCTAGCATGTTTTACCAATATTATTACACATTATATTGACCAAGATCTATGCGATTTTCTTTAAACTAGAAGCATTTGATAAACACACAGATAGTAAGAGGGGAAAACCTCTTACTTCTTTTGTGCTGATAGTGAAGACACTGAACTGTGCCCTAGTTTTTGTTTCATGTCCCTCATATTGCAACTTTAAAGCGGACATCTCCTGCATAATTAAAGCTTAAACACATGTTTTTGGGCACCTCCGCATTGCTATATAGACAGTAATGAGTGAGATTACGATTTAAATAAATAAATAAATAAAAATTCAGAGGTCAGAAATGTGACCACTGACCGTCTGCTCTGCTGTGTTTGTGTTGTACTGTATTATTATGATATGTGTTTTAACTATGTTTTAACTATGTATTGTTTAATTTTTATGTAAAGGCCCAACTAGGGACGGACATTGAGAATTAGCTTTGGCTAAAATGTTGTAGCTTGTAGCTTATGTGACATACTTGTCCCTATTCAAATAAACTTAAACGTAAAAGTAAAGTAAAATCGTCCTGACCTGCATGACTGAACTAAAAATGCTACACAAAGTATGTTTTTGACACGGCAATAACATTTAGAACACAATCCTTTGTACTTGAACGCTAAGTGTTTCCTCCCCTCCTCTCCAATGCACATGTGCGAGCGACAGAGGGCCATTATGGGACAATACAAACTGAATAGAGCCTGAGCCACTGCGTGTTGCTCCATGAAAAACCTGAATTTCTAAAAGTTCAAAGTTCGACAAAAGAAAAGCACTCAAACCACTTTCACAGGATATGGCTACGCTGCAACAGGAAGGGCATTTAAATGCATTATTTTGTGGCACCGACAGGAAATTATGGCCAAAAACACCAACTTCAACTTTACTGATAGCCTTGCTCAATTGTTCCAACTTTATTGAACAGCCAAATAAGCCAAATTCACCCAATGATACCAAAATATTTACCTACAGGTAGTTATAGTCCATGTTATCAACCAAGTGTGTGATAGCATCGCTTAATAGCTGCTCTTATCTCTAAGAGCAAAGCCAAGAGGCCCCGCGGGTGAGAGTGGAGAGATATTCCGGACAGCGACAATGCCGTATGTGTGACTAAAAGTAATGGATCGCTATAGGCCCTGGCGGCTCCACTCTCTCTGTTCTCTCCTTTCCATGTGCCATATTTAGACTGGGAGACTCTACTTTCAACGTCAGGTACAAACTGCTGCGTCATTGGGTGATGATTAATTGCAACAGACAAACCACACAGTGACATAGCGTTGTTTTTATGTGCAGGAAAATGAATCCGCCCGTCTATTACTGACTCTGAGTGATGGATACAGACGGCATCGCATCCATACAAGGGGGTGTGGCCTCGCCGAGGGGGAAGGAAGTATGTTTTCGGAAACACTATATTTCAGATAATCATTTAAATGTGTTGTTAGCGTCTCAAAAGCTAAACAGTAGTTTGTGAGTTTTAAAAAATATCAGGCAAATTTACTTTTTGCAAGCATTGGTGTCAGGCACTTCACTCCCAGTTGTGTTAATCCAAGGATGACAACAGCTTACACTAAACTCAAAAAAGTAGCAGTGTTTAATTAGAAAGCTCACAGAACAAATCAGCTGATTTCCGCAGTCAGGTGTGTAAGTCAGGAAGCTCGTCTTGACCTGAGTTCCAGTCATTCACGTGCATTTCCCAACTAGGGAAAACTGGGGAAAACGTTTTTCCCAGTTCCAGAGGACCACATGAATAACTAACGTTAGCATGAAGCTGGGCTGTTGAACCACCATGCTGCTCTCCATAGGCCCTCATTTATCAACATTGCGTAAAACAATGGTGTATGCGTAGGTGTATTTGCGATATACGCCAGAGGGAGCGTGACATTTATGAACCTGTGCTTCCCGTTCAGATCTTATCGTACGCAAGCACAGCTGATAGTAAATGCCACGGAGAAATCCTAACGTCATTTGAATGAAACGCCCAAAAATATTCATGTTTGGAGGAGGCCTCACCCACGGATTTTACGGCATGTACGCACGAAACACGGCAAAAAAGAACATTTCTCCAACGAGGAAATGATCAATAGTTTTTGCGCATGAGAAAGATTAATAAATCTTGTCAATAACCCACGTTAACCTTATAGCCAATCCAAGATCACATTTACTAAATAAAAAAAGAGAGGGAAAAAGAAATAGGCTAATAATAAAAAGTGACCTTTATTAAATAAGCTGTAGGCCTAAATAGCATATATAAAAAGGGTATAAAATTAGACCACATTAAAAAAAAAGCGTGGATATAACGCTGCAGTCAGAGCAGACTCTGGACCATGATCTGTACCAGCGAAAAGCAGCTGTCAGCTCCGACTCAGGGCAGGACTACGCGTCTCTCGGCCTGAGCAGAGCTTTCCTCCAGGAGGAAACAGGTGCACGGAGAGCTGACAGCCGACCGGAACCTAACGAACCCGTCCGGACCAAAGACAGCCCTACGAGACGTGCTTTATTCCCCTGACGAGAGGAGAGTGCGCGGTCACCAGACCCTGTGCACGCCGCTCATACCCGGACTTTACGAACCCGTCCGGACCGACGAAAGCTGTTTGACGCCCGGGCTACTCGCGAGCACGGAATACGGTCCACAGACTCAGCGCTCAAACCAACCAGAACACGGAGCATGGCCTCGTGCAGACCCAGGTGAGTCACGGTGTCCCGGTACACGGCAGCGGGCTGTTTAGTGTTTAGTTAAAATTGGTGTATCATGTACACCACCTCCTGACTTGGTGTAGGATCTGAGCGCACCATACGCCAGGTGTACGGTGCGCTCAGATTGATAAATGCCAAAACAGGCGGTGATTTTTCGTACACCCCACATACGCTCTGATTTCACCGTACGCAAGTTTGATAAATGAGGGCCCATATCTTTGTATCTTTATTGGGTACAACAAACACGACCATATATGGGCTATTCCTGAAATGCCTAATGTACTGTATCTGCATGTTGACGAGTGACGTCACGTGCACGTGATTCTGAACCGCGGTGCCGACTGGAGGGCAAAAGGAAAGCACAGGCCTTCGTACTCCATTATGAATTAGCTGAAAACTTCGGACAAAAGATCTTTATGGCTAAAGATAATAAAATCAATGAGGTGAACACACACACCCCTGTAGGCGACACAAACAAACCAAGGAAGGAGAGGAGCGTAAAGTTTCATTGATTTAAGATCAGATCTAACATGAAGAAAGCAACAGCTAACAGTGATTAGGAGGAGACAGCGACCGTGCCATAAGTGAATTTGCTCACTTCACGTTATTAGAGGTAAGAAAATAGATACCTGCTCCACATGCACAGACACAAAAACGTTACACCGATCAAGTGCCTACATGTGTCTGCAAAAGCCTCGCAGTAGATATTCCTGTCATGTAGTACAAGTGAAGACAGTCCAGTCACAGATCAGGCTTTTGAAACAAGCACTTTCTAAATGTACAACAGGTCATTTTGTCCAATTTGTGGGGATGCTTTCATCTTCTTTTGGTAAACCTTGGTGATTTTAATGATATTTAAGTGCTGATTATGATAATACATTAATAGCCTAAATGTAATTGTTAAACTGGTTTAGGCGTTGTGTTTGTAGTATTTGGCACGGATGAAATGGGCTTTTCGCTTGGAGCAGTCCGATTAGTGCAGTAGCTCGTGATCCTCGGCACAAAGATGCTCCAAATTAGTCGACTCTTTCAGTTTAAATTTGTTAGGTGGTCTGTCAAGCGACTGTGTTGCCGGCGGATGTCTTAAAATGTTGTTCGAGATATTAACGATCTTCTGAGCGGGCTGTGTTGACTGTGGAGCATTGTGGAGGCGAGGCTTTTGCCCTCCGGCGCATGTGCGGGATCACTGACAGTAAACAATAACATTCAACGTGTGCATACTAGAAGAAGAGTAAAAAGCCTTGTCGGCGTAAATCAGATTTAAATGCATTAGTTGGTTTAATTAAAAAACTGCTCGGGCCGCTAGACTTCAGAAATACAATGAGCCTCAATCCTGAAACGTCCTGACGCACATTTGTTCTTACAGTGCATAATGAAAGATTTGAATGCTTTTGAAAATATGACTTACTTAGATGGATAACATCAGTTGCAAGTAATAATTATCATTTTATTTCAATGAAGCAGCAATTTTACTGAAGAAATGTTGGGCAGAAAAGTTTTTTTTTTTAAAGCTACTGACAGGAAATGACATAGATCGAGGTAAAGTTCTCACTCATTTCCCATTGACTTAACATGGTCGGCACAGCAACAGTTTAAAATTGTTTGCCCCAATTTCACTTCCTGTCAGTGTCCAATAAGGAAGGGAAACTATAAACATGACAAAAATGATCAAACTAAAGAAAGCTGAGTAAACAATCTTTAGCATTTAGCACGTGCACTTTAAGCCCTTCTTGTGCAGATTTTTGGCATTCACAAAATGTGTTCTTAGCTGAAAGTCCAAAGTTCCAATCCGAGGACTTGTATACCAAAATTCTGCCATTTTAGAATATTATCACAGTCAAAATGGACCCAAATATGTTCATTCCGCTTACATGGTGAAAGACATATTTCTTCAAATTATTTCATTTTATATAGTATATAGAGAATAGTATTTTCATATTTGAACACTAAAATCAAAGAGATAATTTACAAAGTCTAACAAAATTGAGTAAAATTTAAATAATGATACTGATACCTGAATGATATTTTTTCCCATACCTATACTGAAATATTTGTCGTCTAGAACCAGAAAACAGAACAATAATGTGTGGAAGATCTCTGGTTCAAGTAGTGTTATACTGTAAAACCTGCTAAACTAGTTTACTCAGTTTAGCTGTTCACAGAGTCACTATTACCTCAAGGGACTTCTCATGGTAAAAAAAAATAGCCAAGTTTGTCACAACACAACATGGCCGGGTTTAAAATCGGGTCTCAAACTCAGAATAGCCGTTCAGTCTCTACACCAACATGTTTATAAGGTCCTACATTCTCCTGCAGATGGCACCTGCTACTGAACTGGCTCCTCTGCGAAGTGAAGTAAAGTGCAGCAGAGTTTGTATTCGGCCTCACGGCTAAATTTAATCTTGTTCCACTTCCTAAAAAGGTCCAGCTTCACACCACTGCTCCAGCCACAACTGCTACCACTCTGTCTGTCCTGTTTAGTCACCGTTACATATTTACAATGTCCCTTCTGAATGTGATTCTGGCATATATTTAGCGTCGGTCCTCTCTGAAATTGTTCATGGAAATTTTTATCTCAGTCACAATAAAGGATGCACTTGTTTGCTCTCTGCTGAAACCAGATTGAGAAATGTAAGATGAATAGAACAATTTTTTCCTCCATCCGTCTTCCATCAGCGCATGCTGTTTATAGCACACAGACAATGAGTCATTACTTAAAGCCAAACTGCGGAACATTCCAGATTATATGTTGCTACTGTGGAAATATTTCTATAAATGTTTTTGTCATAAAAGGCTTTAATGATTATATATGAAACTCTGTTGATGTAAGCTGTGCTTTAAGGTTCATTTGAAACTGGGGTTTACATTTTATTGTTGTTGTCTTTACTCTTGGATCCACTGGGGGCAGTGTGTCAAAAGGAGGAGTCAGGTTGCGCAGAGGAAGTGCAGAGCAAGAACATTACAAGAGCACTGATTGGTTCGACAAGGACACGCCTACTTCATCATGTACTTTTGTGTTGCTCTGGGGAAGGGTCTCCCTCTTCGCCCTCTCCTCGCTGGCAGACACCATGCCAAGATGTAGCGCTCCGCATAACTTTTGTTTAGATTGTAATATTAGGGAATAAAACAATGATTTTGATTTTAATAGAACGAGTCTCCATCTTCTCTCCGTAAAGAATACGCCCACACTACGTCACAACCATAACCTGGGCGATTAAAAAGCGGCAGACATTGCTGTTTTAGTGATGCAAACACTAGGGCCTGACCGATATATTGGGCTGAAATATGTGATTTTCCAATACTCAGGCACTGGAAAGAGCTTTAAAATGAGCCCTTCCACAACTTCCTTGGCCTCAGGGGGGTGGAGAAAAATCACATGGAAGTTTCTACATCTATTTTATATATTTTATGTTGCAGACTTTTTCTTATAATTTTGGAATAATAAGAGATAGAGACTTGATGTTTTTTGTTTTGGAATCTTTGGACAAGCTGTGTCCTGAATAAATCAGCCCTATGCCCCTAATACAATGCCCCCTGGTTACAGTTCAACACTGAGACGTTAAGAAGTATCATTTACAGGATTATAGACATTTGAAAAAAATCTGAAGAAAAATATTACGGTGAATATCAGCATCGGCCTACGTATGCAGCGTTCAAGTGAGCTAGGGAACTCATTTTCCCAAGATGGAACAGTGTCGTACCCAGTTGGTTCATGTCCTTTTTACATCGGAAAGTGGGGATTTTGATGTGATAAAATAAAAACAGTCTTTATTGGTGTTTGCTGGTTTTAGAATAATCTTTTTACTAGCATTAATGTCGGGCATTTCTCTCGCAATTATGTTACTCTGGGGACGACAGCTCACACTAAACTCGAAAATATGTAATGAAGTGTCTTGCCGGGGGCTTCTGTGCAGATTAGAGGATGACAATTTGTCGGGATTCCCGTGGGTCACGGGATTCCCGCGGGATTCCCACGGGATGGGAGTGAATTTCACTATTGATCCCGTGATTGGGACGGGACCGGGAAAAAAACACCGGGAGTGGGCGGGAGTATATCGCATCAAAGCGGCAGAAAGTGGCAGATAATGCAGTGACATGCTGCCGTTATTTCATGAGGCACAAAACACGGAGAGAAATGATTAAATATACAAATAAGCGCTAACTTTCTTCCTGCCTTCTGTCCATGCGCCGCAGCAGTGCACCCTCCCCTTGTCGGCCCAAACACGGCGCTCTCTCTCCCCCTCTCTCTACCTCGCGCGCGGCTGCGTGTGTGGCTGGAGCCGCTGTCAGAGCGGACAGAGGGAGATGTGTTGGTGCTGAACACAGTGGCATTAGGCGAACGTTAAAGTAAAAAAGTGAACTTCACAGCCACTAGTTTTCGTGTGTGATAAAAGCTGTGTGCATACGATGACAGAGCCTTTGGCTGGGGATCTTAAAGGGACAGCGATCTTAAAGGGGAGGTGTCATGTTCCACTGCCCCTGTGAAATAAAACTGAAACTTCCTAAACGACTTTATTTAAATAGTGCTGGTGGTTAGACTAATAATGTAGCCCAGGTTGTGACCCTGGTTATTTCAGTCACAATATGTGGCTTTTATCGGCCTGATGTGCATCTAAAAAAACTTTGTAAAACATGCGGGATTGGGACGGGAGTGGGATTGATTCAGTCGGGAACAGGACGGGACAAGATTTTTTTTTGCACATCACACCGGGATTGGGATGGGACAGGGTTTTTTTTGTGGGAGTGGGACGGGACAGGAGTGAGAAATCACTCCCGTGTCATCCTCTAGTGCAGATACCAAACATTTCAGAGTCAGTACATGAATAGGTGTAGGACGCATGTAGTGATTTCAGACCAAATTCTACATAACATTTTTTTTTTTTAAAGCATCGTAAAGGGAGAGTTTGGTCTATTTTTTCCTTTGACATTAAAGAGTTAGTCTCTAAGATTGAAAAATGTTAAATGGTCTCAACTTATAGCGCTTTTATCCAAACCACTCCCCCATTCACACTCTCATTCATACACCAATGAGGAGCGAGAGAGAGACGGATTTAAAAAGGAAACGATCAAGCTCCCTCCCCTTCTCTCCTGATTGACCAATGAGACGAGCTTTCTTGTGAATCGGCCTGACAGGTCCAAAGTGGTGGCACTTTGAGAGATTCTGATTAGTTGGTGAGATCAGGGAGGGACTGGGGGGTGGGGGGAGTATTTCATATTATTTATGCTGCTTCAAAGTGCAGACCAGGCGGTCAGTTATTCAGAATCTATTGCATTTGTAAAACATTGAAACTTACAGACTATCACTTTAAAACTAAGCTGTTAAGGGAGAAAACTAGTCAAAATTCTCAAAATTTACTACTGCATAGAAAATCTATGTTTTCCCCTGCTGTGGCTCACATGCATGTCAGAGTACTCTACCACAGTGGTTCCCAAACAGTGGTATGTACCCCCTGGGGTACACAGGATGCCCCAGGGCCCAGGGGGTACGCAAAGACATTTTGGAGATAATAATATGTTTATCACAATCTAATCGAAATTGACATGTTAAAACAGGGGAAACATGCGTAAGCAGATGGAAGCGCCGTCTAATTCAGACATGGATGTGTTTGTTCTGGACCTAAACAACATTCACTCCAGAACCAAAACTTAAGAGCCATTTTGGACCCGAGTCCGTAAAACTCCACGGGAACCGGGAGCGTGGCTGAGGCAATTTACTGACCTCGCAACAACAGGCTTCGGCTTTAACGCGAACTGTCTGAAACTTTCATCCATCTTTCCAGTCTGTCAAAAAGTGAGAAGCCTGTTCACGTGCCATGCGACTAATTAGAGGCTCCAAGATCAGCGTCTGCAGACACCGGGGGTTTGGCAGTGAGGCGAGACGCTCATGTAAAGCAGAGGAGGCGAGGCAAGAACACAGAGTCCAGCCCCAAACCAGCGTCTGATGTTCAGAATGGGTGACAAAAGCAGCAGAGTCCTGGTTTACTGGGACAAAGCGAAACACTCAGCTAACAGTCTCAATTTCAGAATAATTAAAACCTGACATTCTATTTCTATATTTAAAGAGCAACTAAACACCAAATCAAGTTTTTTTTACTGATAAACTGTCTCAATGGGTGTCTCATAGTGTTGTCTACTGGTCCCTGACATTATTCTGACATTATAGCGCAAATATGTGTTAAATCCTAACTTTGGCCTGAAAACGAATGGGTTGCGCCCCCTTCAGGGTAAACTCTGTTACTAAATTAGAATTTCCTGATTGGCTGGAGACGTGTCCACGGCCTCCACAGAACGTCATAAGCCGCACCAGCTCCACACATCGTCATCAGGTGCTTCCCATTGTCCTGCCCCTGTACCTGTGGTTTATAACCAAGTCCCTCCCACGTAATCTGTCTGCTGTGATTGTGCCAATGCAAAGGCCCACACACTCACCCCCCACATGTCACCCCCAAACCTCAGAGACCGTCTCTTTCACTGCAATTTTTGACTTTGTTTGTGGGTTGGGAAAGGCTTTGGCACGCCATAATTGTTTAAATGTGGAAAGCTTGCTTGAGTTCATTGTAATAATGGATAAAATACTTTTATTGTGTGTGCTAGTTTTCAATTGCGTTGAAATAGCGGGTACGCGTCTGGTCACCCAAAGCTTCAGGGGTTACACAGCTCCAAAAAGTTTGGGAACCACTGCTCTACCAGATTAGATAACTTGGACATGCCTGTCAGTAAATAAATGACTGGAAGTTCACTAGAAGCTGGTGGTGTCAAGCCCAAACACGCCGGATTACGTGGGTAAAGTAGAAACTGCACACCAGCACTCGTCCACACTGTGTGGCAGGTCAGAGATTGAAGCTACAAACTCATCAGGAGTCTCTAGTCTACAGCCCATGTGAACAGACGTGCACAGTGGAAAGAGCCCCCACACTTTGATGTAGGGCTGGGCGATATGACAATATTAGACCGTCTTACGATCTCCAGAGCTGACGATCTGTCATTTTCGTGGGATCGTTTTATCACGGTTCTAAGCACTTCAGCACAGTTGACTCTTTTCACCGTCAGTGACGTAAACCTAAGCCGCGCACTTTCTACTACGCAATATCAGACGCTAATGCAAGCGTTTGGTAGCGAGCCGCTCCTCTACAGTCGCATACACGACCAGGCTCCTCCAATCTGTAGCTTTAAACCCAGCGTTCTGTCTCTATTTCAGAGGTGCTTATGTCAGTGTCTTTCCCCCATAACGCCGCTGCTCTGCGTAGATCGCAGCGTTGGCGGCACATGTGAAGAAGCGAGTGTGTCCTTCGTCCTTACAGTTCTGTCAGGCGCCGCATCCTTCTCATCTGCTTAATTTAAATCCTGTGTTCACAAATGCACTGTTTATCCATGTCTTTGAAAATATAAGACTTGTCCAACTTTGGTGAATTACTTGGTCAAGTAATAACTTATGGTAACGAACTGCTTCCTGTTATTCTTTTACACAATAAAAGACACAGTATGTTAACGCTTTAGTAAGACTCTTATTGTGAAAGGGTCAGACAGCAACAGAGCGCTGTATCACAGCAGCTTGACGTCATGAGAGAGACGTCTCAGAAAAGATGCCAAACGGCAACAACAAGCATTTACCAAACTTAGTGTTACTATTTTACTTTTATTGACTGGAGTTTTATTGTGTTTTTTAATGTATAGAGTTAGTTTGCTGTAGTTCTAAGTCTAGTCTAAGTTCTAAGTCTACTTTTGCCGTGTTGATTATCACAAACTTGAATAAATTTGTATATTCATTCAATCTTTTTCTTCTTCAGTGTGTAATTCAAGTTATTTTAGGTACTATAAAAAAATCATGATAAAATCGAAATTGGGAGTTTATAATTTAAAAATCGTGATATTCTATTTTTGTCATATCGCCCACCCCTACTTTGATGCGTACTCACCGCAGAAATAAACTTTTGAGAGGAGAGAAGTGGATCAAACAAGAAGGGGATGACATGAAGAGAGATGAGTAACCGAAGTCAGGAAGCAGAGAGGAGAAGGTTAAAACAAAAGAAACTAAACACTGGAAAGAAAGAAAAGATTAAGACCGGGAGCAGATGTACAGACAAAGGCAAAGAAACGGAATGGCAACAAAAAAATGGAAAATAGAGAGAATTCAACGTTGTGGTGTTTCGGGTGAGACTGCAGGCCTTACCTTTATCTCTCGCTGCTCCACTGACTTCTCCCATATCTGCTGGTCATATGCGCCAATCTGAAAGAATAAACACAGCAAATGGGTCGGGGGACGGCTCAGGTGAAGCCACTGCTGCCCTGGGGCTGACTGACACGCACTGTTGCAGTTATAGGAACATTCAATTGCCGCTTTGCAACATCCAAGTTCTCGCCAATACAACAACATGCAGCACGGATTTACGAACAATGTAATTATGTGGTAAAACCTGCTGAGTTTATGTCATGCTTGCGTCACCTTGTACTGTCTAATTACTATTGCGAGATGGTTCTAATTCCTTGGAGGAGGCTCCTTGTTAACAACTGAGGCGTTGTCAACTTGTTTACTTGAGTTTTTCACACGTTAGTTCAGGTCAGTGTGTGGCCATTCCAGCTTTACAAGCAGCAGGTGGTTTTAAGTGAGCGCGTTTAGCATAAACATAACATAAAGTACCTTCACCTTATTTGGCTTCTGTTGTAGTCCTGATGTAGACTTTTTAAAGTCTTTTGACACAATTTGCTGAAAAAGTAGTTACTTACGATTTGTATCGATTTAATTAGCATGGAACATATTTTGTTGAAATGGTTTAGTGAAATATCGCAATATCATTGTCGCAATATTGCACAGCATTATCGTAAGTTCAATATCGCTGCCCCTCCTCCTTCTGCTCGCTCCCAGAGGAATTACTTTCTAAAACTAAATGCATCCATTGTCGAAGTGTAGGATCTGATTACTGGTGCTGTATCAGGTCAAAATTAGCAGCCGTTTTAATAGAAACTTTAGAATTAGCAAGTGTTGCCAACGTTAGCTTAGCGCCCATTCATTTCTATGGCTTAGCCTAGCCTAGCCTAGTGGCGTCCATTTGTGGAGGGTGCCACAAAAAAACAAATGCTTTCCACTCGCACAAAAACAGCTTCCATTACGGTCATCCAAACTCCAAAACTAAGTGATTGACCAATTGCAATTTTGAGATTTTACTTCATAAGAAATTAGCGCAGTAAGATTTGTAAATGTGCTAATTAGGTAAATCATCAAGTTACAACGCTACCCCATGCCATTTACCAATGAAGCTACGTTGTACTGTTGAGTCCAGGGCTGCCAACTTTTCACCAAACCTTGGAGTGAGACATTGGTCGGTCCTGAGCTTGGTGGCCTTTTTCATGGCGATAGTGTCTCGTAATCGTATTAAATTATAAGCCAAAAACAAGTGTATGATTTACATGGCTGAGCACATCAGGAGCTGCATAATTGGCACCACCCCACATGACTATCACAACCTGTTTAAAGGGCAGTCCAAAGGGGGGGTTTGAGGGTCCTCCCCCAAGAATTTTTTAATAATTCAGATATGATTTCCTGCAATCTGGTGCATTTTAGATCATAAATAATAATTTTTGCTGGTCTATTTACTGGTGTTAAAGAATTATATTTCTGGGCCCAGTTAGCCCCTTCATCGTTACGGCCCTGCCAAATGGTACAAGGACACAAAGCACTGTGCATAGTTGAGGGTAGTCAGTCACATGCAGCTCAGAAACACGTTTAAAACATCCCCCGCACTGAAGTCAGTGATAAAGTTTGACTTGTGTTTCCTGTTATCATAATTTATTTGTTTTATATTAGTCCATATTACCCTGGCATCACTTTTCAAAACATTTATGTTAGGCATTGTTTGGCTTCAATTTGAGTGTTTTTAGTCATGTCCCTCCTGTTTCTCTGTGTCAGTCATTCCAATTATTACCAACAAAAAGCAAGTAGCATAAACATTAGAAAATCTGGAAAATGTTATTTCCTGTCTCCTGCAGTATGTTAGAGCATGTTTGATGATTAAACTTTGATTATTCAATGTAATAACTATCAGAGGCACATAAAGATATATAAACTAAAAAGCCATTGTAAACTAGAAAAAGGCAAAACAACACAAAAATAAATCATTGTGTACAATATTAAATCATCTGATTTGTATGTTGTTTTATGTCTACATTGTAAAAATGACATTGGTTATAAATATAAAATGTATTATAAGAGGACCCCCATGAAAAGAGATAGTTCATCTCAATGGGGCTTATCCTTGAAATAAATGAAACATTCAATCAAATTTAACATATTTTCTTACTTCTTATTGAGTCAAATTATTTTTGAATTACTTGCAAAGTTGTAATCAATTAGTTGTTGAGTACATTTGGCTACTCCATCTCATAACCGTGGGCATTTGAAAATAACAGTCTTAGCTTTAGAAGAGCCATTTACTCAGACTGGGGTTAATGCTACTTGTTTCTCATCAGTAAGCTGCAGGGCTTTGCTTTTTGTTGCTTCTAATCTGCAGTGTTATTCATCTGCCAGAAAACATCACACCCTTTATATGACAAACTCTTACATCTGTGATAATGGGGGGACACGTTAGCGTAGCCTGCTCACCACTACTTACATCGATCTGCAGTAAAAATGTCCACATCCCTGTTTGAAGGCTTCTGCAGTCCGCTCCACACGCACAGCTCACAGTATGTTTATCCAACAGTTGTTTTATCGTATTGTAGTTGGTAATACCGAGGGAAACGTGTGTCGTGTTGTTAAGTACCATGTGTAATACAGCACTAACTGTCACACAGCCAATCACACGCAAGCTGAACACATCAGGCGGGGCTCAGTGGTACAATGTCCAATCAGAGGCGAGAGATCGTTACAAAGACAGACGGACCAGCCAATAGCGCAAGAGGAGCTCTCTCACATACACACACACTGTAGGCGCTCGAGGAGCCGCGGACAGGCACACAGCCAAAAGGAAGTGTCTGCAGCCGCTTGCTGCAAAACGTCAGGGATATGTTGTTTGAGCGTGTGATATGAGGAGTGTCGCGTGAGAGCGTGTGAAACCACTCAAATGCGTGTGTCACACGGTGAAAGCGTGAGAGTTGGCAGCCCTGTGAGTCACTGTAATAAAGGCGTCGTTCCACAAAGCGCGAACCGGCCGCGCACGCCACGATCTACGTGCACGCATCGACACTGGCCCGCAGACCTTTCTGTTTCCACCACACACACACACACATGCATTTGTTGTGGGCGGAGCCGCATAGAGCCGCACGCTGTACAGATCGTCATTAAACGTTTTGTAAGCCACGATGAGAACAAATGTGGACAAATGCTGTCATCTGGTGGGAGTTATGGAATCATTCAGAGGAGTCAAGCTGTGTTAAAACAGAAAATAAACTGCTAAACTACGAACTATGAAGGTAAGCTACAGGTAAATGTTATGCTAACAACAGCTAAAGCTGCGCTAACAGCGGCTAAATGCTATTATCGGCAAAATCCCCTTTTAGCACAGCGGTATGATCTTGTGAAATATTAAATCCGTATGACCTGCGTGTCAATAGTGAGGGCTGTCCACTCTCTCGTTGCCAATCAGAGGCCAGCAGTCTCTTCACGTCACATCAGACACGGGGTAGACCGCTTTGGCCACAGCCAGAGGTCGGGCCCAAAACCTATACCTGGTCAGACCAGTTTGGCCCTGGCCTTTGTTATGGAAAAGGTTGACAAAGCGGGTGAAAGAGCCATTCGGCTGACACGCGCCTGCATGTGGAAAAGAGCCTTAAAGGCGTCGTTCCACAAAGCGCGAACCGGCCGCGCACGCCACGATCTACGTGCACGTATCGACACTGGCCCGCAGACCTTTCCGTTTCCACCACACACACATATGCATTTGTTGTGGGCGGAGCCGCATAGAGCCGCACGCTGTACAGATCATCATTAAAAGTTTTTAGAGTCGCGATGAGAACAAATGTGGACAAATGCTGTCATCTGGTGGGAGTTAGGGAATCATTCAGAGGAGCCAAGCTGTATTAAAACAGAAAATAAACTGCTAAACTACGAACTATGAAGGTAAGCTACATGCAAATGTTATGCTATCACCAGCTAAAGCTGTGCTAACAGCGGCTAAATGCTATTATCGGGAAAATCCCCTTTTAGCACAGCGGTATAATGTGAAATATTAAATCCGTACGACCTGCTACGGAGGGCTGTCCACAATAGTGAGGGCTGTCCACTCTCGTTGCCAATCAGAGGCCAGAGTCTGTTCACGTCACATCAGACACGGGGTAGCCCGCTTTGGCCACAGCCAGAGGTTGGTCCCAAAACCCATACCTGGTCAGACCGGTTTGGCACTGGCCTTTGTTATGGAAAAGCTGGACAAAGCGGGTGAAAGAGCCATTCGGCTGACACATGCCTGCATGTGGAAAAGAGCCTTATGTTCAGGCGCTTGTTTACCCGGTCTTTCACACAGATGGAGGTGGGGACTAGAGAAACGCACGCAGTGCCACCTGTCACCGTCACAGGGATCAACAGGGCTGCATGTGCGCGGCAGTAAACGTGTGCCACCAGTTCACAGCAGCACTGAATGTTTAAACAGGAATGATGGAGGTGTGACGGTGACACAGAATTCAGGAGTAGATACAAGAAACATGAAGTTCAGAGAGGAAAAAAAGCCGACATTTATTTATGTCACTGGTGCCCGCTCCACAACAAGGACGACAGAATGAACTATTTCCATTCATTGTGAAATGAACTGACAAATAAAATCTTTGAATCCTTTATTTTATCTTAATTTGAGGTCTCCCTCAAAAAACACATTTTCTCTCAAGGGACAATAAATAAATAAAATATCTCACCTCACTTATTCCCTGTGTGTTAAAGCATCATAGAGGCCAGACAGAACACGCACGCTCATCTTAAAGCCACAAACCGAAACTGAGGTCTGAATTGTTGCCAGGGAGCGAGGATAACCTGTTTGACAAAGTAAGTTAATGTGTAGAATCTGTTTCTCAGAGGAGTTCTAACTCAAGAGGGAATCCTACAGACTCTGTGTACGGAAGGTTTTTGCCAAACTTGCTGTTGGCTATTTTCTGTCCACATTTAACATCAAAATTAAAACAATAAGAATAATCAAGCTAAGTGAGTTTCATATAAATAATTTCAGATGGGGCTATTTTACCATTTGTACGCTTTTAGTTTCAGGGCTAAAAACACTTTTAACCACAGAGGTGTCCACTGCTGAAGTATTTACATCCTGAGTATTTACATCCTGAGAAAACATACTTGTACTGTTCAAATATGTATTTATTTAAACAAGACAGGAGTAGCTCTCCCAAGGAATAAAACACAGAAAGGAAACAGTCATCAGGAAGTTAGCATCATGTTGCTATGCAATATTCCGTGCAAAAAGCCTATTGTAGTGGCAGGGGAAACTGGAGCGCCTGAAAGAAACCTACACAGGCACATGAAGAACATACTAACTCCACACAGAAATGGCTCACTCAGCCCAAGTTTGAACCCATTCAGGACATTCTTGCTCGTAGGCAAAAGCGCTAACGGTGCTTTTGATTTTTTCTTTATTTAAACAGAAAAGTCCCACTGAGATTAGGAATATCAGTTCCAGGGAGTCCTGGCCCACAGGGAAACTTATTGTACATATTTTTTGTGGAGCACCCGGAGAGGGAGAATATGCAAACTCCACAGGGAAAGGTCCTGTCCGGCCAGGGATCGAACCCGGGACGTGGTTAGCACTCATACTGCACCACCGGGCATGATGACAAAGCCCAGTTAAAATGTCTAAATACAACCACATAAATAAACAAAATGTTCCATAACATTTAGACAGACGGTCTGATCTAAATGGCCTTATTGATGTTAGTGTGTCTTTGGTGCCTGCACTCTGGGTCAGCCTGCACCTGCAGTCAGTGGAAACTCTGAATGTTTAATGGAGATTCATGAAATAATAATATCCAGGATAAACAGGAAGGAGGGGCCGAGGTCAGGGTGAGCACCGAACGAAGAGAAGACGACACTCGAGGACACTGTGGCACGATCTGGTTAAACATTTCCATTGTACTGAACCAACGGACACTTGCACCTGTTGAAGGCTGCAGACAGACTGAGATTTTAGCAGCATGACACCAGTAAAATCTGGATTTATTCAGTTAATGCCAATCTAACACAGGGCAGACACTGTTATATTATTGACGAACAAACAGTCTGTTAATAATCCACTTGAGACTATTTTTAGTTGTAAATCATTTGTTACCATTTCAGGCATAATACTTTTGGAACAATATTTTCACAGTTTTACACAGTTTTACAATACACTTGATGTTGCAGTCCCAGTCCCGGATCAGATTCTAATATACGTTATATATGTTTTCAGAGGAGACTTCCAATTAAATATGTTTAAATCAAAATTGAAAATCATTACTAAAACTGCGTTTCAGTTTCACGCGGCTAAAGTGTGGGACAGCCTCCATGAGGACGTGAGACAGGCCCCAACCCTGACTATGTTGAAGTCCAGGCTTACTGCTACCTTTGGCAATTGATTGTATTTTAACACATTTTAATATATACATATGCATAATTTTTTTAATGTAATTGTATCTATTAATGTGTTTTTATTGTTTTTATTGTGTTTTTGTGTTTTTTTAAAATTGTGTTTGGGTGTTTGGTGTTGCTGTGAGGTACATCGAGTTGTCGTATACATGAAATGTGCCATACAAATAAACGTGCCTTGCCATATAGGCTTTTTGTGCAGAGAGCTTTTGGCTAAGTTCCTGTTGGCCAGTGCAGGGCAACGACCACTTCCTGTTTATCATCATATAGTGCTATAACATTTGTTAACGTCAAACTAACGTAAGCCTTTAGCTTCAGGGCTAAAACGGTCTACTGTACATTTATAAATGGAGAAGTCTCCTCCGGTGAAGTATTAAATATTCTGAGTAAAGCTGCATGTTTTCAGCCACATATACTGTTTAAATACTTATTTATTTCAACGACACACGGCTAACTCTTCATAGGAATGATTCACAGACAAGTTAGCATCATATTGGTATATGCAACAGAGCCATGCTCACAAAGGTTTCCACTGCGGTTCAGTTTTTCTGTTGGTAATACGTATTCGAGCGTGCGCATCCAGGGAGCATCGCCAAAGTCCATTATTAAGTGGTAACCCTCACGTGTACTGGGTAGAGTAGATACAGTACGTGAGAAGCAGAGTACTTCGACCGAGCCGCTCTTAATAGAAGTGTGCTGTGCGGGAACCCAGCAATATTGACCTGCCTGCCGATGCTTTTATCACACTCCTTAACAACGCTGTGCAAGGGATTGAAAGATAAATAGAAAGATAAATAAATCCATTTTTTGGGAAGTTTAGCCAACAGATAAAAGAAAAGCCATTGTAAAATATCGCCATGAAAGCACGGTTAACATCGAAACCTGCCAATGCCCAAGTGAAGAGCAAAACAATTCACTACTTATTACATCATTGTATTCGACACTCTACAATGCGCCGTGTATCGAATTCTAGTACAGTTGAGCTCTGAGCCAAAGATCAGCGACGGAGAGATGCCAGTCAGATGCGAGGCGCAGAGCGAATTCGAAAAGGGAAGGGAAGCACGGGCTGATGAGGAGGAGGAGGTCACCATGGCGACGCAGCCTGGAGGAGAGGCATTACGTCGTTGAAAAGATTGCCGTTGCATAACTGTACAACCTCTGCAGCGGAGAGAGCGAGGGCGAGACGAGCGGCATCAGCCCTGTGGCATCATCAGAGCATAATCAGCAGAGTATGAGAGAGGGAATATGTCCTTTACAGCAGGTGCAATGAGAGCTTTTACTGTAAAACGTCCCAGAATTTGGAAAGATTTATTTTGTGTCATTCTACTATACTACGAACCACCCAATACATACTGTACATTCATACAGAGTCCGTTATGTCCACGGCCCATTTTACATAATGTCTGTCATAACAATAGAAATTGAATAAAAGTCCGTCATGTCTCTGTCATGTCTTCGGAAAGCGCAGCGGTTCTATTTGTGACAGATTTTGCCGCAGTGGCAATGGCTTTTCGGTGTTTTTCGGTGGGGCAATAAACGGTGCAACACCAGCCCAAAACACCAACTTTGAAGTGCCCCTGGAAAAAGATTTGCCCGCATCTCTAGTGCACATATTCAGCCAAAATGAGCGGGCTGAAGACAGGACAGTGTATCCACAATGACTGTACGTTTTCACTGACTCTCTACGATCTGACACTCCTGATATTCCTGAGATCTGAGACTCCTGAGATCGACAGCATGTTTGCTTCAGACATTAAATATATGAATTAAACGATTAGGGTGCACGATTTACCTCTATCGAATCAAAATTGAGGTTTTAGTGTTAGAGAATTAACAATGGTGCTCGAGAGGATAGATGAAGAATAGGCAGCAGTCAGGATGTCTTATACAGGAGATGTTTATTTACCATGAGTACGGGATCTGGAGACATGAACTCGAGACATTGCGCTAGTCCTACCATTCAAGTCTGTCTATGCTTCCACAGAAGAGGGATAAATACCCTCTAAGAGCGTCATACTGATACGCAAGCAAAACATTCAGTGGCTGAGAGTGGGCGCCTGAGCACTACGGTCAAGGCTATGACAGAGATACTGTAGTACGACTGTACAGCTTGACCCAGTATGATAAATAGCGATTTAATGTTATCCTTTAACATTTAGGTCCTGCGATAGCCTGACCTCTAGGGCCAGGGGATTTTTTTTCCAGGGTTTTCTCTGCCTTGCGCCTCCACCGGTTGCTGCAGAAGAATCACGTTTGTCGCGCGAAACAAACTCCACAAACTGCTAATTATTCTCACCGCTAGCAACAAACAACAAGTGTTTCGCGACCTGTGGGCAGGGTTGTGTCATGGATGATGATGATAATTAATCGCAAAAAAAAGACAATCGCCTCGGCTCGTTTTCGTACGTGCGTCTCATTGCATTAAACTGCGTCTAAATGTAACAGGTTTTGGGTGTAAATATTGCACCTTATGATTCGGAGAATGCATTTATATAGCTAAATAGGGAGGGAGAAAGCGAGCGAAACCGCCATGTTTATTAAAGAAGATTAAAACTACAAGGATGTTTTTCTGACAACTCCATAAAACGCCTCTTTGCCTCTCGCAGATTTGTATCTTGTTGCTGCAATGTAATAACTGAGAACCGTGATGTTTAACAGCAGTTTTAGAAGTTTATATGCAGCTCAATTGCATGAAAAATAAAACCAATGCTATATATAACATATTAAAATTGCAATTCGAATCGCAATTGCAATATCAGAAAAATCACAAGTAGTTTTTTTGTTGTTGTCAAAATCATGCAGTCCTAATGGTGAAGACCCAAGGAGAAGGAGCAATATCCCAGAGACAGGGCGTTGACAGCCAGTGCTCACAACACGAATAAATAAAACAGTCATTATTCTGTTATTATTATTATTATTATTATCTGCAGAAAAATTTGTGAATTACTAACATTGCAGGTCCCGTACGAATGCCCATGAAAATTACCGACGTTCTGAGGTGAATCTACATTTACCGAGGTCCACAGGTATTTTCTAATCCCGTGCGAATCCCGTGGGCCAAAGTCATTCCTGCTTTTTTTCTCTCTTTCTAGATTCCCCCAAACCTTGGAACATTTCTTGGGAGTTCGAGTCTAACGATTTGTGTCACCTAGGCAACAAACTATTAAGCATAGAAAGTGTAAGAAGTGGTGGTGTAATCAAGCTTTTATTTATTGATGGTATAGACTATAGCCTCTTGTGGCAGTAACAGCAGTATTGTTTGGAGGGAAGCTTAGAATTGGGTGTGAAAAATGGAAGCTACATTGTGTGTTTCATTGGACTGGAGTGGCTTGTTTTGAAATGTTTATTGTCATTAAAAATCCAGAACGATTGACACAAGGAATCAAAGCGTGACAATGAAATGTTTTGCCATAACACCCAACCCTAAAAGTGAATAGGGCTGCACAAAATGAGACACAATTGCAACTGGCAATTGTCAGTTCAGTTGTGTCAAAACTAGGCGTACATAAGAATTATGTATTATGGAATGAAGCTTATGTATGTTAAGCTTCATTCCAGTGATGGAAAATGTGGGCGTTGTTTGTGGGAGACACCTGTTTGTGTCCGTACGCGGGTGTGTTCTCTTCACTGTGAGTGAATGGAAACAAGCTCTCACTGTTTGGACAAGGACTCTTTAAGTAATGAGCCCTCGTTGCGGCCGAATAAAGGGACAATTCAAAAACACACTTCTCGTACGGTGTGCGCCAAGCTGGAGCCACGCTGTAGCTGCTGTGAATATTTTTATTTTATTTTCAGTTATTTTCTCACCGTCACAAATAAATTAGAATAAATTAATTTTATATCACACCCACCACTAGGGATATTACGGTTACCGGTGTAGCGGTGAACCCCGGTAAAAAATGTTGACTGTAATAATTACCGTCTTGTTTTTGAAAAACTATATTATCTCGGTGGATTACCGCGTCCGTGTAGGCAAAGTGAGCCTCACCGGCTACCGTCTCATCTGCTGAAGGCGTAACTTACAACCAAAACAAAACTTTCTCGGAGCTGGAATCATGTCCGAGACGACAGCGCTCAGGACGTCTATCAGCCTTCAAACAGGACCAAGTCTGAAGTCTGGGTATATTTTGGGTATTTTAAGAAAGCCGAGGGACAGCTGATAGAAGACAGTTATCCTTTTTGCGGAACGTGCAGGAAAAAAGTGTCTGCTAAAGGCAGCGATACTTCGAACCTCATCACTCACCTGTGTGACCGTCAACACAACTCTATAGCCAATGCAGAGGAACTCGCATACAACAATGGCGGCCACCATTCAAGAGTGTCTAAACAATCAAACTTAAACCAATGCATCCGCCATGTGAACCTGTGATTCCGTTGTTCAGCATGTTTCTTATTATATCTACCACTCAACCTTTCAAGAGATGTTTGTTTCATGTTCGCATTTCATTGGCCAAATGTTAGCATTAGAGCTGTGGTTCACACGCTTAACTTTCAAAATGTAACAGCCCAGTCGCTTGGAATACAGCATAAGCATCAACAGCCCATTCAGGAAGGACAGGTAAAGCATTCAATGTCGCTTTGACCTGTCGCGGTCATAAAATTCTGGAATTCATTTGGTAGACTCACCCTGAATTAGAAACACAGAGGTACTCCTGTTATTTTGTTATTCTAGTTTTACCTTAAGGTCCCTTTGTAATGCAAGTCTCTGGGCATACAGTAGTGGCCCGTGTAAAAGAAAACCCTTGGAAAATTGTCAATAAACAAACTTAACAGTTACATTACACACACAAAACAGAATGTGGCCAAAATGCAACAAAAAAGCAATGCAAATGTGACAAAAATGCGTTTGCCCTCCCTATGCTTCCAACCCTCACTCCCCCCCTCCGCTCCACAACAAGGACGAGAGAATTAACCATTTCAATTCATTGTAAAAGGAATTGACAAATACAATGTTTGAATCTTTAAAAAAACGCTATGAAAATGTGACAAAAAATGCGACAAAAAACCAATGAAAACGTGATAAAAACACAACTAAAACGTGAGAACAAAAACCAACGATGAAGCTTAGATGAGTTTTGTAGGTCTTAGCTTTCAAATGAAGCGTTACTCTGGTCTATAGGCTGTAACCTCCAGTCGACAAGCTTTTAGATTTGGGTAAAGCTGGGGAGAATGTGCTTGGTTAAGACGAGGGTTAAGGAGGATAGCCTAATTACCTCATTTTGCATTTTGTTTTCACTTTGTCTGAACAGATCTTAATGCTCATCCAAGTATTATGTACAATAAACCAGCAGTGTTTCCCACAGATTTCAAGGAGACTGTGGCGGATAAAAATAGACTATGGCGGGCCGCCATAGGAAACCCTGACCAGAAGAAATTAAAGAATCATATCATCAGGTTCCACGTGATGTTTTCCAATCTCAGCGCATACTTTCTGCCTGCCAAATTTGTAATCGTTTGCTCCAAGCTGTATCCCTTGCTCCTCGTGATTCGTAGCTGAACACTGCCTAAAGATATGTCCAAAATATTGTTGGGTATAAACAAATCCTTTAGTGGTAGTTCAGACGTGGCGGAAAGATTACAGCAATATAAGTGAAATTGTAATATATGCTTCTCACAGTTTGCAGCCGTTTCAGCAATATAATGTGCCTTCAGAGAACTTAAACAAAACTCCTCACCTTTATCCCAAGCTTTGCCCACGGCCCTACGTAGCCACGAAGCAGAACGCTTAGAGGTTTGTTGTGAAGGGGAGCAATGGAAAGAGGTGGGACTTGGGGACAAAATGCTTGTTGCACTAGAAAGAGAGGACAATTTAAATGAGCGGTTTCAGATAAATATCGCATTTTCAAACTTTTGTCAAACAAAGTGATGGCGATCAAGATGTGTTTGGAAATTTTACCAATAAGGATTACTCATGAAAAAAGCAATATGTCCTCTATAACAAACATCACAGTAGTGAAATCTATATATCAGGAAAACGGGTCGGGGTGAAAAAGGTGAGGAGGATATTCCCCCTCTTGGGGGTCCGGGGGTATGCTCCCCCAGAACATTTTTTTTTTAATTCCATATCTTAAAGCATCATTTTGAGATGCATTTTTTGCCAACCTTGGGAGAGCTGGAGAAACTTGACTTCAGCCATGAGTCAAAAATACTATAGCCTCCTTACTTAGTATTATGCAAGCCATTTCATAGCGGCCTGTCACTGGGTCTAATATTTACAGTATATGAGGCACAATGTGGGAAGTGCACACAAACGCTAATGAATAACCCAAACAAGAGATGGTGGACACGCTGTAACTTAACTCCACTACTCTTCCATCATTATTGACAGACAATACAATGTTATACAATTCCGATTTTAATACATTTTATTGGCAAAAGCCTCTTATACAAAAATATAGGCTTATATTTTTTATGTTAGAGCTTTGTAATTTGTCTTTTAAGCTCACTTCAAAAATGTCTAGCAGCCTACTCTCTAAACCCAAAACAATATCTACCCTTTAAAATACAATTGAATTAATTGTTTTATATAAACATGTTGGAAATAACTATAACAACTACTCGAGAGAAGTTACAGCAGATAATATTTATGATGGCATAGGGTGATAAAAAAATCCAAAAGCCTTTTCACCCTCTTGCTGAAAGAGGGTGAAAAGGCTTTTGGATTTTTTTCATTATCAAGTACTTCCAAAGTTATGAGCAAAGTTATGGGTAACCTTAAAGGGGCTGTGTGGAGTTTGGCAGTTTTGTACTCGCAATTGCCCCCTCAGGCCAAACGCGTAACTGCAGCCTCGATGATAAGCTCGTGCATGATGCGCTCAGGCTTTACGAGCACCAGAAATAACAGTCCCGTCCTGGTCAATTTACAGATCTGCAGGCATGACTTAAACTGAGGTAAGAAACGTTACTGTTTTGTAAGATATTTAGACCAAATCAGTTTGAGTGAATATTTTCCAAGATAAGATACTTGTTTGTTTGTTTATTGGTTTATTTGGTCGGGACAGTGCAAGTTAATGAACAAGCCACACCGGATTGTAGCCTTGGGCTAATTTCCATCCGTCGTCCCCCATGCGCACTCTCATTCATCCTGGCCTATTGTACATGTTTTTAGTAGTAGGGGAAACCGGAGTACCCCGAGGAAACCTACGCAGACACGGGGAGAACATGCAAACTCCACACAGAAAGGCCCCATCCAGGTGGGAATCGAACCACGGACCTTCTAGCTGTGAAGCACGAGCGCTAACCGCTGTACTACCGTGCCGCCCCACTTGAGCAAATGCATAGCAAAGTGAATCGAGGGAAGAAGCCAAATAATACAGATAAACGAATATTTGACATTTGAAGGAGAAAAACTCGTATACTTTGTATGCATAAAAGTAGGCCTAATTGTAATAAAATAATTCCACGGATAGAAATGCTACTAGCAAAAGCCTAAATCGTCTCTTTAATTTCCTGGGCCCAAAGTTAGCGTAGCTAACTCATAAACTATATTGTAAACGGCACATGTTCACTTTTTGTAGTCGTTTCACTTCTTATAAATCCGTGAACAGTCATGCTTATTTTGCGGCCAAGAAAAACTAACATTAGCAGCATTATTTTTGCCATTGTAAATACAGCACCATTACCACTGTTACTACTCAAATGTTTTGTAGGTACAGCACAATTACTGTTATTACTGACTCTACTAGTCTGCTACTAATACTACACAACTTCTCTGTAGGTATAAAACTATTAGATCAATTATTTTGGTAACTTCCAAATATGATTATTTTATGGCTTGTTTCAGTGAAGTTTGTACAACATGCACGGACAGTCAAACACCGTTGTTTTGAAGCATCAACAACACTTTTCCCCCACGTATTTAGTAATAATTTCTTACCTTTCAAGCAAAATAAGCTGCGGGTCTTTTGAGAGATTCTCTCAACATTTTCCGATGTTTACTCTGGTTCTTTGCCTACGCCGATCAGACTCGACTTTCGCCTTTTTTGTCACACTCGAATAAACTCTTCGTTTCTTTTTGTTATTTGGGGTCTGGGCTGGAGTTTCGATGGTGCTTGAAGCCGGTCTCCTCTTATTCTCCGCTAAATCCATCCTTCTGAAGTTACCACTCGCTCGGCAGCGTCAGTATAGAGGAGATACAGCTAACGCTACAGCTAACGCTACAGCTAACGCTACAGCTAACGCTACAGCTGAGCGTGAACGCGCATTACGCATTACGCAGTTTGCTTGTTCAACCCGAGCATAAACTATTTAAGTGACTTTACAGGCATATAGAGGCAATCACGGTGAAAAGGCCAGGGCTCATTCTACTCACCAGGGCATTGCTGAAGCATGTATGAGAAAGAAATTTACTTGTGGTTAAACTTATGTATAGTCCCTTTAATAGTTTAGCTTTGTTGGTACATTAGTAACAAATATTTTTTCAGAGTGTATTTTGGATATCTTGTTTAGTTTTTGAATAAACTAGTAAAGGTGAATAAATCTGCAAAAAAAAAAAAGATTACAAATAATAATAATAAAATATCTTTAAAATATAGTGAACATCTAATCAGAATCTATTCACTTTGTGTGAGATCTGTGTGTGGGCAGTTTAGTGGGTCATATAATAATCATCATCATCATCATCATTATACAGTATATCAAAATATATAATTTCACATTGTGTTATTTTCACACTGACAGCTGCTAGAGGGCGCTCTAGGCTTGTGTATCAATATCTGTTACTCCTGCACGGTTGTACAATGACAAATAAGCACGCACTTACTTACTGTACCACTGAAAATAAAATAAAAAACAGTAAAGTTTGGAGTGAGCGAGAAACTTGTGAGGGACTGTCGAAAAGCAGAGGTTACTCTTACTGCAATGACGAAAACAAAAAAAGCTAATCGCGGGCTAAAAGCTAGATGGCCAAAGCTAGAGGAACGAGTTCGCAAATGGTTGCTTGAATAATGTGATGCCGGGAGAGGCTTGTAAACGGTGTAGTTACTCCTCACTGCCCAGGTAGTTGCCAAGGCTGGTGCGACTTATACTCCGGAGCGACTAGTATATGTTTTTCATTGTGCATTTTTTGGCTGGTGCGACTTATACTTATTTTTTTTAAGTTACTTAATTGGTAAATCCATAGTGGAAAATGAAGCTACAAATATTCAATTGCATTTGTGTTAATTTGGTAAATTAATCATGTGAATAAGATTGTTTTAGAAGCTAATTTGTAGTTCAAAAACTCCGCATTGGGGCTTTTTGCAAATGAGTGCGCACCGTGGAGCAGAAAGAGTTTGGAGTGACACTTATTATACAAGGGAAACTAGCTTCGTAACCTCACACTGTGCCTGCTTACGGGCACCGTGCCGATCCCGCTGGTTACCGGTATGCCAGGGCATGTGCCAGAGCCATAAACAGCAGAGTTCACCGCCACAGAACTGGACTACAGTCGGACCGTTCGCACCGTGGACTCGCCAGAGTTAAGAGCAGCGGCCCGCTGGTAAACTCTGGCGGCGCGGCGAGGTTTTATAATTACAGTATATTCACTGATCCGCGGTCTTAAATCCCAGATATTTCCCACACCAATGCCCATATGTACCATAACACCCCTCCCCCCCAAAAAACCCAATTTTCTCATTTTGGTTTCAAAATGGCGAATTTTTCCGAAAGGTGAGTGATTTTCATGCCTGTATAATATGTGCTAATCGGCCGATAAAAGGCCGATATCTTCGCGAAAGTGATAGACTTTCCAATTTTGCATTGTAACAAAAAAAAATATTAGTGGCGCACAGCTCTATTAGATATATTTTCTATGACGAAACCTTGACTATACATGATTAAATAGGCTATTTGAGAGATTAAAGAATAATTACATTTAATTAAATTACTTTAAAAAAACGGCCTATACATTGACTATCGGCCAACCAATTTCATATCGGAATCGGACCCCAAAAATCCCTATCTGTCACGCCCAAGTGAAAACATTAGAAAACGTTGAGTGTCGATCGTCCAAACCGTTACAGAATATCCTAAGCCGATACCAGTTACTTTTCCTGGATCAAATCCATTGTCACATACTTGCATTGCACAAACTTGAAACTCCCGCATAGTTCAGGATCGTAAACCAACTGTGTGAAGCCAGAATGCCACGGCACAGTCAATATCTTAAATGTTTTTTGGCAGAAAATAAATGGCAGCTATCATAATAGTCATGCAGGTACACGCATTCTCCCGTTTGAAATGAGTAATCGGATCAAACCAAGAGAAAAGTTCATGGTCTATTTCTGCCTCGTCATGTTAACACCGACACACAAGAAAAGTGTGTAATGCAAATCTCCAAAAAGGGACAACCCGAGTTCCAACAAACAAATGAACCAGAGTAGAGAAAGGTAGACTAGAGTAAAGTCTGCAATCTAATATGAAATTGCAATCAATGTTTTGTTTCGGTGAATGGTAGGCAGCTTTCATTCATTCATTCATTCATCTTCTTCCACTTGTCCGTTGCCGGGTCGTGGGGGCAGCCGTTGGAGCTGCCCAAATCACATTGCACCAGCCCCCATGGCTCCTTCTGCAGGTGGTGGGTCCACGGAAGGACGGCCTCACGGTTCAAACCGGGCCTGTTGGTCTCTCCTAGGGGGCTACCAGTGTATGCAGACACTGGAGGCAATGTGGGTGAAGTGTCTTGCCCAAGGACACAACGACAATGACGACACAAGACGCCCCGCTCTACCATCTGCGCCATTGTCGCCCCAAGATATGGTAGGCAGCTTCATTTCTGTTAAATGAACCAGGGCAGATATGCTTAAAGTGCATGGTTTTAATGCTTTTGAAATTATGACTTATTTAGATGGATAACATCTGTTGTGAGTAATAATTATAATTTTATTTCAGTGAAGCAGCAATTTTAATGAAGAAATGTTGGGAATGAAAGTTATTTTTTTTAGCTACTGACAGGAATTGACATAGAAGTAAAGTTCCACAGCATTTCCCATGCGTTTGTAAAGTGTGACATCACATACAATAATAAGCTACTTCCGGGTCCAAACAGTTGACAGTTCCATAGACAAACACAGCAAAAAACACAACTTTAACTGAATCTCCTGCTGAAATAACAACAGATAAAAGGCCACACCTTATACACCTTATTAAAATAATATATCTCACCATTTCTCCGGGCAACACAAAGCTATTTTGATATAATAAGCCTTCGTTGCGCATGGGAAAAGTAATTAATGCCAGAAAAGCATTACTAAAGAAACTATAATATCTACAGCAGGTTAAAATCAGCGAAATCCCATTATAATGAACAGGGCTAAAGTTCCGTTGGACCCGGATGTAGAGCGATGACAACATCATTTAAACATATTGATTTAAAATGGTCGGCACGGCAACACTTTACAATGGTTTTCCTCTATCTATGTCACTTCCTGTCAGTGTCCAATAAGGAAGTGAAACTATAAACATTACTGCAACGGTCAAACTAAAGAAAACTGGGCAAAACGTTGTACAAAATCTTACATATAATTGTGTTTACTATGTTTTAGCAAAAAATGGGTCTAACGAACGAAATTGTAAAGCGACTTTGAGCGTCTGGAAAAAGGAATGCATTACTAAGATGTTCTGAAGTGTTTCATTTCTGTATTATATATTTCAATTGTTTTTTCTCAAGTGTGGATGACATATTCAAAATGCGCAAAAGCTACCCTAAACCCGAGGAGATGGGGAGTGTAGAGGGGTGTAAGGTGAGCAGAGAGGGGGGAGCCACGCGGGAGTCCAGCAGAGGATCTGATATCTGAAACCATGGAACAAACGACACACAACACCCTAATGTTTCAAAGCAGCCAAACAATCCGTATCGGCAACAAATGAGGGGCTTGGGAGAGCGAACGTTGCGCTTATTTGGGAGTTTCTCAAAGTGACTCAGCGGAGATGATCATTTTCAGCTTTAAGTTGGGGTCAGATACACAATAAAAGCCGTCGTTCCACATAGCGCGACCCGGCCGCGCACACCACGATATACATGCACGTATCGACACAACCCCGCAGACCTTTCCGTTTCCACCACACACACACCCGCATTTGTTGTGGGCGGCGCCGCACAGAGGAGCACGCTGTACAGATCGTCATTAAAAGTTTTGTAAAATGGGATTAGAACAAATGTGGACAAATGCTGTCATCTGGTGGGAGTTATGGAATCATTCAGAGGTGCCAAGCTGTATTAAAACAGAAAATAAACTGCTAAACTACGAACTATGAAGGTAAGCTACATGCAAATGTTATGCTAACACTAGCTAAAGCTGCACTAACAGCGGCTAAATGCTATTATCGGCAAAATCCCCTTTTAGCACAGCGGTATGATGTTGTGAAATAGTAAATCCGTATGACCTGCGTGTCAATAGTGAGGGCTGTCCACTCTCTCGTTGCCAATCAGAGGCCAGCAGTCTGTTCACGTCACATCAGACACGGGTTAGCGCGTTCTGGCCACAGCCAGAGGTCGGGCCCAAAACCTATACCTGGTCAGACCGGTTTGGCCCTGGCCTTTGTTATGGAAAAGCTCGACAAAGCGGGTGAAAGAGCCATTCGGCTGACACGCGCCTGCATGTGGAAAAACACCTAAAGTGGCCACTAAACCACCTCTTCTCATGCGTCAATGATGGACAAACCACATAAATAACACAAATGTCCTGTCGAAGGAGCCTATCAGAGTGGAGTGGAGCATCATTGGGTGGCCGCAAAAGTGCAATATAAATCCACTGCATAAAGTATGTCAATGGTTTTCTAGAGTAAAGTAGGCACTATTTATTTATTTTTTTATTGGTTTATTTGGTAGGGACAGTGCAAGTTAATGAACAAGCCACACCGGATTGTAGCCTTGGGCTAATTTCCATCCGTCATCCCCCATGCACACTCTCAAACACACTCTCATTCATCCTGGCCTATTGTACATGTTTTTAGTGACCAGATTTTGTTGTAGTGTTTCTCAGCCTCGTGCCAGGCAACGGTGAAGTTGTTCCCCACTTTTTTTTCTCATTTGGCAGGTATTCCTTCCTAACTTCCTACCTAACTAATTTTGTCTGCTAGCATTGTTCAAAAGGTTATTGGATTATTCAATACATTTTCATTTAGATTTATAAAGACAAGTTTTGTGTGATTGTGTGAGAGATCTGACCCATTTTCCTAACTCGTAGCTCAAAATATTATTACTCATTTCACTCCAGAAAAGCTTTATAATAGCAAGCATCAATTTTCTAAGATAGCGTTTGCCCAAAACGGTACAGTTGGATCATTTATCAATTGCAAATGATGTATAATATAGAACACATATTTGTTAGTTTTCAAGGGAATCTTCAGGTTTGCAGATACGACTGATATTGTTGTCTAAAATATCGACCGTTTTAAGCAATATTATTGAGGCAAGTGATGACATGCATCTATAATCTAATAGTTCAATCAGCTCTGATAACAATTTTACAATTCGTACTTTTTTTTTTGCAATTTCAACCCCCACCAAACCCAAAAAGCAATAACAAATGAGTGTGCACAATAAAAATCTTTTTGAATGTTTGCAATAAGCCATTAACAAAGGCTGCATGTATTTACTTTACTTTATTGGTTTATTTGGTAGGGACAGTGCAAGTTAATGAACAAGCCACACCGGATTGTAGCCTTGGGCTAATTTCCATCCGTCGTCCCCCATGCGCACTCTCAAACACACATTCATCCTGGCCTATTGTACATGTTTTTAGTGGTAGGGGAAACCGGAGTACCCGGAGGAAACCTACGCAGACACGGGGACATTTAGTGAAATATCCTGTGCAAAAACAACAAAATATTGTAACTTTGGGGTCATATCATGTATGAAACCTACTAAATATGTAGTTTAGACCTGTGTTTCTGTTTACTGGTGGGTCGCGAGCCTTTCCCAGAAGACTTTTTTTTTCAATACTTATTGACTGAAAAAGTGTTACTGGATTGTTTTTTACCATTGTTTCTGCTTTTCAGGCTTGTGAAATACATATTCAACAATAACTTGTAAGCAAAAAACCGTAATGTAACAAATTACATTACGGCAATTTCCATTCGGTTATTGGTTATCTCAGTTTGTTGTTCAATGAAAATGGTGGGTTGTCAACATCAAACCAGTTGAGAAGCGCTGGTTTAGTCCCAAAAGGCACATGATTCTTGTATTAGTTTAGTAGCTCTCACATATCCTCCATATCCTATTCGTCCTAATGCAAAACCAAACCAAGCCACTGCACCCATGCAAATCCCAACGTCTTACCTTTTTCTGGTACCACAGCACGGCATCTTTCACTTTGGAAGCCATTTACATTATATCTTGTCCTCCCGGCCTAGGGCATCTTAGGCTGAAACACAACAGAGGGAGAGGGGAAGAGAGGCTTGGCATGAGTGACAAGTAATCGAGAAGGAGGGGAGCGCTCGCGTCTAAATACCTGGACGGCACAGAGAGGGGTGGAGTTAAGCAGCACTACCTGACACTCCACATACAATAATAAGACATAATAAAAATAATAATGGACTCAAAGCAGTGTTTCCCCGGACATCACACCAAAACAAACACAGTGGTGGTTAAAATAATGAATCATCTCAGACAGCGGAGTGGGATTAAATGGAGCATGGTGTTGAAATATTTGCAGAGGTTTTGGAGGAGTGAGAAATGATGGGAGCAGTGCACATATCTCTTCTGAGTGGAGATAATCGGATTTCTGTTTTGTAGACTTTAGTGTCTCTGTAGGGCGGTGGTGGCAATCAATAGGCGGCCCATGGATCAACGCTCAAATCACAAATGTTTCGTGGCACGTTAGTCCAATACATTTAAGTCTAGATGAGAGGTGGCATCTCATCGTTTTTGCGAGTACAAAAACACACACACACCGAGATTTGCTTTTAATGCTTTTTGATGAATAAACAACAGATTATGCTAAATCATTTGATTTATTGGCTGGCGCTAATAGACACAACATGATGCTAACTTCCTGTTTAATTCCTATGGGAAGTTAGCCATGTTTCGCTAAAAGATTTAAAACAAACCATACATGGTTGCTGGTATTTTACTCATACAGTTGTGCTCAAAAGTTTACATACCCTGGCTAAATATTTTACTATTTCAGCTGACGTTATCTCTTGTTTTTTCTTCTCATCCACAATTTTCCTGCCAGTTGTTCCTGAAATCTTTGTTGACCGGACATGGTTTGGTTTAAACAGAATCCTGTATTTTCCGCTTAGTTTGAACTGCTGATTAATACTCTCAGTACCTTGGATATCCATTTTATAACCCTTTCCCATTTTATACAGTTCAACCTTTCTTGCAAATCCTCTGACAATTTGTTTGCTTTCCTCTTGACTCAGAAAGCAGAAACACCAGTGCAGCACTGGATGAAAGATGCAAGGGTCGGTCAGGAGCCCAAAAACTCACTGACCTTTCATACACTCACAATTACAAACACAGGTCACAGGGGAGGATGCTTACCTTTAGTAGCCATTCAAACTCGTTTGTGTCGACTTGTGTGCATACTATCAGGCCAAGATCACCAGGCTATGTAAACTTTAGATCAGGGTTATTTTGGTAGTTTCTTTTTTCATTATGATTTAAAAAGAGGAAACTTTTCACCATAAATGGCTTCACACAACCACTATGAGTGAAAAAAAAGAAATTCTCTGAAAAATAGTCAAAAAAATCCAAACGCTAATTTGACACTAACAAAGTGTCAAAGGAGAAGTGGCGTTCGAACCTAATGTATGTGAACAGTTAGCAAGTCGGCTAGTCCGGGAGACATTTCAGAGTCCATTAGCCATAAAAAAAAAAAATCGCAAATTATGAATGATCCAGATGTTTCCGCTGTCATCAACCCATCAACCACATCAACCACGTCAGGACAAAGCCTCGTTAGAAATCATTCATGAATGTACAGACCTTTTCAGATTGAACTTTGGATACAAATTGGCATATAAAAATGGCCCCTGAGCTAAATCATATTCAGTTCAGTTAATCTTTTCAGCACCTAGACAAAAGTCTCCAACAAACATTACGCTAAAGAAACCACATGAATTATATAAATACCATGAAATGGACAAAATGTACCTGGTCATACTTTGGTATTGCGTGTGGCTTCCCTATTCATTTGTATGGGGATAGAACGCTCAATTTAAAAGGGTCTGAGATTCTATGGCTGACAAAAAGTACGCTTTTGTGTAGGAACAAGCTCAGATAGCTAAAGGCATTTCTATGGTTTCTACAAAACAGCGCCGACACGTGAACTTATTTTCATGAAAGACACTCGGGGCTTGATGTTTAATTAAGTTGTCTTCTGTTTTTTAAATCTTATTTTAATCTTAATGTACGTTAGAATGTGGACAGGAAGTCTTACCCCACACTGACTACGAGGAAGTTAGCCAAAAACATTCCGTGCACAGAGCCTATTCGGACACAGGAAAAATGAGGTCTCCAGTGCGGTCTTGAAAAAAGTTAAAAGAAAACTAAAGAATAGTTGATGGCTACTTGGGTCTTTCTGCCATGACCTTCGGATGACAGGAACTAGGTTATACAGTGCTTCTAAAGCTAGTGTGCAAAATTGCCACCATATTAATTTTGTTTTATTCTAAATAAGCTTCAAGTGTGAATAGTGTCTTTCAGAAAAAATCCCAGCTGTTAGCTCTAGTTGTAATTGCAACTGTATTTGAACCACCCTTCAGCCAGCCAACTCATCTTCCCAGGTGTCCCATGAGTTCCATCCAGCCACATTTCCAAGGCAGAGCAAGCCACAGCAAACAGACAGCGGGGTGAACCAATCAGCGAAGGGCGGACATGACATCAGTAAAGCGACAAAAAAACGCTACAGTGAGGAAGTAAATAAACCGAGTTGCTATGAGCATTGTAGTTTATTCAACAGGGCTAGCGTAAGAGAGACGGTCGTCAATGACTTGTGTCGGTGTTGTGGTAAAAACTTGAGGATACATGGTGTTCTTAGCAACTCTGTGTTGATTTTCTAACAGGGTTACGAGTCACGGAGCTCGCCTATTTTGCAACGACTTGTGGATTTGGGTGTTGCGTTAACACCAGAAATAAAAAGATCAATAAGACTCTGTAAAACCTGTTTAAAGCAGTACTAAGTAACTCTTGCCCCTAGAGGCCATAAGCGTGAATTGTTTAGAAAGCCTACAGCGGAGATGTATGCGCATAATTCTCCAGCTGCCATACCGTGCAGAAATAGCACCTGAGCATTATAGAAGGCTGGGATTGATCACACTGCAAACAAGACGTAATTTTGCTCTGTCATGTTTTGCTTATAAAATGTATCATGGGCTTTCACCCAAAGCTTTGGACCAATACCACCCTACACAAAAGGTTCTACCTTACAATGTGCGCCGACTATGTGCTGCCTGATGGGACGCTGCCTATGGCGGGTATAGTGCGGAGGTCGTGTTTTGTTCTGGCTATACAAATGCTTAACGTCCTGGACTATGACTGTGTCACTCAGCATGGGTCTATGGGGAATTTAAGGGGTACCTGACAAGCCATTTCAGAAACGAACACTTTGTGAATTTTCCATTTTCTTAGGACCTTTTCTTTTCTTTTTTTTTAACTCTTCCAACGGTCTTATGGCCACGGAATCTAAATGTGTATTTTTAAATTAAATTGTTATATTTGTGCATATATTTTAAAATAATAAAGGATATTAAAAAAAAAAAAAAGCGCAACTGCAGGTGTCTTAGCAAGTTACGATTTTTTAACTTATTAAATGTCTTGGAGAGTAAATACTACACTGACAGAAAAGGTGAAGGGAGAGAGTGGTGTTGTACATCCAGTTATACAATGGGGAAAAAAATGTTCACTCAAACTTGGCTGTAAATACTGTTTAAAGTGGCGCTAGCCCGCAGTTAGCTTTTCCCGTTAGCCTGTTAGCTTCTTCTCCGTGATTCTATTAGTGTGTATTGCTTGCTCCGCCCCGGTGGCAGTCAAGTTGCAAGCATGGTTTTCTGGCCAGAGACACCAGGGGGAGATGAAAGACCCCCCAATCATCCCATTAACACTTGTATTACCCCCACAGGGACTACGGAAAGGATTTATTAAGGTAAACACGTTACTTAGTACTGCTTTAAGTCTTATCGGGCTTTTGGAACGGAATTATAATTCCTCCATACATTACAAAATATTTTTCAACAAGATGTTGTCCAAAGATCATGGAACACTTTTTTCCAACATGAATGTGCTGAGGTACGTATTGAATTACAAATGCATTCTTGGGGTGTGTTATAAAGCATGAGTATGTTTGTCATAGCACATTGTACTTACATCTGTGTTACTTTTCTTTCTGTACAGTCTTTTCCAGTGCTTCCAAGACAACATGAATTGTCTGGATGCCCCATGAAATGATTTAGCAGTCCTGCCACCATGAATTTGGCACAGTCTTGTATTTTTATTTTATTTGATGACTGGAGTTTTTCAGAAAGGAGAACGATAATAACGCTATTTTTCAACCATATGTACACAGGTGTTCCAATGCTAAACAAGGCCCCACAGCCGCCTACGATGCCTACAAACATTTTTTGAGGAAAGACACTGCAGCACTTTTCCTGGCCGCAGCTCTGGAGCACTTTGGCCTCGAGGATTTGTTAGGTATATCATTTTATTTTTTGTCTTTCTATGTCTTCAATGAATGCCTTAAAGCATGAACATCAATAGTATAATAAGAAACAACAACAAATGTACTTCACTAAAAGTAGCAGATACAAATTCTATGTAAGTATGTGTATCTATGAGTAAAATGCTCAAAGTATTTCACAATTTCTTTTTTTACACTTTAAAAGGTCTAAAACAAGTCTACATCAGGATTGAACCAATTGTAACTCCGGTTAATTGTCAGCAATTAGTCTTTAATCATGTTAAAAATTATTTTTAAAAAAAGAAGTAAAGATACAGGCTCTAAAATGTACTGTAAAACTATTAATGTACTTAACACTAGTGATTTATGTGACAGAATAGTAATTTCTCTTTTTCTATTTCTATATGTACACAGACAGGCCACACAATTTCATTCCAGCTGACATTGAATCTGGGTCCCAAGCAGACAAGAGAACGTGGCTTCACGACAAAAAAGAGGAGTTGATTGACAAGTATGTCATGCTGCTGGGAATCTTTGGCAAAGCAGATGACCAACCTACAGCTCAATTCCAGTGTCGTGAGCCAGAGTGTGATAAAGCATACATTTCTCCAGAGGCAAGGCAAATGCATGAAAAAAAGAAACACAATCCTGTGTCGTCTTCCCCACCATCACCTTCTACAACCACAGCACTAAAGTCAGCCTCCATCAAAGAGCACTCAGAAGCAAGGTTAGGCTTCAGCTTTGTCTTGCTGAACATGATGGAAGCTGTAAAAGAGGGCGATGGAGAACGGCTGATGAGCTTTACCAAGTTGCTCTCTTTTTCTACAAGGCATATGGTCACAGCCAGTATGCTAATAGCACTTTATTACTGACTTTGCAACTTAATGCCACACTGTCTCCGAGAATGGCCCACAATCTAAAATGGAACCGATTCTGGAATGGAAGAGATGGGGCAGGGAATAACATACCGCTTGACTTGCACGTGAACAATTACTTAAAGTCTTTCCTGAAAGGTCTTGACCCAAATCTTAATGAGACCTCAGCAGACACAATCAGTAAATCCATTGGCATACTCAAAGAGATAATGGACAACACTGACAGGGAGCTGGAGGTCACCAAACCAAGTGGTGTGTATCATACATCAGGCAAGGAGCAAGACATTGCAACTCTTGTGGCCATTTTCAAGGACAGACATCTGTTCCACGACCAGCCAGGGAGAGAATACCAGTCATTCCCCTCTTTTCAGAAAGACTTGCTGGGAAGACTACAGTATGCTAACCTGTATGGATGCACACAAAAATCAAAGACTGGAGAAAAGCCTGCAACTTACAACAAGTAGTGTTACTTTATTTATGAATGTCTACAGTTGTGTCAAATAATATTTGTACTTTTTAAATTCCAATAGTGTTTATTTATGGTGCAGTATTTAATAAAAAGCTGTAAAGGTTTCTCTTCAAACAATTATTTTTTTAGTCCCACAAAGAAAAATAGAAAAGTACTGGGATTTACATGACTTCAAATATATGGCACATACAGTATTTAAAGTAAGGATTGGGTCATCAGTATTTAATTTGAACCTTCAATGGCAGCGACTCCAGACTCTGAGTTGCTTGCTGATGTGTGTTCTTGATCCATGTTTGGCTCATCATAATATCCTGTGTAATAAATGTCTGGAAAGATGACGGTATTAGGTATTGTAGAGGAAGGACTTGGGCAATTTGTAATGCCCTCAAATACATCATTAATAATCTGTATTATAGCGCATGCGTGTGTCTGATTGAATACCGGTAGGTGCTTGCCAATCTATTGTATATCCAAGATGAATTCACTGTGCTCTATGACAGCATCAATCAGTTCAGAGCCAAACCCAGTACAAGCAGTTCTATTTGTATACAAATGTTGTTTGTACTTGAGTAATGTTATCCGATATATATATGTACTTATTTGGACTCTTGGTAACAGGGTACCTGCTTATTGGATGGACTGCCCTGGATTATCGGAAATTTGGAATGACAGCAGTTTGCGATCGGACCACGCTGCTGTCCGTTAAAATTAACGAGCACTTTGGAGCAGGGAGTGACCGAGTGATGGAATTACACCGGAAAGTAACGCACAGCGATAAACTGTTATGTACGACCTGGCAGCTCGCTGTGGAGACGGACAATAGTTGGACTATATTTTGGGAGGAAAAGGGTTGAACTGTGAAGGGAACTACCTGCTCTGGAGAACTGAACTAATGCTGAGACAAGTAAAAGCTAATTCATTATAAATGTATGAACTATTCTGGAATAATTCTCTTCCTCCTGAGAGAGGAGGTTTGAGCTGGACCGCTTATCCCTCCCACACTGTCAACACTTCCCTTCAAGGCCAAGCCACGGAGCTAAACCTGATAAGGACTGAGCTCTCTGGGTCATATTTTGCAAAACACTGACTTTCAGACTGTAAATAACCGCACACACATACCCCCTCCCTAACCACGCCCCCGTCGTTCTGCGTCTGCCTCAACACGTTTCCTCTGCCCCACCCCCCGGTCAATGGCCGGTCGTCCTTCCTCTCCCCAAGAAAAAATTCCGCACGTGACCTTGTGATTCAAGATTCAAGATTCATTTTATTGGCCATTTGCAGTTTAAACAACCACATTGGAAAAAAAATGTGCAAGGAGCTCAAAGTGTGATATGCCAAACACATAAAAAGACACAAAATAAGACACAATATAAAAAACAGAACAAACAATGCCACATTTAAAGCTTAAAGATAAAATACTGTACAATAAAAGTCCATACAAATAAATAAATAGAAGTGCCTTGTTTAAGGTGCCTTGTTTAAAGTGATTGTGTGCTGTGTATTTCCCATGTCTTGATGTTTCTATATATGTGCTTTACCTCAACTCAACCTGATTGTAATTTCGCATATCTTCTTTTGTAAGGCGCATTGAGTTGCCTTGTGTACGAAATGTGCGGTATAAATAAAGTTGCCTTACCTTGATATTGCAACAAGAGGTCCCTTAAGAGTACCTTGTCTCCTTCGGTCACCTCTCTACAAACAAGATGTTCTGTAAGTGGCTTTGGGGGCAGTTCATAAACAGGAGGTGTCACCCGGCAACCTTCTGGGTTACATTGGCATACTGAGTGACAGTAGGTGCAACACTGATGACCTGGTATAATTGCAGTGGCGTGTTCGTCAAACTTACAATTCACTTTCAGAAGTCCAGCTAAACCACTCCATGCTGCTTCTTTCAGCTACAGCGATCCAAAAAAAACCTGCAGAAATAGTTTTCCTCTCGAAGGTGCGCACAAATATCCTCCGTGATCCTCTGACGGCTTCTCACATGTCTCCGTTTTGCCCATTAGATGAGCTTGGTGAATTTAACAATAAAATCAGCGACAGATTCTCTTCTCTTGCTATCGCGTGCCGGCTTCCTGTTTGCTTGTCCGAGTGATTCCCTGGGCTTGATCTGAAAGGTGCTGCAGCGTCCGGATTCTTGCATCGCTCCGCAGATGTTGAGCGTCTTTGCAGCTTTCTTTGTGTTCAGAGGGACAATGGTTCTTGAGATGAATAAATAAGTTTGTTGTATTACCCAGTTTAAATCCATTGGCAGTTGTTACAGACGCTTCCCCTTTGTAAAGAAGTGGGCGCTTCCTGCTGCTCTGTTCCAGTGTATTTTCAGAAACAGCCAATAATCCTGTCAATTAAAACGCACCACACGATTATTGAGATTGACCTGTATTTAAATCGCGATTAGATTAAAATTCGATAAGTTGCCCAGCCCTAACTCAGAGTAAATAAATAGTGCATCAAAATTACGTTTTGTCTCTTTGTGTCCCCAGATATGAAAAATCACACTTAACTGCTTTACTGATTACATTTGCCATGTTGATCAACACACAGTCACAAAAATCTTTCACATGACGTAAAAGTTGTTTGATTCGACTAATTCCAGAGACTAAACTATGGAAATTCTTAGTGTTCAAATGACATGTTCACTCTCAAATGCAGCTTAAGTAGCGCATTTTTCTTCAAACCAACAAGAGCAAACCCTACAAGATGTAAACCCTACAACTTGTCCATCTTCAATGAAGGTACTTGAGCCATCTACTCTGTAGTTGAAGTCTCGTACGTTTTGCCTCTCACCCAAAAGGCTTCGTTTATCTGGACTGCGGACTGAGCTGAACCTTAGTTCGCTACGAAGCCTTTTGGATGAGAGGCAAAACATACAAGACTTCAACTACAGAGTACAGAAGATGAATCAAATACCTTCATTGAAGACAAACCCTACAAGGTATCCTTAAAGGTCCTATATCATGCAAAATCGACTTTTTGGAGTTTTTAGCCATGTTGTTATGCTATTTCCTTATCAAAAACACCCCCAGAGCGGTTTTTGGCTTCATTCACGCAGTTCTAAGTAATCCTCCTGAATCCTGCTCTCTGAGCAGCTGCTCCACCCTCTCCTGGTAAACGACTGAGCTGTTCAGTTGTGTCGTCACAGCGGAA
The DNA here is from genome assembly GCA_007210695.1 of Neogobius melanostomus. Taxonomy (NCBI): domain Eukaryota; kingdom Metazoa; phylum Chordata; class Actinopteri; order Gobiiformes; family Gobiidae; genus Neogobius; species Neogobius melanostomus. The sequence continues at coordinate 5,515,267 of VHKM01000057.1, forward strand.
CGGAAGTGCTCTACGTCTGTAATGTAATGCCTTACGGCCTGATTTTTATTTATAAAACGGCTTTTTTTTTTTTTTTTTTTTTTTTTTTTGAAAAAAAAAAAAAAAAAAAAAAAAAAAAAAAAACAGCAACCCTCCGAAGCGTCTGTGCTGTCCCACGACGCTAATCAAGCGCACCCACGGCTGGAGGAGCCATGGATCCGAGCATAAGTGTTGTTTTGAAGACTGAGCTCTTTCTAACCTACTCTGGACACCGCCTGCTCTTTTTTCTTACCGATAATGCCACGGATGCGCGTTTGGCTACGAGAGGAACAGGGCTATTCAACCTTCCTAAAGAAGAGTGCACTCGCCAGAAGTTGGAATTTCTTTCCGGGATTAAGCTAGCTACTATATCAACCAACCTGATGGATGCTTGGTGAACCTTGGCCAGAATCAAAGTGGATTAACTTTTATAACTTTTATAACCAACGCGATCTCATGGGAGTCCAAACTGAGCGGTGAGTCAATCAAAACGCATGTTAGCGTGTGTGTTAGCATGTGTGTTAGCCATTTATGAAACTGCTTTGCACATGTCAACTCCTTATAACTGCATTATGTGAAGTAACTTCACTTTTTGCAGCGATATTTATATTTATAATACTGCAAATGTGGAATGAGCAGAGAGAGGGGCGGAGTTAACTGAATCGAAGCGTCTTATCTTCCGGGTAGGGAAAATACCCCCCAAAAATACTTATATTTCTCTCAAAAATGAGTACTCCATAGTGATAGAGGTACAATATATCATATATATGCCTATACTTTACTTTGGAATGGCTAAAATAGCATGATACAGATCCTTTAAAAAGTGGCATCTCTTTAGCTTCATGTGGTGAAAAATCTATTACAAAAAACAATTGTTGATTGCAGCCCTAAACTCTTGTAGTGAAGGGCCACACATAAAGGCAAGGAAGGCTGTGGCTTTGCACTTCCGGCAGTTATATCTCTGGGCTGCATAGTAACCCACTTTCTGCAGATCTACTGCAACAGGCTGCTGCTCCTGTCGATAAAGTTCACACTCTGTACACATACGAGCTTGGTCAGCGGCAAGAATGTCGACTTCTTGAACTAGAAAGAGCTGCTTTGTGACGCGCTTTGGGCATTTCAGCAAGTTAATAAAATGTTCCTCATAACTGAAAGGGCATTGCGGCTCCAGAGCTGCAAAAAGTCTGTGGGTCTTAACTGGATACAAGTATGCAAAAGTATGAAACTGGGGCAAAAAGATGAAAAGCAATCAATAAAATCGCAAGGGCAAGTCTGTCTTGTATTCTTTAGTAGCACACATTTCACTCTTAACATGACATAACATTGATCTCAATAATGTGGCAGATCCTCTAGATCCGAGGACACATACTGAGCATTTTTGTGTCTGCTCTAACTCACTCAGAAGCCACTGGTATTTTAGAAACAGGAAAGAGAATGTCTGCTGTCTAAAATTACAAAATGTCACGCCTCCCATTTCGAACCGTTGAAACATCTGCGGACCGAGGTGAGACAGGGCTGCTAAATGTATAGCCGTTAGCATTGAGCCATCAAACATCGCAAATTATGAAGGGGAATTTGAGGTCAAAGCCTGGTTAGAAATCATTTGTGAATGTAGACCTTTTGAAATTTTTAAGTGTCCTTCGAGTTAAATGCTAAATCATATTTAGTTAGGTTTCTACTTTTTATTTATTTATTTGACCAGGACAACGCACATTAATGAACAATCATATGCAAGTTATCCACAAATTGTAAATGTGCCAGAATATAGCTAAACTGTCCCGAGGCAGGTCACACAAGCAATACGATGTATAAAAAGGAATACAAAACACAATATAGAAACTATACAAATTACATTTTAGTTCAAATGAGTGCAGGACTGATTATTTAAAAGAGCTGTCAGCAGGCTCTGACCTCCTCTGACGGACAGCACAGTTTATCCAAATGTTGTCCTTCGGTTGTTCATCTCTCTGGAGGCTACTGTGCTAAGACCCCTCACAGGTTTAGGTTTAATGTAGTTAGAGAGTGGGGGCAGGGAAAGACCACAAAGTGCTTTGTATTCGCCTTATTTCGAAAGTTCACGTGGGCGCTGCCATGAATTGTGCCCGCCCCTTCCCTCCTATTTGTTGACATAGGACTGGAGAAGTCAACATAAACTCAGTTACTACACGAATACAAAGCTGATTTTAGGCCGCGCAGAGAAACGGTGCAGTGTTGACTTGTTGGCGCAAATTAACAATGGACATTTTACACAAATCAATCTACTAAGATTTTAGCGGCGAACATTTTCTCCGCTTAATGAACGGACTTCGTGCTCTACCGGAAGTGCCAATCCATGGCAAAAAGAGGCAAAAGTGGGCAGGGCGGAAGAAGGTGAATACAAGGCAACAGTTTTGAAAATTTAGCATTTTGTATTTTTATTATTTGGCGGGTGCAGGTAAATACAAAACCAGTGAGTGAGCGGAAGAGTGCAACTCCCTGTAACATGGCATCTTACCCACCAGAAATAATAAAAACAGTAATTAGTGCAGACAGACGGAGGCGAGAGAGCCACACCCAGGCATTACTAAGCGGTGCCACAAAATGACATGCTCACTCTTGCACTCACTCTCTCAGCCCTCACACCTTCTAATCCTCCCAAACGGCACTTCCAGCCAGCCCACTGCCAATGCTGAATCACCAGGACAAAAACATAAATCTGACTTCTAAATCGAGAGTAGAACAGAAGTAATGTGGGACAAAACAAGGACTAAACAATGCTTAAACCAACGGACTAAACCAGGACAAACATGCGTCCGAACATAACTGCAACAGAACTAACACAGGTCTTAATGTAGGTCTGAATCAGCACAAAAAAACATGACTTAAAAGGCCCTGTACCTGTTTTGTTTGTTTATTTGTTTGTTTTTGGCGTGAAATTAAATTTGTCTTGCCCTCTTTCAGTGTAATGAATATGGAATTAAAGTTAGCCTTTAGCTTCAAGTCTCTTTAGCGTCTCCTCAACTGAAATATTGATCTTACAGCAAGTTTTTGATTCCAACGGGTCTAAGGTAATCTTCATAACAGCTTCAGGTCAGAGGAACTAGCATAGCCACATCGTGCAACAAGCCAATTGAGATGCTAGAAATACGTTAGGAAAGTTTAAACTTTTGCTCCCTCTTTCAGGTTTATGTCCTTTAACCAGCAACAGCAATTGGGGAAAAAAAGTTGCAGATAAATATTTTTTTCCACCAAATTCTCCCTAATCCACAGCTAGTGATTCACATACTTAACACCCGGTGACTGTATCCATGGATTAGGACTAATACTTGGTTGAGCTGGAAAATATGACACCACGTAATGTGCGCAAACAAGAGTAATTTCCAAAATCAGAATGCATTGCAGCAGCAGACTGAGGGCATTATTTAGGGAACAGAGGCCAGACGCTTGACAGCAATTTTCTGAGCACAGGAAGTCTTTTTAGACCAAAGATAAGGAAATGCTTCAAACGACGACTGAGCTCCAGCGGCCACTGCACGTGAGAAGGCAGTATAGTCCAAACATTCAATTTAAAAAACTCCACAAGAGTCGATTTTGCACAATACGTGACTTTTGAGGGCAACGGCTGAGAGAACAGTAAACACATGGTCTAAAATAGCCTTTCTTTGTTCTTTTGAAGCGACCCACTTTCAGAGAGTGATCTCCAAAGGCGGGGCGTTATGTCGGACACAGTCTGAACTCAGGACCTTTGTGTGGATCATCATGTTTGAGGGCACAGAAGCATCTATTGTAAGAAGGTTTGTTGTCTTTCTGGTATTAAAATCTCAGAGTAGAGAGTCAAAATTGTAATTGCTTATACGCTGTTATCTTTCATTCTAAATGTATCGGGACGATATTACTCCATAGTATGACCCGTATGACAAGCTGCCGGTCAACAGAGATGGTCCTAAGCCATTCTGTGTTTTTCGTTGGCATGTGGCACCTACCTTTCCTCACTCACCGCCTCCTATTGGCCTGGTCTGTGTGTGAGTGACATGCAGATTTAACCACAGCCAAGTATAAACTCTGAACTGACAACAATGCCTTTAGCTAGGGATGGCCGATATATCGGCGCCGCCGATCGACCGATATTTGTTATTTTTTTCCACATATCGGTATTGGTCCGATATGGGAAAATATCAGCCGATATTATTTTTTTTCTCTGAATTATTTACTGTGCGGTGATGTAGCGCACTTGAATGCAGCAGCAGTGTAGACGGGCTGCATTAACCTGACTGGGGCAACAGTTTATTCAAATTATCTGAAATAAACAAAAAATAAAGAAAGTCCAGCATAAATTCACACATCTCCAAAAGTACGTATGTTTTTACTAAGTGGAGCGGACACTTGGACCCCAAAGAGGCACAATTTGCTGCTGTTACAAACTGGACTAAACTGCCTCCATGGACATTATTTTGACTCAGGATTAACATGAATCTTTTTCTGATGGATTGTTGCTACATCTGAGTGGTGAGTGTTGCAAAAGTTTCTCTGTCCTGACGCCAGATTTATAACTTTCAATTTCTTAGCGTAGCATAGCTTCTAACAGGCTAAAGGCTACAACACGTAAACATTGGCTTTCTGTCGTCATGTAGGTTTACTACAGTGATGCTAATGACTGTATTCACGTTTACTGTGCCCACTTTTGTCATGTTAATGACCCGTGAAAACGGGTCATTAACCACAAGCCACAATGATACAATGAAGTAGCCTAGATAAAGTTTGAGAACACAGTGACTGTGCCCTCACAACACATACAGTCTATGCTGCTAAACAGCCAGCGAACCATTAAAGAAAACCCCGGACCCAAGGCTTGCTGTTCTTGTTTTAGTGAAGCTTTCTTGCATGAAAAAAGGTGATGCGCGAGAGTGGTAACTGTAACATACAGAAAAAAAGGCAATTACTAACTATGCATTTTACATGGACCATGCTAAACACAATTAGCTAGCCATTGCAATACAATGAAATACAGCAGTAACTCCAAAACCATCATAATGACAAACTTATCAAAAGTATCATTTATGAAACATTGGTAACCTTTAGATTAGTGTTTTGTACAAACAGATATTTACAAAGACGAACATTTCTCAAGGTTCAAACATTTAGAGCAACACAGCGTGTTTATGAGTCTTTTTCCCCCCCCTCTTGTTTCTGCCATGTGGGCTAGCTTACTTTCAACCAGAGAAAAACACCAAAGATTGTCCAAGCGTGAAATGAGCTACTGCAACAAAAACAATCCTTTTTGGAGAAGATGTCTCACTTAGCAAACTTAAACCATAGTTTTTTATACTTAACATACATTTTAGCAAATGTTTATAACCAATTATGAACTTATTTATGACTTTTTAACTTAAAAATGTAAAAAAGTTACTCAAATTCTTTTTATAATCTTTGCCATGTTATCGACCTGCAGTGACGTGCGGTGAGGTTTGTTGCTGGTGAGGCACATGCTATTGACTCCAATATAAAGTAAACAAAAATGCAACTTGCTGTCTCTGGTATTCTCTTACTTTGAAATAGCATTCAATAGCAACACATTTAAACAAAATACATTCTCACGATATTGCAAATGAAAATTAAAAGACAACATTATGAACGTGACCGGGACTCGCCCGTTCAAATGATAAGTTATTGGCAATCCTGATGCGCCACGTGGGCAGTGCGTGATGGGGCGACATTTTCAGCATAAAGACTCGTCATTTCATCATCCATACAAAGTCAGTCTAATTAGTTTTCCCTTTTACTCACTACTTTACATTTAAATTGCCTCTCCTAAACCGTGCAGAATAATAAAACAGACTGGTTTTTCACGTGTAGTCCACATATTTTGTAGAAATGTGTAGCGCTGACACAGCGCCCCCCTCGTATCATCAGGGCCTATCAAAACGCGGTTTAAAGGCCTGAAGATCAACAAGTTTAAAGACCAACAAGTCGTTCTTATGCCGGATTCTTTATCCAAGTGATAGTTGTTGTTGTTGTCATGGTGACGTGAAAACAGGAAGCGACCTTGCTCTCTCCTTGTGCAGCTGAGTTTTTTGCCTTTTTCTGCAAACTGCATTTGTGGTTTCTGTGTTCCACATTCTTTTTCTGGATACTTTTGTACGTCTTTACCGTGTTTTTGTGGAGGTTTGGTGGATTTGTTTACTTTGAGAGTCTAAAATGGTCCTGAAGAAAGCAGCTTTTTAAAGGTAAACAAAATGCTAGCTTTTCAGCTAAACCCATTTGAGACCTACACATTTCTTCTTCTGAGACACTGAAGAGGCACCAAGAGTCCCCACAGCTGTAGCACAGTCGAGGCGTCACAAGAGGTACTACAGGAAACAAAAAAGGACAAACGAGAGATGGTGAAAGACTGTTGTGAAGCGGAGGGAGGAAGAGGAAAGAGGAGGTGGAGCTGACCAGTGCAGGACACCACGCTCTGAAACAGGTACAAACCCACGAGGTGCGGCACCATTTCAGAGGATCAGAGGAGACAGAGGGCAGCCAGCCAGGTTTCTTCCGAGTGCTACAGTTTCCCCGACCTCCAAGGTCATGCGGGTCAGGTTGACACAGTGGCAGCGCGGCTCAGCCGCAGCAGCTCAGGACTAACACCTGAACACTATTCCGTTGTACAGTTGTACAATGACAATAAAGCACCTACTTACTTAGAAGACCAACGCGCCCAACAAAAACATTTACAAATGTTTTAGGGGGCAAAAAAAGCTCAGAATGGGAGAGAGCGCTGAGTGAATGAGCCGAGCTCAAAGGTGTGCGGGACGCTGGAGGCTCGCCGCAACTCTGCCCTTATTACATGATATGGACAACATTTGAGAATTTTTTAACCACGAGATTGATTAAAATCATAGGAAATCCCAATCATCTTAAGAGAAGGTACTTGTTTTTATAAAGTTTATTGTATTTTTAAATTTATGTTTTTTCCACGATGACCTGCCTCCCCTGACCGCACGTCACTGTCGACCTGTAAACAGAAAACTTCTAAATTCAGCTTAACTGTTTAGTTTTTTGCTTCTTCTGTAAATAATCCATGCCAAAGCTTAATTGTCACTGCCCTAGTCAGATTTATTCATGTTGCGTCTTGAACTGAACATGTAAAATCAAATGTTGAGAGTTTTGCCAGTAGCAGAGCTGATAGCTTATCGGAGCAATAAAGATAAAGATTTATAAGCTTTGACATCATTACTTGCAGTTGAGGAGTTAGCATTAGCTTCCAAACATTGCAAATTATGAATAACCAAGACAATTTTGGCAAGTGACATAAACCCGAAATCATGTGAGTAACATCAGAGAAAACATTATTAGTGTAGCCACATTTATCCATTTTGTTTGATGTAGCGATTAGCTGCAAAAAGTTAGCCTGGCCAGCCATACTCACTTCTTTCTCTTTATATTTGAAATACATTTGAACGTTTAGAATAAACAGGACTCAGAAACCAATCAATTCCTAGGTTTTTGTATTTCAAATAATATCACCTGTTTAGCTGTAGAGACCCCAGAGAAGTAAAAATCATTAGGTTGACTCTATTCTCATATCAAGACTTTCTTCTCACGGCTCATATAGATTTGTTTTAGCCGGTAAGCGCATGCATCTCCCCTAAAAGTATTGCAACCCGTAATTTCTGAGCACACAAAGTGAAGCAGTTCAAAATCAAGCTAAAAAAACAGTTGAAAGCTGAGCACTGTCAAGAAATGATTTAAGCAAATGACTCACAACACGGTTCAAGGCAAAAAGTCAGTTTAGCAGAACATGCCCTGGGCGCGTGCGGAGTAGAGTTTATAAACACCTTTGAAGAGAAGGCGTGTGTCTGTGCGGGGAAGACTTTGAAATGAAACACTTTCTGCCACCGCTTGTTATGCAACTGAATCTGGTGACGTATTCATATATCCTCTCCCTATAACAAACACACTAAAAAAAAAAAACAGAAAGCATTTCAACTCCAATTCACAGGCTAAACACAACCTCATTATTCTAATATTACATAAAATACTATTGATGTAGTGACGGGGAAGTTTTAGTTTTGTTTGTGTTAGGGATGGTCCGATATAAAAAATTTCTGCCGATATCGATATCCGATATTTTTCCCGCTACTGTGGCCAATATCCGATATTTGCCCATATTTATTTCGACATTAAAAAATCAATAGAAGGGCTCACTCAAATGTTGTAATGTTTGCAAATTGTCGTTCCATTATTGGAATGTCTTATGCGCCTGGGACACAGTGTCTCACACACTATGATGAAACAAACAATTATTTTTATTAGAAAAAATATAAAAAAGACCAAATGCAATGTTGGAGTGAAATGTCATTTTGTTTTTGGCCAAATATTTACTCAGACCTACTTATTATTATACTTTCACCCATGTCCTCTATTAATGGGAAGCAGTGACACTGAGAATATGCTAGGCTACTATTTACCGGTATTGTATTTTTTTATTGAAACATGTAGCCTACCATGTTGTTTAAGCTACATGTTTTAACTTAAAACAAATCTGATGGACTTCTCTGAGGACAGCTCTGTATGAAGCTTTGGATTTAAAAAAAATAGCATCATGTCACTTTAACAGCATCTTATACTGAACTTATGAGGCCAGAATGTGAATATTTAGAGTTGGTTTAGAGCAGGCAAACGGCAAACAGTAGATTTACAAGATTAGCATGCGTCTTTGAGCTGCATTGTTTTCAATGATACTGTAAATGTGCTAATGATGGCAAATGTGTCTAATTAAATATGCGCGAAAATGCGTACATAACACCTTGTTTTCACGGGTCATTAACATGACAAAAGTGGGCACAGTAAACGTGAATACAGTCATTAGCATCACTGTAGCAAACCTACATGATGACAGAAAGCCAATGTTTAAGTGTTGTAGCCTTTAGCCTGTGAGAAGCTAGGGTATCGCTAACAAACAAAGTTATAAATCTGGCGTCAGGACAGAGAAACTTTTGCAACACTCACCACTCAGAAGTAGCGACAATCCATCAGAAAAAGATTCATGTTAATCCTGAGTCAAAATAATGTCCATGGAGGCAGTTTTAGTCCAGTTTGTGACAGGAGCAACTTGTGGCTCTGTATCTCTGTGGTGTCCAAGTGTCTGCTCCACTTTGTTTAAACTTAGTACAAACATACTTTATTTTGGAGACGTGTGAATTTATGGTGGAGTTTCTTTATTTTTAGGAGCCACTGTCAGGTCAGTGCAGCCCGTCTACACTGCTGCTGCATTCAAGTGCGCTACATCACGGTGCAGTAAATAATTAAAAGAAAAAATATATCGGCCGATATTTTCCCATAGTGGACCGATATGTGAAAAAATGACAAATATTGGCAGAGCCGATATATTGGCCATCCCTAGTTTGTGTGTCCTTCTCATCCACAGACATTCATTGCTGCTTAGATGAACATACATTTCATTGTAGATTAATTTTATGGATTCAATTCCATACTCATTTCTCAGTCCTGTATCCTTGAGTGCTTTTCACACACCTTTAAAGTGATATTTATAGATCCAGGATGACCAACTGTCTTACCAACAATCTACAACTAAATGACAGGGTTAGTTACGCAACAGAACACTGCATTAGCAAGATGCTGCTAACTTTCTAAGAAAAGCTGTGTCTTGTTGAAATAAACAGGCACATGTTAAAAACTTTACACCTCATGTAAATATTTCACTGTGTATTATTCATATTTCTGTGTGTAGGCCAATGTATTTTTTTTATTTTTCAATCTTATTTTATTTTCATTTACAGAAGTACTCTACTACAAAGGGCCAACAGGAAGTTAGCCTATTTTATACTTTATGTCATTCAACACTTTGGTCTGCCAAGTGTTGTTGTAAAGTGTTCTAGAAATAAACTTTGTGAAAGGATTTGTGAAAGACATAAATATTAAATCAAATTTAATGACACATAATTCTATGTCCCATTTCTTGTTTTTTCTTTTTGTTGTTTAAGTTGAAAAAGCAGTGCTTCAGACAGTGCAGGAACATTAACCTGCTGGCATTCCAAACATTGTTGCCATGGCGCTTGCGAGTTTTTAGGATGACAAAAGCCATGAATAGTTTGGGACCCAGTCTCATATCTGCTGTGAATGACCGGTGAATTAACCAATCAGAAATGCATGGCGGCATACACAAAGAAATGAACAAGAACAAACCGTTAGGACATAATCAAACTTGTGGGAGAAACTATTTGCAATGAGCAGGTTCCCAGATTAACAGGCTACATATGCCTGTTCAGCATTATTTTCCCCAAGAAAATGCAATGGTTTGAGACGGCAAGAGTTCCACATCAGAAAATCCATTACTAATCAGCAAGACACCTTCAAGATACACGGTTTAGTTCCACAGTCGCATAAACTTACAGCAGGCAGATCCAACACAACACGAAGAGGGTTAACTTGTCTAATAAGGGCTTTGAGGAGTGTAACCGAGCCAAACTGCCTGTTCCTCTCGGCAGCCTGCTCTATATTTCATGACAGGACTAGATTACACTGGTCTCCAATGCGCACGTGTGTGAGGGTTAGAGACCTACAGTATAGGGATCTCACAACTCGATTACAATTCAGAATCCAGGCCTCGATTACAAATACAGGTAGAAATGAATAACGTCGCTATATTAACCTTTACATTTTCTAGTTCTATTAGGCTATTATATCATAACTGTAAATGAACGACTGTTTGTTTTATCATAATGGAGATGTCATTCAACAACAATGCTCTGGACAGGCCCCGTTTCACTGGCTTTCCTTCAGTTCATCAACTAATATTTGGTGTAATTTAAATCAAAGTAATCATTTTCCAGATTAAAATTCAACTAAAACAAAATCTAATAAATATAGTTAATGAGACAAAACTATGACTAAATTCTCCAGATATTTTTGACGATATAAAAAAAGATTAAAAAGGAACTAAATCATGCTTTGTTCATGTGGGAGAAGATCCATGTAGCAGTGCTGTATGACTGTGCTTATATCAATAAATGAAAGTTTAGATTTAGTTGACTGACATTACATTCTTGACAACTCAAAAATATCATTTTGAACTGATATTGGCTAAAACTAAATAACATTTTTGTCAAAAGACTAAGGCTGAAACTAAAATCAGAAATGATGTCAACTGTGACATTGCCATGAGGAGGAAGTTAAGGCAAAACTTTATCCACCATGACGGATGCTGAACTCTCGCCGTCCATCTCTGCGCTGGCCTCTTTGTGTGTATTTTTGATATTACTAATATTGTTTTGTTTCATCAAGTTTGAGAGCAACACATTGTTTCACACTGATTAGAACCAACAGAGCCGGTGCTGGCCCTTCCGGGGCCCTAAGCAAAAATCCACTCGGGGGCCCTACAGTTCGCATCCCATGGCTATTCGATGAAGAGTGAACCCATTTATGGTCAAAAACAGTTCCACTGTGCAGTAGTGCAGGGCAGAAGTGGAACATAACCTCAATTTGGGCCCTGCCCCACTGTATGACAACCACTAACCACTAAGCCACTGTCAGACTGGAGTTTAAGACACCACTAGTCTATTTTCCCCCACTTTTTAAAATGGTAAAAGGTCACTGACCCAGTTTGGGAACCACTGACTTTAAAACTAACTGAAACCTGCACCTGATGGTTATATTTTTATCTTACCACTGAGAATCAGATAGACAGTAATTTGTTTTATGCTTTTTGGCTTTTTCTCTCCTCTATTCACTGCAGGAACTGCAGGATGTGAAATACAAATTAAAAGTGTCATTATATGTCGGACAAAGGAGGAGGACAGATCACTTTAAGCTCTCGGGAACATCTTGAATGTATGTGATGTTGTCAAGTACCTCGGCCACATCATAACTGATCATTTAACAGATGAGGTATTTACCGTCAGTGCCGGATGTTTTATGCACAAGCAAACATTCTGTCTCGGAAATTCTCCTCCTGCTCTGTACAGGTGAAACTAGCTCTGTTTCAAGCCTACTGCTCACCTCTGTACACCGCACATCTGTGGGTGAATTATAAAAAGTGCAGTTTCCAGAAACTTACAGTTGCATGCATTAAGAATTTTATGAACAAAAAAACCTGATGGACAAGTGCCAGTGAACTCTTCGTGTCGAATGAGGGAACACTTTGCGAAACCAATCTATTCACCAAACTACTGGCCTGATACTCTATAGTACTCAAAACAACAAGATAGTTGCCCGGTCCGAGCAGAGTAAACATTAGGCGAGCAGCGCCCGGGCCGGGGGACGGGGAAGCCGCACGGGATGCGAGCATGAGGCGAACACCGGGAGACGGCCCGAGTGGAGGCGCGAGCGGACAGGCACTCACGCGTTGGGAACTTGGGAGTGACAGGAGGAAGGCGGTAGGTCTCTCCTGCTCATCCACTTCAGCAGACTGCTCCATTTCGGTGTTGTATGTGGAAAAGTAGGCGGAGAGTGAGCGCTGCCTGTCAAACAGCCTGTCTCCGTAACAACGCTCATTAATCAGTGAAACACCGTGATTTGACTGAGATGCGGGGCCCTTGCAGCAGCGGGGGCCCTACGCACCTTGTGTAATCTGCGTATAGGAAAAACCGGCTCCGAGAACCAACAATAAAGCTGAACTGAATACAGCAATTTTCTCAGCATAAATGTCAAAAATATTCACAAGATCATTTAAAAATGAGAATCAAAAATATTGAGTGCATTCTAAAGTCTGGTCTCCTGGCAAAAATTAACCCTCAAGTATTGAGGGTTAATTGAGGAGCTTCCAAACATTGCAAATTATGAATAACCAAGACAATTTTGGCAAGTGACATAAACCCAAAATCAGGTGAGTAGAGCAACATCAGAGAAAACATTATTAGTGTAGCCATTTTGTTTGATGTAGCGATTAGCTGCAAAAATTTAGCTTGGCCAGCCAGTGAAATATATTAGAAAGTTTAGAATAAACAGGACTCAGGAGAATAGGCTGGCACGTCAGGCTAGCAAAAATTAGCATAAAATCTAATTTATTGTTTACATTTCTTTAATGTACAACAACATCCAAGGCAAGGCAACTTTATACCGCACATTTCATACAAGGCAACTCAAATGCACCACACACACACACACGTGACCTTGTTTTTTTCAGGATTCAAAAAAGGATTCCTGGGTCTGAAATTTGACGCAATATATTTGAAGTATTATAATATTAAATCACTTTGGTATCACTTTGACCAATGAGACCAACTTTCCTGTGGACTGGCCTCTCAGGTCCAATCAGGAGAGGAGGGGCGGGAGCTTGATTAAATTAAATTTTGTTATTGCTCACCTCATTATGCAAACTAGGAGGGGCTTTTGGTCCAATCAGGAGGGAAGAAACTTGATTGATAACTTTAAAATTTCCCTCACACTCTCACTTTGCAATCTTACAGACTATCACTTTAAGAGATGTATTTTTGTCAAAAGTGGGGGCTATGTTTTGCTTGCCAGTAAATAAAACCTGACTCAGAGTGACATCCCAGAGAAAGGTGTGGGGGATTCTGAGCTGGTGAGTATCATGTTTTCAATCATAGGGTGATCCCCCGCTGATATTAGGTTACAACAATACTACATACTGCACACCTATAGACAGCTTCATCCTATAGCAACACATGGACGCGCTCAGTAATTGCCCTCACAACATGGAAGCAGTGTCAACTACTTCTTGTCATAATTTCCGAGAGTGTTTCGGGTTTTTCAATTAAAAAATACAGTGCAATGGCGTCAGACAGTTCTACGCAAACAGCCAGACTATACTCTTAAAGAGCTCCGGTCAGTATTCAGGTTTACTGGATGCACTTTGTTATGTGAAAGAAGTGTAAAAACAAGACGTGAACATCAGCTAGCCCCCTTCATTAGACCCCAAGCTACAAGCTAACATAATACAAATACAATTGCCATGCCATTTTTGCCACTAATATATGCTTCTATAAACAAACCGTTATAAACATGACCTATGTGTCACCTCCATTTATAAACATGCATTTCAGAGCTCATCCTGAAAAAAATATGATATTGGGTATCGATTCCAAAGATCCAATACATATTTTGGCTCTCACCATTTTAAAAACACAGCGTTAACCAACTAATTCTAAGTGATTATGGACATGCTGCACCTTAATTCAAACATACTTTTGCACTTGCCATGCAAAATGCCGCAGCTAGAAGCAGATTGGGTCATCAAAAGCAGTGGTCCCTAACAACGGGTCCGGGGACCGGTACCAGGCCCTGACGCATTTGCTACGACATCTGCTACAAAGAAAATTCACAAATAGAATGAATAATTTACGTAATTTTAACTATATTAATGTGCTGTACGACCAGTACACCATTCAAACCCTGCTGAACTAGGATTTGTGATTTGACACAACTACTGTTTTTAGGCCACGCAACAACGAAGTATTCCGTCTCCCTGGAAGTGAATAAAGTGTGCACGGTAAACTGAATCTTGCTTTTAAAACCTCTATGCGCAATCACAAAACCAACCAACTAACCTATAGTTCAGACCACCACCAACATGTTCTGAAATGCTCGTAGTTTATAAATTAGTAGTTTACAGTTCATCCAGTATTTTTACTTCCAAATTCCTCTTCCAAATGTTAAAGCAGTACTAAGTAACTCATGTCCGTAGAGGCCATAAGCGCAACTGCAACTGTCGTAGCATGTTGCGTTTTTTTACTTATTAATTGTCCGTGAGAGTAAATACTACGCTGACAGAAAAGGCGAAGGGAGAGAGGGATATTGTACATCCAATTACATAATAGATTTTTTTTTTAACTCAAGCTTGGCTGTAAATACTGTTAGCTTTGCCTGTTAGCCTGTTAGCTTCTTCTTCGTGATACTATTAGTCTGTATTGGTTGCTCTGGTCGCAAGTTGCAATTATGGTTTTCTGGCCAAAGACACCAGGGGAGATGCTCAATAATCCCATTGAAGACCCCCCAATCATCCCATTAACACTTGTATTAACCCCAGAGGGACTACGAAAAGGATTTATTAAGGTAAACAAGTTACTTAGTACTGCTTTAATGCTTCTGAATGCATGCACTGTGAACTGAAACTTGAATTAAAAAGCATTTTTTGAGTGACTGAAATGTACCCCATTGGTGTTGTTTATCAAGTGATCACATGATAATCGCAATTAGGTTGGTGGGTTTTTGTTTTAAAAACCTGTGCAGGCCTCGTTCTACTTTGCAAACTGACTTCTAAGAAAATCCAGCTTTGGAAGAGGAGCCATGACACATCAGTGACTTTTAACAACAGAGTTCATTGTCCCAGTCCGAACAGATTTTGTTTTTCATGCTTGATGCAAATGTAGAAATTAGGAAGAAATTGTGTTGGCCTTTCCCCATAGGAGAAAAGAATGACACTTCACTGCGTGCTGTCTGCATAATTTCATGGTGCAGTTTATAAATCACAAATGTGCAAATGCTTTGATGTGCTTGGCGATGTCGGAATGTGCAGAGGGGTTTGTGTATGGATATTTAACTTGTTTCAAGATGTGGCCGGGTCGTCATTGTAAAGCAGAATATGTTCAAAGTCAAATAAAGAATCATAATAAACATTTCTGACTGCTTACAACATAATTCTGTACATTTCCAAAAGGGTAATAAAGTCCGAGTTAAATTTTCTTTCCTCATTTGCCGGTAATTTACAAGAAATAAGAAAGAGCACATCAAGTCAAAAAGTACAAATACCTTTGAAGCTAGAACGTCTAGAGTAGTTTATCAAACATACAATATGTTTTACTTCTACATGAGTAATATTATACTAAAGTACCTCTACTCTTACTTGAGTAAAAGAAAAAAAAAGTAACACATTCCACTGAGTAAATCTGAGTGACAAATCTTCATTTTGACACATGCAATATTTTGTGTTTTGTTAATGTAATTCTTCCTGTAATTTATTTTCATAAATGTTTTCTGTCATTTTCTTTGGAAATAATAGGAATTCACATTAGTTCATGTTTTCATTTTAAGACTTCATGTCACTAGTGAAATATAAATCAAAACATTTACGCTAAAGCAGTTACTCAGTGCTCATGTACTTGTTTACTCTTACTTGAGTGAATATTTTGGCTTTTCTATCCTCGCCTAGTGAGAATACACTAGGCGAGGGCTGGGTGATATTGCACAAAACGCACCTCATATTTCCGCAAGCTCAGCTATCTCACATTTTTGCTTCAGTTCTATTTTAAGGCCAAAAAACCACATGCAAATAAGAGACAGAGACTTCTACTCGTTGGGTTCATGAGAAACTTCAGCGTAAACACCAAACGAATGCTTTCAACAGCCGTTTCAATGAACACAAAGTACTGCAGTTACCATCTCATTCAAGCAGCAGCAGGTGCAGTATCATAACCCTCACGGTGACGGACACATGCTATTTAAGTCCCATTGGGATATAAAGGCCTTCCCAGTTCAATTACTCTGAAGGCCTGAGTTGCACCCGAAGTACATGGCTACTTAATATACGTAAACTTTAACACTGCCGATTACCTCTTCCGAGTTCTGGCTCGACTCTAAAGGCTTCTCGGTAGGTGTACAGTATATAAGCTGCTGTTAGCGTTCGCCCTAGCCGTGTTAGCATTAGTGAACGTGCGTTGCAATTAGCCTATTTATTTATTATGGCAACAAGGTTATGGCTGTACTACAGAGATGGTATGGCCGTACGCAACAACCCAATAGGATTTAAATTAGTGTTCAAGTGACAGCTTGTGTCCAGCTTTTTTGCTTCCAATACCAATACCGATACTGGAGGTTTGAGTATCTGCCGATATTCGATAGTAACCGATACCAAGAGGCTTTCTTAAAAGTGGATTTCTCAAAGTGAATGGTCCTGTTTTCTCCAGTGTGAGGTCAAACGAGATGTTACATATCATTAGACAGAACATTAAACAAGGAATTCTGGACTTTCCTACACTAAATATCCTCGGGTATATGACACGCTATTTAGATTACACAAACAGCTCACATAAATTGATCTGATCATTACAACTTACAGCAAATATGTTAGATCAGTCATTCTTTAACCGCATTTCAGAAACTAAAATACAAACACTTGGATGCTCCAGCAGTGTTTTTTTAGGTGATCCAATCATAGTGTCTGTCCCAGCCTTTATTAGTTGACAAAAATACAATTGTGGAGGTTGATATTAAAATATCATTAAATGCACAGCCCTCATTAAACCTTCTCAAAGTCATTTTCATTTCTTCACTCCCCTCCTCCTACTGTTGGACATACCTCTGTTCAGGGCGGCGTGGTTCACTAGAGAATCCTCTTCAGCCAAATTAGGTCTGGACTCTGGGGCTGGAAATTTGGAAAACAAAAGAGGAGACGGTCAGGGCCAAGTCAAAACCACAACACAATTATTCTACATTTGGAATTCAAAGCAAAGAGAGGGGAGAGTCGGCCTCATGTTGGTGTTTTCTGGGGACTTCCTATGAGCTAGTGGTTTAGTCATATACAGAGAAATAAAACAGGTACTGCAACAACATTACCTGAAAGTTTGTCCTTTACTAGAAGGAACTAGATTTGACAGAAAAAAAAGCTGCACTCGAGAAAAGGTCAGCGACGATTAATCGGCCAATTGAAACTAACCGACCAAAAATACAACAACAGAGCTGTAGCACATGACACAGTACTAGGAATGTAACAATGCACTCAAGCGATTTCGATTTTTACGAAAATGAATAGGACTAATTTTATAACCAAAAGAAGTTACTTTTGTTTTAACATCTTCATTTTTGTCCTTGTAACAAACTAACTAGTCTCAGTAAGAGAACTTTACGTTACCAAAAAAAAAATTACAAGACATGAAAATGAACTGATCATTAGCTAAGCACACATTGCACTGATGATGGATTCGAAAATCTCATTAATCTTGTGTGCAACACACATTTATCAGCATAAATGTGTAGCAAAGTAAACATTTTGAAACTTATATTCATTTGCCAAACTGCAGATGTGGAGCAGAGGTTCCGCTAGACTTTTTTTTTGTCGGCCACTTTGGCCGGCTGGGTCGTACAATGTCGGCCATTCACAAGAATTACCGGCCATTAAAATATATAATGAGTGTGGCTTATCAGTAATGTTGTGATAGTTTTTAGAGCTATCTAACTGAAACTAGTCGCAAGCAAATACACAGACAGGGGTGGACCGTCTGGCTGCCATGCTGGGCCTTTTGGTCGGGGGCTGGGGAGCGCCGGCTTTCTACATCACAATGGACATAAAGACTCTGCGGATTGTCCCTATCTCGGCTCCCCTCGGCTGAAGCACATGCTGGGTTTCTGCCACACCCAAAGACATCACAATGGGCACAAAGAATCCTGCTGATTGCCCATCACACCTTCCTGTGTCTTGCTCCCTCTATCATCACAAAAGGTGACGCTTGCTCTCATCCGAGGCGCCCCCACTGCAGCTGTGGCCCCTCCCATGTTGGTGCTGGGACGGCCCCTCATTGTGTACCTATATAACCAAGGGACAGACTTTGGCTCCTCAGAGCTCACCATCATGGACTTACCTGTATTTCTGTATGGCGGCTCTACGCACGTGTGTTAAATTAAACTTACACTTTTGATAAGACAAATACTTTCAAGCTTTCCTTTATAGTGGTAAGAAATGCCACGACAGTAACAATCTACATTTAGACTGAGCGCTACACGAGTGCTTTAGTGGGTCCAAAACACTGCTATTTCTAATAAAAGAACGACGTGAGAAAAATGCAACAACTCAAATCCAAACATAAAGTTGTGCACATGGAGACGATAGAGGCGCAGGTGCCAGGCGGATGTACCCCACTCATGACCCTGCTGTCCAGATCTGACTGCATCAGCTGCACAGCGAGGGTTGGGCTGTAGATGCCCTTCCGCACTTTTACGTGGCTTGAGGTGTAAAATTAGCGACGACACCGGTAACTAAGGCGGTCTGTGCAGACTGGCCGAGGGAAGCCCCTCTAAACCCGGCCACTCTCCCAGGAAGAGCCGCTGTGGGACAGCGTGTCAGTCTGACTGAACACACGGAGTTTACAGAATATCCTAATCAAATGTATTAGCTGCTGAGCTCTTAACACACTTTTATAAAAGTAAATATACCTGTAGTTAGCAGTGTTCTTGGAAGATGTGACGAAGCACGAAGAAAAAGCGTTACATATCCAGAGATACAGTATGTAACCCGTCTCAAAAACACGTTGTTATGTTAGTCACTGACTTAGGTCAAATGTTGTATTCAATATATGTTTCTATATTCTCTCCATATTTTTTTTTTTTACTGTCGGCCAATTTGGCCAATGGAAATTATTTTTACCGGCCATTTGCTTTTCAAATCGGCCAAAAGCCTCTGTGGTAAAAAGTTAGCTCACCGTTTGAAAAGGTGGCTCATCTAGCGATGCAATGTGGGAACGCAACCATTCAGGTCTGCCAAAATGGAGTAGCTGAAGGCTTTAAAATGGATTGTTTTAATTTTTACATTGATTCACATTTTCGATGAATCGTTACATTCCTACACAGTACGTTACAAAAATAAAAGGAAAGTCATTTGTTTTTTTTATCAAATTGTGTAAAAAAAAAAAAAAACATTAAAAAACAAAACAGGACCAAAACAAGACAAAACAGGAGGATTAAGAGAATCATGCCTAAACTGAACTTTTGTAAATTTTTTAGTTTCTGCGCTTTTTTGTTTTAGGTCATAATTAGCAAATAAACTGACGACTTTTATGTAGGTTAAGTTTTGGTCTGCTTGCCTGTTTTCCACCCAGTCAGCAATAATTCGACATACACAGAGCTGTATTAAGCTTCCAAGTCTAAATAAATGGTCACAGATAAAATCTCTCTTAGATGCATCTAGTGGAATGTTTGTGGCCTCAGTGCTGTACAAACTTCAAAATGTGGCCCTCGATGAAAGGACACCCCTGTTATAATCCGAATGCCATTTGACATTTATTAAGGTGTTACGATTGAAAAGTGTAACTGTTACAGGTAAACACAGGTATTGAAAGTATTGAGATACTTGATAAAGTAGCGATACTTGATATTGCAGCAAAAGGTATTGCGATCCGATACAATATTTGTCCCATTCTGTCACGTACTTTATTCTTCCAAGTTATTTATCAAGTCCCACTCCCAGCCCTATTAAAAATGGCATACATTTCTTTAAAATTTGACGGAAGATGCCTCCTTAAACCCGTTCAAACACACATATGAGCGGGTCATGTTGGCATCCATAAAGAGGGTGGGGGGTGTCTGCACTTGCGAGACAAATCTTTAAAAGCTCCTTTATCCCTTCCTAAGCAAATACAAAACACAACAACCTCCTAGTAGGGCCTGACATGTGCTTGAATGGGACTGGCTCTCACAGCTGTCCACCACACAGCGGTGCTACGAACAATATGACCAGCTACAGTGCGGCGATGATGATGATGATGTAACTCTAATGTAGCCAATGATGTAACGCTCTCTGCAGTCGCCGCCTAAAGTCACTAAAAGGCAGGGATGAGGAGAAGAGGAGGAGGGAAACGAATCATGACAAGAATAGCAGACTGGCGGGGGACAGCGCAGTAAATGGGGAGTCTGTCAAAACCACTGCAGTCGCTACTAGGTCTATGTCTTTGCACAATAAGCACGTTACAACCACAGCAATGCAGGCTAAAGAGAGAACCCTTTCTTCGAGACAATGCGGAGAAAGTTGCAGACTGGAGATAGAGTCGACACGTAAGCATGAGCTATTCCTGCCCGGTTTAATGTGTATGTCGTTAAACCCCTCCTTAACCAAGTGCAGTTCAGCTTTACACATCTAAAAGGTCGCAGCCTACAGCACAGAGCAACTCCTCATTTGAAAGCTAACGCCCACAAAACGGTTCAATTTCCTCACGTTTGTTGCTTTTGTGACAGTTTTTTTCAAGAAGCTTATAGATTTGGGTAAAGCCAAACTTGGGAAAATGGGCTCATTAAGACGGGAGGGTAACCAAATCTAAAAGCTTTTTGAAAAAAAAAAAAAGCATTAAAAGACACAGCAAAACCGCCGACAAAAACGTGATAAAAAGCAGAAAAATACGAGGAAGCTGAACTGGAGAAAAACTGCTGGGTTAGAAGTTAAATTCCAATCATCATCAATCATTCTTAAAACAACTAAAACCGTTTACAGCATGCTAACCCTGCAGTTGCAGAGATTTCCCTATTCCCTAATGCAATCTAATGGAGCGTTTTCCGTTTTTGGCTACAGTTCTTGCTCTTCGTGTCGATGCGGTTTTTCCGGATGTCACAGGGATTTACAAACAAACCTCTAAAGAAATCATTACTTCCTTCGAATCTATTCCTGCTACCGTATTTGTTTGAATAACATGAATGATTTGTAATTCCATAATTGCCATACAAGAGAACTGCTTACACTGTGGTGTTTTCACAATACTCACAAGGCGTCACGGTTCTCGGACATTGAGAGCCCTGAGGAAGGCCTTAGAACAGAAATGCGTTGGCTTTTTAATCCAGTTAGCCATGTAAAATAAAGACTATTCCTATTTTCCTTTTTCTAGGGCTGAAAGATATATCGTTATCGTATCGATATCGAGATATGAACATTCAAGATATTAATATCGAAAAAGTTAGATATATCATTATCGTATTGATAGAGATATGAACATTCAAGATATTAAAATTAAAAAAAAGATTTAAATGATATAGATTCTCATCAATAAAACTGCACTCTTCTGTATTATGATGATAATAATAATAATAATAATAATCATAATCATAATAATACATACGTTTTATATAGCGCTTTTCAAGATACTCAAAGACGCTTTACAAATGAGACAAACAAACAAAGATGAGAGTGCTATTGTAGGTTGTAGGTGAGCTGAAACAAGTGAGTTTTGAGCAGTTTTTGTAGGTGGTCATGGAGTCTGAGTTTCTGATGTGGATGGGGAGTGAGTTCCAGAGGGTGGGGGCGGCGATGGCGATGGCGAAGGCTCGGTCCCACAAGGTTCGGTGCGTTGATTTGGTGATGGGTTTGAGAAGGTTTAAGTCGGCAGAGCGGAGGCGACGGGAGGGGCGGTGGCGTTGGAGGAGGTCTGTGAGGTATGGAGGGGCCATGTTGTTGAGGGCTTTGTAGGTGTAGCAGAACTTTGTAATGGATGGGCTGTTGAACGGGGAGCCAGTGAAGCTGTTGGAGGACGGGGGTGATGTGGTCTCTGGAGCGGGTGTGGGTGAGGAGGCGGGCGGCGCACTTTTGAACATACTGTATATTATGTTTTTATTTGACTGAAAATTGCTGTTTTCACCGAACCCATAGTTATATCGTATCGATATCAAAATATCTGGCATGAATATCGAGATATGAAATTTTGTCCATATCGTTCAGCCCTACCTTTTTCAGTGCTTTTTGCCTACACAGAAAAATCCTTCTACTTTTGAGACATACATTTCCCAGGATTTGACTTTAACCCCCACTTTAACCGAGCACATTTTCCCAAATCTAAAAGCCTCTTGACGGGAGCTTCTTTGCCTATAGGCCGGTGTAACGCCTCATTTGAAAGCTAAGGCCTACAAAACCCATCTAAGTTATTTTTCTAGCGTTGCAGTCACATTTTTTAGTAGCTGTTTTGTCATGTTTTGGTTGCCTTTTCATCTTTTTTGTTGCCTGTTTGTTGCGTTTTTGTCGCTTATTTCATCACTTTTTTATCACTTTCTTGCCGCCTGTTTTGCTGCTTTTTTGACACTCTTTTGATGCTTCTTTTGGCTGCGTTTTTACCCTCATTTACGTCCCGTTTTTTTGTCACCATCTCAAGCTTTTAGATTTGTCACTAAATTTCCCAAATCTAAAACTTGTCTTGAAAAAAGTGTCACAATCAACACAAAATGCGACAAAAACTAGGATGAAAACACAGCAAAAGAGCGACAATAATGTGACAAAAATTTGATGAAAATGTGGCGGAAACGTGACAAAAATGCAAAAAAAAATAAAAGAAAAAAATGTTTAAAAAAGTGACAACACATGGAAAATGTATATGAATAAAAAATTAGTTTTGTAGGTCTTAGCTTTCAAATGAGGTGTTACACTGGTCTATAGGCTGTAACCTTTTACATTTGGGTAAAGCTGAACTGGAGAAAATGTGCTTGGTTAAAGGGGGGTATTATGTAAAATGGACTTTTTCAAGCTTTATATCATGTTATTATGTCATTCCCTCATTAAACACATGCCTGGAGTGTTGCCTTGGCTCATTCACATATTTTTGAGTAATCAGTAAAAACTTAGACGGCAGCCATTTTAGGTGTAGCTATGCCTCAGTCCTCCTAGGAACGCCCCCACCTCCTGGAGACGCCTCTGGACCTTTTGTCACCAGCCAAGCCACCAACCACTGCTCCTCAGCTCAGCAGAGCCCCCTCCCCGCACAGTAGTGTTGTTTAGATGCCACAGCAGTGTGCTGAAGGGGGCGTGTCGGAAAGCTTCTTAAAGAGACAGAGGCCTATTTCAAGATGTTCAGTACAGCCATTTTGAGAGAGCAATTTTATTCAAGGCAGTTATTTTAATTTACTGCATATACAGACCAACAGAAGGTTACGTCATCATTGTAGTATGCTATAGACTGGTGCTATGTGATTGAAAAAAGCATAATACCCCCTCTTTAAAGGAACAGGCCACCGTTTGTACATACTGAGATATGTTCTTACCTGAGCTTAGACGACTTGATACATACCTGTCTGGTCTTTGTGCGTGCCCTCAGTCATGCAAAACAACCAAAGATGTTGTTAGCATTTGTCTCATCCCAATGTATTCCTATAGCTCCAAACGGGGTGAAGTTGGAAGCTACCACGCTCTTCCACGAGCACGCACAACAACCAGACAGGTAGGTACCAACTCGTCAAAGCTCAGGTAAGAACATATCTCTGTATGGAAAAACGGTCGCCTGTTCCTTTAACAGGCTATAAATTGATTTTTTTGTTTTTGACCCGGTGAGCGGAGTCAGGCAGTGGAACAGATTGGGCTGGCAGGCAAACCACGCAGCATTAAAAGGATAATATGCAGAGTAAGCAGGACCGATTAAAAGATATCAAAACAATATGGCATATGATACGGACTAATAGGGCTGCACAATAGTAAATGCTCCTTATTGCAGCAATAGGTGGTATTCATATCTATATCGCAAGAAGCCACACTGGTCTTTTATCAGACTGAGACTTACCCATTTTAGGGCTACTGCAGCCTAAAAAAGACTAAACAAATTATAACTTAAAGGCCCCATACCTGATTTTTTTTTATTACATGCAATGAAGGAGGAAGCCACAGAATTAAAATGTTGCTTGTAGTTTAAACTCATTCCTGTCTTTCCTAACATGTTTGTAGCATCCCAATTCTTCACAGAGACGAATTTCTAGGCTCATTTCACAATTTGCATGAAAAATGCTAGAAAACTACTTAAAGGTTTAAATGCTTTTGAAAATAAGACTTATTTAGAAGCATAACATCAGTTGCATAGTTATCATTTTATTTCAGTGAAGCTGCAATTTAAATGAAGAAATGTTGGGCAGAAAAGTTATTTTTATTTGAATTAATAAGCTGCTAACAGGAAGTGACACAGAAGAAGGTAACGTTCCATAGCAGTTTGACCATTGAATTATATAGATGGAAGAGGCATGCTGTCCCAGCTCCTATCTCTTTACATAGTGGTGCTCAGTGGCGCATGAAACCAGTTTCGTCCGCCATAACGGCCCATAGTACCCGTATGACGCGTCACCTGTATCTATGCTCCGTACGGCCCAAGTGGGTAAAAGCAGCGGGAGCGCGCACAGCTGCCGACGAAGCCTCAGAGCGGAGCGGACGCCATTACGCTGTAAGTTAAATCTCTTGATATAATCGTACTTTAAATACAAAATGATTTTTAAGGCCATTTGAGGCGATTAAGTTACTATGTTAAGATGATCTGTGGCGTCAGTTTGTCAGTGCAGGGCTTAATAAGCTAGATAGCCCCGCTCTTTTACAACAACCGTAACTTACAGCGGCCCTTCGAACGTACGTCGCCGCGCTAATGTACTCTCGCTCGGCCACTTTTCTGAGATGTTTCGTAAGTGCTGGCCGTCTTCATATTGCAATAGAAATGATAAAAATCGACTTTTTACTTCACTGTATTTGCTAGTATAACCTCACCACTAGAATTGTTTGGCTGAAATACAAAGGAGCACTACAAAAGTGTTCTATATTGTATTATCATTAGTATAATTTGAAGTAAATGCTGTACCAGTACAGCATTTATCTGTACTGGATCCAGGGCAGATGCAGAAATCATGTTTTGTTGTTTCAATATAGGTTTTATTGGTACTGTACCTACGTTATCTGAAAAGAAAGGTATAAACATCACCACTGAAGTAACTTAAATGATTTACCATTTTTTTTATTATCGAACCAAAAAGCTATTTTCAAAGCCGTGCAGCCTAATCAGAAAAACGATCACGTCTTCATTAGTTTAAATTGTTGTTGTTCATGTTAGCTAATAGGCCTACTTTTTAACATTTAAACACGCTTGCCATGTGTAGGTTCGCAATACATTTTAGTACTGAGTAAAGAAAAAACTTACTTTAGGTGCCTGTTAGCGTTTATCCTAGTCCAGTCCCGTTCATTACCGTATTGTTGTCTGTTTGGCTCTCAGACCGCTTAACGGGGAAGACCTCTGCTCGTTCATGAGTCTTCACGCACACGCTCGCGCACGTCCACAGCACTGGTGACGTCACGTCATTGGAATACTTTTTAAAAATTGTTTTTGATGCTTTACAATTTTTTTACGAAGAAAAAAAGTCCATGTCCTAAAAATAGTAATTTTAAAGAAATATATTTGCCTTAGTCTGAAACTCCAGATGCCCCGTGGACCATTTTACAGGCTGCTCCTTTTACATTGTTGTCTATGGCGAAAAAGGCTGTTGAGCCGTAGGGTGCAATATCACGGCCTGCCACTATCACAACTCATTTCAGAGCAAAGGGGGCGGACCCCCCCACTGAGTTTGACTCATTCATTTCCCATACGTTTGTTAAGTGGTGACGTCACAGCTCTACTTCCGGGTCCGCAGAAACTACAAAAAACTCTTTGATACCACAATCAATATTTCTGAAACTCAACACAGAGTTACTGAACATACTAATTTCTCAGGCCCCTTAGTCAAAAATGCTGTACCTACTGCTATAAAAGTCATATTTACTAAAATCGCTACATCCGGGTTATCCGAGAAAAATGCTAACGGTGCAGCAGCTCCGCTAACCCCGGAAGTAGCGACTTTAGTAAATATTACTTTTTAGCAGTAGGTGCGGAATTTCTGGCTAATAAGTCTGAGAAATAAGTAGCTTCAGTAACTCTTCATTGAGTTTCAGAAATATTGATGTTTTTTTTCTCGCATATTTTGCCCATCTGCTAGGACCCGGAGGCGAAAGTCGTGACGTCACACTTAACATACGTATTGACTTAACATGGTTGCATGGCAACAGTTTATAATTGTTTAACTTCTTCTATGTCACATGCTGTCGGTGTCAAATAAGGAAGAAACTACAAACTTCACAAAAATGGCCAAACTAAAGAAAGCTGGGTAGAATCTTTAGCAAAATCTTAAATATAATCGTGTTATGTGTCATATGCACTTTAAGTTCATGAAATTGATTAAATTAAAATGCTTTATAATAGATGCACAGTGTTTTTCCCACTAATGTCTACACTAAAGGAGAACGAAAACAAACAAACAAACAAACAGGTATAGCCCCTTTAATAATGTGCAAAAGATGTTCAATTTTAGCCTTGTTTTCGGTTCTACTTCTAATAAAGTTTTTTTTTTTAAGTGTAGACAAAATTTGTATTTTTAAAATATTGCGACAGTATCCTTAGCCAATATTCTAAATGGAATATTTCAATGTTTTCTCATTTCATGCAACCTACTGACAAAATTAGAAAATATCATGAGTATCGTGACTTTGTCAAATCATAACTAGTTTGGAGAAAGAACTTGCCTCTGAAATATTTAATACACAAGACATTTTTGACATCTCTAACTATGGCGTACATTTAGGAAGGCTGATAAGTTTGTGCTGGTAAAAAAGAAGGAACGAAGGACTAAGAATATCACTGGTTATGACTAAGTATCTAATACTGCATAATAAGACATAATAATCGCGAGTCGTCACACAATGCATAACATTGTATACTCAAACAAGCTTATACAATAATACAACTCTCGGTTATGAGTCTATTTAGAATCTGCAAAACAAAATTAACATGTTAGCAGTTGATTAACGTTACCTTATACCATGGTCTGGGTGAATACTCGATTCTGATTGGCTGGCGAGTGAGGCGTGCATTATTTTGGTATAACCGCACACGTAGTCCGGTAGTTAAATCACTGGGATATCACTCCGCTGCGGGTATCGCCATAGCAACGCATAACACAGTTGAATCAGACAAACGCTTAATTAGTGACATGAACGAATGAGATAGATTTTGTGGTTAATTTCAACGTTTTTGGCCAAAACAAAACTTTTGATGAATGGGAAGTAGAGGAGAGCAAGCAGCTAGGTTAGCCTACTGTTAATAAAATAGGAGCTTTCCATTTATGTTGAAAACGGTTAAGGCACTATTCATTATTTTCAGACGTACATAAAATGATCCCTGCACTTAAGCATATTTGGCTGGATTAGTAAAGTCAAACATAAAAGTTTCAGTTCGTGGGGCCGAGGTCTAAGCGACTCCACTGCAGCTGTTTCGATAAACAGTCAAGCTCTAGCTAACTAGCTTTAGGTTAAACAGCGTAAAAGTGAAATAACTCCTGCCCAGGAGTGCCACATATCAGTGTTTATTTCCACGCAAAAGTGCAAGGTTAGTCCTGTTGTGTTGTGAGTCTGGCGATGCAGCGTGTGCTTCTGTTGTTTCGTTGAGCCTGACGAAGATTCTCGCAGCAGCGAGAGAATGCTCGCTCTGAGACGAGCCTTCAGACAGTGGCCGCTTAAAAGCCATTATAACGTCTAATGCACGGCCCCTCGTGTTTTAATCCTTACTTAAAGTGCATATGACAGATTTTAATGCTTTGACTTATTTAGATGGATTACATCAGTTGCAAGTTCATCAGTTGCATAGTTATCATTTTTTTCAGTGAAGCAGCAATTTTAATGAAGAAATGTTGGGCAGAAAAGTTATTTTTATTTGAATTTTAAGCTGCTGACAGGAAGTGACATAAAAGAAGGTAACATTCCATAGCAGTTTGACTCATTCATTTCCCATTGACTTAACAGTTTAAAGTTACGTCATCATTGTAGTATGCTATAGACTGGTGCATGTGATTGAAAAAAGCATAATACCCCCTCTTTAAAGTGCATATGAAACATTAGACACAATTTTTTGCTAAAACACAGTTAACACGATTATATTTAAGATTTTGCTAAAGATTATACCCAGTTTTCTTTAGTTTGACCATTTTTGCAATGTTTATGTTTTCACTTCCTTATTGGACATCGAAGAAGGTAAACAATTTAAAACTGTTTTAAACCAGTTTAAAACTGTTTTAAACCAGTTTTAAACCAGTTTTAAAACAGTTTAAAACAGTTTTAAACCAGTTTAAAACAGTTTTAAATTGTTTACCTTCTTCGATGTCCAATAAGGAAGTGAAAACATAAATATCGCAAAAATGGTCAAACTAAAGAAAACTGGGTATAATCTTTAGCAAAATCTTAAATATAATCGTGTTAACTGTGTTTTAGCAAAAAATTGTGTCTAATGTTTCATATGCACTTTAAAGAGGGGGTATTATGCTTTTTTCAATCACATAGCACCAGTCTATAGCATACTACAATGATGACGTAACCTTCTGTTGGTCTGTATATGCAGTAAATTAAAATAACTGCCTTGAATAAAATTGCTCTCTCAAAATGGCTGTACTGAACGTCTTGAAATAGGCCTCTGTCTCTTTAAGAAGCTTTCCAACACGCCCCCTTCAGCACACTGCTGTGGCATCTAAACAACACTACTGTGCGGGGAGGGGGCTCTGCTGAGCTGAGGAGCAGTGGTTGGTGGCTTGGCTGGTGACGAAAGGTCCAGAGGCGTGTCCAGGAGGTGGGGCGTTCCTAGGAGGACTGAGGCATAGCTACACCTAAAATGGCTGCCGTCTAAGTTTTACTGATTACTCAAAAATATGTGAATGAGCCAAGGCAACACTCCAGGCATGTGTTTAATGAGGGAATGACATAATAACATGAAAGCTTGAAAAAGTCGATTTTACATAATACCCCCCTTTAAGTTTTCTGTCTTGCATTGTGTAAAACTAAGTTATAGTGTTTAATTTGTTAAATTGCATAGCAGCAGTGTATTACGAGTGTACGTTTTAAACCTACATGAATCATGAAACCGTGTAAGTTGTATTGCTTGTGCTCAGTTTTTTTTTTCTTAGCAACCTCACGTTAGTCGTGTTGATGCTTGTCTGTTGGTAGCTCTGGTTGGAAGATTAGGTTCGTGACTCGGTTGTTAAGTCATTGCTAGGTTATGTTGAAGGCTTTATCCTTATGCTAAAACAAACACAGAGCATTGCACACACACTCACACACACACACACAATAAAAAATGTGGCTACATTAAGCTAAGCGCTAACCCGGTGGCAGACACAGCACAAAAGATCACACAGCTGTCTTCTGTTGCCCGACACCAAAATGAACCCGCTGCTGCATAAACACTTCATGTGGGCAGCAAACATCTCACCTTTGTCCGATCCGACAGCTGCAGCTTCGTGGAGGCAAGAGTTTCCTTATGATGGTGTATTTAAAATGTCACCAGCAGCAGGCATGAGGTGGTCACGAAGAGATGCCGATGATCTGCGCGTCGATGTTTGATTTGAAGCACATTAGCCCGTGTCTGTCGCACTGTGAAAATACAACCGCAGATCCCGTCCCGTAATGCCAAGTGTAGATGCGCAGAAACATCTTCCGCAGCAAATGAATTAAAATCATAATACTATTAAATCATATTACCTGTATATTAAATTATATGCTGTGAGATTAGTATATTGTTCATATGAAGCTACGTAATAATAATAATAATAATAATAATAATAATAATAATAATAATAATAATAATAATAATAATAATAATAAAAACACAACGTTTATTTATTTATACATACCGAGTGTGTTTACATAAGATAAGATAAGAGAAGCCTTTATTGATCTCACAATGGAGAAACTCACTTGTTACATTCAGCTCTCAGAAACACTCAGGGTGTGCAGAATAGTTCACCCCTCCCACCTGAAAACGGAGCTCAATTGTGAAGATCCAGACCCTCTGTATGAAATGAGTATGAGGGTATGGTAAGACCAGACTAGTCCAGACCTGGCGCTTCACTCAAGCTTTATCACCCGCTTTACAAACACATCCATAAAGCTGTCCTTATCTTAAAGTTACTGGTGGGGTCCTTTGCAATGATGAAGACAAGGAAACACACTGTCCAATCGCCACGGACTGTGAAGAGTCCATGCAATAATCTGAACAAAAGTCCAAAAACACGATGCACAAGTGTCCTTGTGATTCGGTTTGGTCAAATCTCCGTCCAACAGTAAGCCTCCTGTCTTCTTAGTGTAGCCGTTTTTCACCGGTTTACATAGCAGTGTTTACATTTCAGCCCGCTCTGAGGTGATGGTGATGGCGGAGCGACGCGATACTGGCGCGGATAATGCCTAAAAGCAGTGGCGGAGCTAGGGGGTGGCTTTAGGGGCTTAAGCATTGAATGTTTTTTCAAAAGCCCCGGATCTTTTTTGGACAGCTTTTTTTTTTCACGCTGTAAAAGCATTCATATCCGTTCAATATGAGAACAACGAAATGAAAGCGGCACGTAACGCCGTAATTATTACCCTCCCTGAACTTCTCCTGTTTGTCTGTCAGCCGGACCTTAGCCGTGTGTGTGTGTGTGTGTGTGTGTGTGTGTGTGTGTGTGTGTGTGTGTGTGTGTGTGTGTGTGTGTGTGTGTGTGTGTGTGTGTGTGTGTGTGTGTGTGTGCGCGTGTGTGCGTGTGTTGATCCCAGCCGTACGGGCCCGTCCGGAGTGGTAGCAGGGCTCAGAGGAGAGATGGAGGAGAGGAGGTCTGCACAATGCTCATGATCTCATCAGATTCTGAAATCGTAGGTAGTGGTGGCCACGCGTCATTTGTGTGTAATCAATCATAAATCTGTCACGAACGATAACTGCGTGCCCCGAAAGCTACGAAGGCTAACTTTCCCCCCTAACTAGTGTTTACATTCACTAGCATTAGCATTAGTATCCTGATGCTGCGATCATAAGGTGCCACTACTTGCGTTTCGTTCTTGAGAAAAGTAATTAGCCTTGTTTTATGAACAATATGTGGAAACGTATGGGGCTTGTCGGTGTGTTCGTTATTCAGAAGAGGCTCGATCGATTAAAATCAATCATAGTTTTATTCCCTCATAATACAATTCTAAAACACAAGTTATCTGAGCTCTGTCCCTAGAAAACATGTTGGCCGGCCAGCGGCTCCAGCCGAAGAGAGAGCACTTCCTGTATTCGAGCAATATATATAGGAACAGGAAGTAGTAGGTGTGTCCTTGTCGAAGAACCAATTAGCGCTCTTGGAATGTTGTCGTCACTTCCTCTTCAATCTGACTCCACCTATAAGCCCAATGCCCATCTCGGCTCGCCCGTTGCATTATGGGTAATGGAATGTCTTTTGGCTACCAAACAATAATGATAGTTAGTGTAAAGCAATGAAGAAAGCTCTGATTTGGACCGTTTTAACCACTGGAAAGTTGATGATTTAAAGTGTTTTTGTCGTCGCCATGGAGCCTGTTACAATATTAACTTAAAGTCTATTTTTACAACCGGGGCCGCGTACGGAGATAGACAGAAACCAAACTGCCATTCATACAAAGAGATGCTGTTAAAAATGACGACCAGTCCTTGTTCATATAGTTGGAATAACTATGGAATAACTATGTGAGAAAAACATTTGTGACCCTTGAAGGCGACTGTTGGACAAAGTCCAGGCTCTGAAACTGTGGCCTCATGTCGCCGATATTCACAACATTTAAACTGAAATGAGAAATAAAAACATAGAATCCATCTTTTTTTTGTCAATAAGGAGGTGGACAGTAGACGAAATCTTTTTCTTAATTGTGACCAGAGAGATCCACATACACACATAGGCTCTGCCATCTAAATGTACTTTATTTTATTATTTTTTTACGAGTGATCTGATGGTACAACATAGCTAATCGGTCGCTAATTTGACAGACGGAAATGTAGCCACTATATTTAACATCAACACCGTTTTGGAACTTTTCCCTGTGATTACAAGACGAATTCAAATGATTTCAAAAGTGAGGGTGTCTGTGTCGGGCTGATCCCAGGTCCTGTCGTTCCCCTGTCGCGATGGTCCGCTCCTGCTTACGGAGCCGCCGCCCTGACTTTTCCCTTTCAAGATATTGACAACTTAAATATTTGCAAGAAATGTCACTTGAGACTTATAGTCTGTAAACCAATGCACGTAAGCCTTATAGTTCACGGTTATGGCTCAATATACTTCAGTGTTCACGCTCCGCTACCTGAACTCACACATTTCAATGGCGGTGTGGTTTGTTTGGTAGCCGAAATTAGGAGCCTGATTGACTCACGCATGCGCAGTCGAGATGGGCATTGGGCTTATTGTATGCATTGTCCTTCAGTTCAGCTCCCTGCCCCCCGTAACTTTTCGCAGAGAACAAAGAGCAATAAAACTTAACAACCCAGTTGTAAAAGGGTGTAGAGTCTAAACCACAAGTTTCAGCTAAAACAAAACACATGATCAATACACCACACAGTTATATATAGCTGGAGAGCTGGCCCCTTCTGTCAGAAACACGCGCTGATCTTCTGTGGGCCTTGTAAACCTACAAACTTTGCAGGGATTGCACTGTAAATTAAATCACGAATACAGCTAATATGCACGCCAGTTTACGTAGCCTACCAGAAGCCCGAAGACGTGCTGTGTTGGCTGTAATTATTAAAATAAAGACGCAGCGCTGCTCTATTTCTGACGCGCGGGGCTCTCTCTCTCTCTAAAAGCAGCTACCGTTTAACACCGCGTGGTCTCGCTTTGCTTTTCGTACGAAAACTAAACACCCTAAACTAAACTTTAAAATGCCGCGATGGATCACACATCGGAGCTGAGAGCGCATGGGTATGGATGTTCTCACGAAGGGCCGAGAGAGGAGAGAGAGAAAGATATTGTCCCGTTCACCCACTGTTTCTTAAACATTACGTTAAAATTGAGCAAATGCAAATAATAAGCTCCGAATTACATTTGTATTAGTGTGATAAGAGCCTTGTTATTGAGGAGCAGATGACGCTCTGAATAAGTCGTTCTCCTCTGAGACTTTATGCACGAGTTTTAACGCATTTCTGTTGCAAAATGTGTGTTCCATGACCCTGTTCAGATCATGTTTAGTTTAGATACATTTATCCTGCAATCTCACATTTTTCCGAACATAAATAAAATGCAGCCTATATATAGGCTATGTAAATGTCTTTAAAAAAAATGCTTATCACGATGGTTCACTGTAAACATCGTCAACTGCCAATTAAGGGGACATGTCCAATTCTACCATATACACATCTCTTCCATAGAAAAGCAAATAAAAGGGAACGGAGGAGCCAACTTATATAGGGTTCTACCCAGACAGGATGTGACACACAAGGGGCAGACGGCCAAAGTAAAATACTGTCAAAACGGGACTAACAACTCAAAGACACTGCCAGGTATGATGGACACAGAACAAATAAACAAACAAGAACTTTGGTGTGTAGCACCACGCAACGCCTAACACTGGCACTTCACCAATTCACCAGGATTAACTACGTAATATATAACCCTGTTACATTTGGATAGGGCAATGTCCGAAAAAGCGTTAGCAACATTGCTAAAGTATTCAGCTCCTTTTCATATTTGTCATTAGCTCCGCCCCTCTCTGGAGCCTAAATATCCAGGATACTGTAGTTGCTCATGTTAACAGGGATATGAGTGTTCTGGTTTCTCAGACACATGTAAACATCATATCCAGAATATTGTCATAACCAGGATATGCCTAATAACCAGGTTACTCGAGTGCATGTACACACACACTCACTGTATTTTTATTTTCTTAGCATGCAATAAATTTTACCTATAGGTTTATGTAAGAAGAATAAAAAACCCGCACAACTGCGTTTTAGCTCCCAAGAATAGTTTTTTTTAATGTGTACTCACACCACTGTTATGGTGTGAGTGTGACCTATATTATATTGTCTGCGTTGTGTTGTAGTGCTCTGACACCACCAGAGAGACCAGGCTGTAGTTGGGGGGAGCAACGCTCCAAGCCCATTTATTTCTGGTGATAGAAATCAAATGAATGGCGTTAGCCCATTAGCATATGGGGTTGACCCAACGTGGTCTTGTCTCAAGACACAGATATCAGAGGGAAACATAAAAGAATATAACTATACCTGGTGATAGAAATCAAATGAATGGCGTTAGGCCATTAGCATATGGGGTTGACCCAACGTGGTCTTCGGGATAAAACAGAACAAAATACACGTAAGTAACAAATATCGACATGACTAATGATAAAACAATATAAACAACATAAAAGACAAGTTAAAAGCTATGGATATGTATTTTAACAATGTGATGGCTACTGATGCCTTAAACCCGCTCACCTTGTCTCAAGACACAGATATCAGAGGGGGAGAAAAGGGAGGAGCCATCCTTATATTCTCCCAGACCGGATGTTCTCATCGTTGGACCAACAAAATAAAATACACAAGACGACTAACGCACACTCAACCAGGTACATAAAACAACCATGTAACCAAAAAGGTGGGACAAAATATACACAGCCCCGAGTAACATTTACTCGGGGGCACTCCCACACCCTGCCACACCGTGGCGCTCAAAACCCATTACCAGGATTTTAACCTGTCTATAATAACACCATTACATACACCCCCCAAAATCCTGAGTAATCGGGGGTGCATAACCAAAAACACAGAAAGAGGAGAAAAAAAATATATACAAGAGTAACCTTAAAAACCGGAATAGTCCATCCCCAAAGGATCGCACAGAGTAGAGCCCTACTCCACGCGGGTATGAAGAGTGCCGGTTACACCCCTCGTTCTGCAGTGATACTCATGAAAAAAAATTTTACACCTCTTCCTCTCAATGGGAATTACAAAACCTCCCTAACACAAAACCAATGGAAGCTGGTAAGCCTTCCCTTGCGTGAACATACTATTTACAAAAGAGATAACAAATCTCACAGGCATAGAGGGTCCCCCTAACTCCACATTTTGTTCATTCATTTCACAAATTAACCGAGCGGGGGGTTAACCAATCTGCCTGCTCTGGTACGCACAGGTAACAGTTGCGCGTCAGCTACTGCGTCACACGTCACCACTTCTGCAGGGGCTAGCTCTGATTGGTTCTCAGGTGTGGTGTGGTCACCCACGCTAATTGGCAATTGAGAGAGCGCGCCATCAGATTCAGCACAGATAGAAGCGCCATCACACGGACTCAACGCCACAGAATCCACATCAGACTCAGCAAACGGATCAGACACGGTCTCTTCGTCGACTAGACTCGCTTCTACACTCTGGTGAGAACCATTTTCAGTGTTCAAAAGCCAATTAATCGTCCTAGTCTCACTGTCCTGTGTCTCAACAGGAATTTCTGGTTCGTCGTTCGCTAATGAGGAGCAATTAGACGCACATGGGCTCTCTACATTCGACGAGAGGAAACTGACAGGGAGTAGAAGATTTCTATGTACCGTTTTGACTTTCTGGGTGTCAGGGTCTTTGATAGAATAGACATTTACGCCCGGTCTCACGGAGACAACTTCAAACACTGTCGAAACCCATTTGTCCGCAACTTTCCGCTTCCCTCTCTCTCCTCGATTGGCGAGTAAAACTTGGTCACCCACGACGAGGGCCGCGCCTTTTGCCTTACGATTGTAGTTTTCCGTCTGACGGGCCTGAGCTGTCCTACTGTTCTGAAGAGCAATGCGCGATGCCTCAGCTAAATCCCGCCTCAAAGCTGCAATAAACTCATGGTGGTCAACGACAGGTGTACCCTCGAGCACATGCTGGAAAACGATATCGACAGGCAACCGTGGGACCCTCCCAAACATAAGATAAAAGGGCGCAAATCCCGTAGTTTCATGTTCAGTGCAATTGTAACAAAAAGTCAGCATCTGCAACATCTGGGGCCATCTTGCTTTCGACTGCGGGGG
Source organism: Neogobius melanostomus (assembly GCA_007210695.1). Classification (NCBI taxonomy): domain Eukaryota; kingdom Metazoa; phylum Chordata; class Actinopteri; order Gobiiformes; family Gobiidae; genus Neogobius; species Neogobius melanostomus. The sequence goes on from VHKM01000057.1 coordinate 5,551,532, forward strand.
CAACGCACGGATCATGTTCCCCAGAGTCCTGTTGAACCGTTCTGTGGTGCCATTCCCCATAGGATGGTATGGCGTCGTGTGCGATTTCTGGACCCCAGACAGCGTCAAAAGTTCTTTCATAAGACTGCTCTCGAAATTTGCACCTTGGTCTGAGTGGATGCGCTTTGGGAAGCCATACACACAGAAAAAGTCATTCCACAATCGGCGGGCGACTTGTTTAGCCGATTGGTTCTTGCAGGGAAATGCGTGTGCCATTTTCGAAAAATGGTCAGTGACGACCAAGACATCGACGCATTTTTTGTCCGTCTGTTCAGCAGTCCAGAAGTCGATGCAAACCAACTCCATTGGCTCCGAGGTTTGGATGCTTTCCAAGGGAGCACGTCCGTGTGGTTCAGGTGTTTTACCCACGATGCATCTGAAGCACTTCCTGACGTGGTTGATGACGTCCCTTTCCATCCCTATCCAGAAAAACCTTTGCCTGGCCAGAGATAGCGTCCGCGCTTGGCCCTGGTGACCCGCTGAATCGTGGAGGCCAGTGAGGACTTGTTGTTTCAAGGCGCTCGGTACCACGAACTGATGGAGCGTCACGTTCATCTTACTGTCTCTTTTCGACTGGAACAACAACCCGTCCTTGATGGACAACTTCGCCCAGTGTTTGAGAAGGTTCTTCACACCACCTGGTTCACGTGCACGCTCACGCTTGGTGGGTCTTTTTCGCCTTTGCACGTAATAGAAGACTCGATTCAGGGTGCCGTCCTGTTCTTGCATGGACACAAGCTGGCTCAGCGGGAGCGAAGCACTGTCGGTGATACACGCTAGTTGCGGGACATCAGCACAAGTGACACGCAACGGACTGGCGCCCCCTTCACTCTGGGCGCCTAACACCGCTTGGACTTCGTCGAGGGACAGAGATGGCTGCGGGGAGAGCGAATTGGCGGAGTCCCCAGACTCGTCTACGCGTTGGCAGTTGTTTGTGCACCTAAACGCGTCTTGGACTCTCTGGTCCGCTAACTCACTAACTTGGGCGAGCAGGTGGGAGTACGGTTCAGAGACTAGACGGTGGGCTACGCAGGACTTAACAAATGGCTCCCTACTAAGTGCGTCAGCAACTATGTTCTTAGGACCCGGGACATAGTTAAGATCGAAGCTATACGCCGCTAACTTCGCCACCCACCTCTGTTCGCAAGCGTCAAGTTTGGGCTTAGTCAATATATACGTCAGTGGATTATTGTCAGTCCAAACAGAGAAGGTCCGTCCCTTTAACCAGTGGCCAAATTTGTCGCACACAGCCCACTTAAGAGCTAAAAACTCCAGGCGGTGAGCTGGATAATTCAACTGGGCTTGAGACAAAGTTTTACTGGCAAAAGCCACAGGTCTGGCGATCTTACTACCAGGTGGCAATTGCGAAAGAACAGCGCCTATCCCGTCGAAAGAAGCGTCTACGGCGAGGATAAAAGGAGCGTCAAAATCTGGATGAGCCAACGTCACACTGTGTATCAAATCATGTTTGAGGGTCTCGAAAGCTACCCTACAGTCGTCAGTCCAGTCAGTGGGGGTCAGTCTCACTAAACCTTTCTTGAACTTAGGCTTGGGAGGTCTACCCTTTTTCTTGGAAGTGGAGGGTTCTGACACGAGACTAAACAGGGGCCTAGCCTTGGCTGAACAGCCTTCAATAAAATGGTGGTAATACAGGGCCATGCCTAAAAAGGACCTAATCTTTTTAGCACAGGGGGTTTTACCGTCTGCCTCCATGAGGTCTGTTTCCCTAATGTCCCCGATGGCTTGGACCTTACTGGGGTCGGTTTTCATGCCTTCTTCGCAGACGATGTGGCCCAAAAACTTTACAGAACGCCGGAGGAAATGACATTTCTTGGGGGAAAGCTTAAGATTGTTTGCAGCTAACCGCGAAAATACCATCTCCAAACGCTCTAGCGCAATCTGTTCGGACGCCGCAAACACCATCAAATCGTCCAAGTAACACAACAGGCTGGTGAAGTTTTTATCACCGAAGATCGACATCATCATGCGCATGAACGTCGCGGGGCTGTTGGTCAGTCCTTGGGGCATCCTGTTATACTCGTGCAGCCCGAACGGGGAGGAGAAGGCGGTGTATCGTTTGTCATCCTCGTGTAGCGGGACGTTGTAAAACCCCGAGGTGAGATCCATGGTGGAGAAGAACACATTGCCCCCAAGCGCCGCGAGCGCATCAGTCTGGTGGGGCAAGGGGTGTGCATCTTTAATAGTTCTTGCATTAAGCCACCGAAAGTCGTTACAGATGCGTAAGTCACCATTGGGTTTCACGACGAGGACTAGTGGAGACGCGTATTCGCTCTGGGACTTCTTGATAATCCCGACTTCCTCCATCTCGTTCAAAGCTGTCCTCAATTTCTCATAATGACACGGAGGGACACGCCGGTATGGTAGTCTGAACGGCTTGTCATCCATCAACCGTATCCTGTGCACAAAGTCTTTCGCCTCTCCACAATCCATCTTATGCCTGGAGAACGTGGAGTCGTATCGCTCGACCAGGTTGAGTAGCTTGTTTTTCCACTCCAAGGACACCTCACACGACGTGATGTCAACTTCTGAGAGTCCCATGTCGATAAGAGCCTTATTAATCTCGTCCTCAGTTTTCAAAATTGGGGTCTCCGTCGCGCGCTGGATATTTGACTGAACTCGCTGTGGCTCCGGTAGATCTTGCACTGACGAACTGGGCGAAACATCCACTAGCTTGGCATTTTTCTTCAGTGTGAGTGCTTTCTCCGTTGGGTTCACTATTTTAACGGGAACCCATCCGTCCCCATACAGAGTGGTGACGACTCTCCCCACCAAGATCTGCGCTGGTCTTGTTTTAGATCGAGTGGGCTCCACGATGACAGAGCTCCCCACTGCCGAAGCGTCCACGGATGGTAATTTAGCCCACACCAAATGTTCAGTCAAGGGCTGCAGCGTGACACTCCTTTTTAATTTTGCAGTCCCAAAATCCAGCGAAGACGTGTCCGTACGATGCACTGTATGGGACAACAGTGATAGTAGCCGGGGTAACTCATTACCGAAAGCGCCCATCTTATTTGAGTCTATTTCTCCATTTTCGATCCGCCTCATGAGCCACTTCAAGACGTTACTCCCCAGTATCATGCTGTCAGACTGGCCGGGCACCACTAGGACCGGGACGACAACTCTGATACCGTACACTAAAACAGAGAGGTCATACAAAGCAGTGGGCATTACCTGTTGACCTCCGCAGCCCACGATGACATACTCATCCGCACGCTTCCTGTCAATCTCCGGATAATCCCTCTTCATCATCGAATCAATCTCACCGTTAATAGTGCACGCCATAGATCCACTGTCCACTAAGGCCTTGATGACATGGCCATTGTCCATGATAACGTCCGTGTGGAATAACGAGTCAGTTTCAGAAAGTCTTTGTAATACTTGTACAACTGGTGTCTTGCCCAGCGGCACTTTGTCGCTGTAAGCTGCACGCCCGGGACCAAGATGTACCGCACTGTCCATTGTGGGAGGTGACGAATTCCCATCTACGCTGTTCTCCCCTATACGTAGACTGATTAGTTTCCCTGCGGCCCGGAGGGAGAAGTGTCAACGCCCTGGGGACACGCATTGCTAATGTGGCCCTGTTCATGGCACCGAAAACACAGTTTATGCTTCCTACAATGTGTGTACGTGGTGTGGGACACATCTCTACAGATCGCGCACGGCATGCTGTTTAACCCGCCTGCTCTGGGAAACCGCGTGTCACGACGCGGCCTATGCGTAACCTGGGCGCCATCTTGGGACTGCGACAAAACCTTTTTCAACATGGCGGCCAGCTCCTCGAATGCGGAGTGGTCGGGCACGTTAACAGTGGGGCTACGACAGCGGGAATATCACCTTTATTCACAGAAACCATATTCATCACCCCTGTCTTTCTAGAGCTATTTTCTAAGTGGTACTCGTCCAGCACCTCCTGTACCTCACGAGCCGTCCACTTATCAATGGTCTTAGACCGGAATGTGTAAGACAGCTCTTTGTTTGGGCAATGTCTTATGAACAACCGCGTGACATCCTCCCCTGGAACCTCGGAGAATTTCCCCAACCCCGCAAGGCAGCTAATAGCAGTGTCCGCAGCATTGTTTAACCGTAACCAAAAATCATACGGGTCCTCATTAGCTGTGGGCCGGATGGAATAAAAGTCAGCCAGAGGGACCGAGGAGCACAAACCCGCACCAAAATGTTTACGCAGGAGACCGAAAATGGCCTCGGGCCCTTGCGTGGAATCCAGCCCGCCATTTTTTATACCCAGCTTAGCGACATTTCTGGCTTTGCCCCTCAAATGTACAAGTATTTCCTCCGTTCTGCATTCAACGGGGATATTGCTTTTCCTTAAGTAAACCTTCATCAAATCCTCCCACTCGTCGATGGCTAGGACATCGGAGCCATCCCCCTTATACACTGGTGGCTCTTTGGCCCCTTTTTCGACAAATGTGACATTCGACAAGTTTAAGCTGTGACTATTCACGGAGTCATTAGCCTGCGGAGGCGTAACTGGAGCCCTGGGAGACTCGGTGGATGAGCTGGACGAATTTAATCTGGACACAATATTATCCGCCAGCATGTGACCCATCTGCTGCATCATGTCATTCATTTGGCTCATACCCCCCACAGTTTCATCATTAAACACATGTCCCGTACTGCACTTAGGCAGATCAAAACTCACATTGTTCATAGCACGAGGCATAGCTCTGCCCCGAGCCACACTACCACCCACATCACTCAAGGGAAAAGGAAGAGGTGACACTAGGGCTCCGCGCCCTCTGCCGGCCATGGCGGGTGTGTGCAGCTCCTCCGGCTCCATTCCCGCGACGTGAAGAAGATGTAGACGTGGATGATGTATGGTCCCGCCCCGTTGGTCTGAGCGCGAACAGCCCCTCGTGTGGCGATGGCGGCTCCCAGCGGCGAGGCGACGATGGCACAGGAGAACCGTCCTGTAGCCCAATTACGAGAACCCGTGGACCCAGCAACGTCTGGTCCGGTTCGAACGGAGTCACGGCACCAATGTGACCTATATTATATTGTCTGCGTTGTGTTGTAGTGCTCTGACACCACCAGAGAGACCAGGCTGTAGTTGGGGGGAGCAACGCTCCAAGCCCATTTATTTCTGGTGATAGAAATCAAATGAATGGCGTTAGCCCATTAGCATATGGGGTTGACCCAACGTGGTCTTGTCTCAAGACACAGATATCAGAGGGAAACATAAAAGAATATAACTATACCTGGTGATAGAAATCAAATGAATGGCGTTAGCCCATTAGCATATGGGGTTGACCCAACGTGGTCTTCGGGATAAAACAGAACAAAATACACGTAAGTAACAAATATCGACATGACTAATGATAAAACAATATAAACAACATAAAAGACAAGTTAAAAGCTATGGATATGTATTTTAACAATGTGATGGCTACTGATGCCTTAAACCCGCTCACCTTGTCTCAAGACACAGATATCAGAGGGGGAGAAAAGGGAGGAGCCATCCTTATATTCTCCCAGACCGGATGTTCTCATCGTTGGACCAACAAAATAAAATACACAAGACGACTAACGCACACTCAACCAGGTACATAAAACAACCATGTAACCAAAAAGGTGGGACAAAATATACACAGCCCCGAGTAACATTTACTCGGGGGCACTCCCACACCCTGCCACACCGTGGCGCTCAAAACCCATTACCAGGATTTTAACCTGTCTATAATAACACCATTACATGAGTACACATTAAAAAAAACTATTCTTGGGAGCTAAAACGCAGTTGTGCGGGTTTTTTATTCTTCTTACATTTGTTACCTTTCTTTGATCCAGCACACTGCTCAGTTAGGGATGTGCGCGTTTTTTTGATTGTGCTACCTATAGGTTTATGCCAGCCTGCTTTCGGCCAAAAAGAATAAGTACAACAGTAACTCAAACGCAGAAAAATAAGATTAAAAAGTAAGATTAAACGCATAGTTTACTTACCTCTAGCGGATAATCACGCACATTACGTAATGAGAGAAAATGTTTCGCGGCTCTTACCAACTTTACGGTAACAGCACTCCAGCTAATGTGACGCAATTACTAAAACAGACCAATCAGCTTCCAGGAGTTGCCAAATCCACTTATTTATGCGACTTTGGGGCTTCTATTTTTATTTTTATTATATTTTCCCCCACCAACTATTTTTATTTGTGTTTTACTGCGTCTTTTATTTCTTTTTCTCCCCTGATTATTTGGCAGAAAAAAGTAATTGTGAATATCAGACAACATTGCCATGTGGGTAAAAGTTGCATAACACTTTAAATTTCTAAACGGCCTGGAGTATAACACCATTATAACACCACCTAATGGTTATTGTACGTCTTTGTCTTTTTGCCATCACCGTGGGGCTGCTTGTGTTGCTTTTCCGACATTAATGCTTAATATCTTCCGTTGGATCTGGCAACTCGGTGGAAATCTGTCTGCGGAATAACGGGTACACGGATGGTTACAATGGCTTAATAACAATAAGATTTTAAAAAAAACTTGGCGCATTTAGATGTGCAATACCAGAATGCTGATAAAGCATTATCAACAAGGAAACGCACCGACGTAAGTAAACAGTGCTTTAGAATAAACAGACAACGAAACGCTAGGTTTGGTTAAGGCTAATGCTAGCTCAGCTGTCATTACAAACTAGATGGAGGAAATGTACAGGCGACATTTATATCAGTTTTAACCAGGAGCGGCACTTATTTACGCGCATTTAAATGTTATTAGTCTCCTCTACTGGTTTTCTGAAAATATTTGCACCAGCTTAAGTAAAAGCTTCATATTTTTCATTTGTAATTTTGTTCTGCAAATGTAAGCCAATCTGGAAATCTCTACGCATTTACTTTTTGTTATAACTATTCTAGGTCACTTTTGCTTTTAACTTGAAATTTAACGATTTATTGTGACGTGTTGTCACCAAGAGAGAATCAAGAATAGTTCTTATTGCCATGGTCTGTGATAGGGGTTCACAAACTAATAATAAACATGAGGTTGATGTTAAAAATTAGGACTGCATTTCAGATTGATGCCAAGAGAGGGGTAAGTGAGCCGTGGGGCATTTGTGGTTTCTGTTCCACATGCTTTTGTACGTCTTTGCCTTGTTTTTGTGAGGTTCAGTGGCTTTCTACTGCAGAGAGTCCATAAGGGTCCTGAAGAAAGCAGCTTTTTAAAACTGAAAAGGCGCCAAGAGCCCCTCACACCAGCAGCACAGTGGAGACGTCACAAGAGGCGCTACAAGAAACAAAAAAAAAGGACAAACGAGGAAGACCGGGCAAGACTCGCTGCTAAGCCACATGCCTTCTAGTGTTCTGGCTAATGGACGTTCACTGGAGAATAAAACAGATTAACTGCTAAGCTCTTCCCAGAAGATGGTGAAAGACTGTTGTGGAGCGGAGGGAGCTGCACAGGGGAAGAGGAGGAGGAGGTGCTGACCAGTGCAGGAGACAACGCTTTGAAACAGGGACAAACCCAGGAGGTGGTTCAGTGTTTCAGAGGAGCACTGGCAGCCAGCCAGGTTTCTTCTGGGTGCTACGGTTTTTTTGACCTCCAAAAACATGCTGGTCATCAGGTTGACCCACAGTGGTGGCGCGGCTCAGTCGCAGCGGCTCAGGACTAACACCTGAACACAATTTTTTTGTACGATCGGTTGTACAATGACATTTAAAGCACTTACTTACTTTATTACTTTCTTACAGTTATTAATGTAAGATCATTTAGGGATGTTTTCACTTATGGTTGGTTAGAGATTGGGATCACGAACACGCTGTGGTTAATCATGCGGCTTAATTTCATGTCTGCATGTAGGGCTGGGTACCATTAAACAATACCAGTATGGTATCGGTAAAAAGCTTTAGATACCGTACTACTGGTACCTCCTGGAACCTCCTGGAACCGCCACCTTAACGTGGTGGAGGAGGATGATCCTGGAGCTCTGTTGTCGGGGGCTTCGTGCCCCTGGTAGGGTCTCCCATGGCAAACAGGTCCTAGGTGGCGGGTCAGACAAAGAGCGGTTCAGAAGCCCCTTATGAGAGACCAACAGGCCCGTGAACCATGAGGCCGTCCTTCTGTGGACCCCCCACCTGCAGGAGGAGCCATAGGGGCTGGTGCAATGTGATTTGGGCAACGGCGACGGCAAGTGGAAGAAAATGGATGGACGGATGGATGTTTAGATTCCGTTTTGATGCTGCTGGTTTAGGGACAACATTAAAGTAAATTACTTGGTTGCTTCAACTCAAATAAATTATATATTTTTTCCTATTTTTACTAATTTTTTCACATTCTTACCCCAGTATTTTCTCTATTTCCCCCCATTTCCCCCCCAATTTATTCCCCACTGTATTCCTATTTGTGCCCCTTTTTATACGCAGATTTTTCCTTAATTTTACCACAATTTTTCCCATTTCTTGCCATGATCTTTTAAATGAACCCGATATTGTAAATTTGCAGGTCTTCGATACATTAATGTTCTGTTTTCTGATTCTAGACGACCGATATTTTAGTATCGGAAAGAGTATTGTTCAAGCTGTGATCACTTTAAACAAAGCACTTTAATTTCTTTGTATGGACTTTTATAGACTTTTATTGTACAGTATTTTACCCTAAGCTTTTAATGTGGGATTTGTTTGTTTGTTTTTATATTTTTATATTGTGGTTCTTTTATGTGTTGATATCGCACTTGCACATTTTTTTCAAATATGGTTTTACTACAAATGGCTAATAAAATAAATCTGAATCTGAACCGAACACCAAGCATCGTTAAAGTACTTTTCTCAAAGCATCCCTTCTAAGCCCTAATCAAAAACAGAACATATTGTTTTTGTCGTTTCAGTCTTTCAGACCCTGTTTACCTGATCTGCACCTGGTGACCGTCGTCCGCAGTCATGTCGCTGGCTCAGAGGGTTCTGTTGACCTGGGTCTTCACGTTGATTTTCCTCATAATGCTGGTGCTCAAACTGGATGGAAAGGTATTTGAAATAATGCGTTTATTACCAACTCTGCATCAAAACCAGTGATTCTATGCGTTTTGAAATACACTTGGTGTTCCTAATGGAAAATGAGTACTGTGGCTCTTTCTTTCTTAGATCCAAGGCTTGAGACTATCCAAAGATATTTTTTGTATGTAACATAAGTGTAATTAATAAAGTGACAACATTACATACTGCAGGTGTCGTAGCATGTTTTTTACTCATTAATTGTCCGTGAGTAAATACTACACTGACAGAAAAGACAAAGGGAGAGAGGGATATTGTTCATCCAATTACACAATGGAGATTTTTTTTCACTCAAACTTGCTGGCTGTAAATACTGTTTAAGTGGCGCTAGCCTGCAGTTAGCTTTGCCCGTTAGCCTGTTAGCTTCTTCTTCAGGATGCAATTAGTGTGTATTGGTGACTCCGACCTGGAGGCAGGAAAGATGCAATTGTGGTTTTCTGGCCAGAGACACCAGGGGGAGATGAAAGACCCCCCCCAATCATCCCATTAACACTTGTCTTCGGCGTTCGTCTCTGGGTGGGTTTAAACTACCAACGTTTCAGTAAACGCCAAACACGCTAACCAACATGGACAAACAAAATCAGATCATACAGCACATTACCCAGCAACAAAAAGCACTTAAGTGTTTGTAATATAAAGGAACATTTCATATGCATGATCCTATGGCACTGATTTCTTTGCAAATATATAGTAGAGGAAGTTGCGTGGCTCAAAGAAAAGGCAATGCGCCCAACGTGGGGCTCGAACCCACGACCCTGAGATTAAGAGTCTCATGCTCTACCGACTGAGCTAGCCGGGCGACATGTACAAACATGACACTTTACACAAACATACCTGACACCGTCTCCACCCCCAGGCTACAGGAGTGGGCAGTCCTCCAACATTCTTTCTCTTTCTGTGCAGTTGTAAATGTTACATTTAGTAAATAATAAGTGGGCTGTTGTATAATGCACCTTTAAGTAACACAAGTGTTTTTTTGTCATTTAAATCTATAAAATAATGACTGATGTTTCAAAATCAAAAATAACTTTTTCATCGCACTTTTTTTAGGGAGAGTTAGAGAGCTAATAACACAAAGGAAACAAAGCCAATCTTAGCCTGTATCATTCAAGTTCGCTCCACTAATTGAGGAACTACAAAATTATAATTACAATAAAATCATTAGTGCAGTAGGCAAGGCAAGACAAGGCAATTTTATTTATACCGCGCATTTCATACACAAGGCAACTCAATAACTTTTGGTTATGGTTTCAGTCTGAAACCATAACCAAAAGTTCCCCACTGGGATACCACCAGATTTTATACACCGAGTACTTAAAAACAGAACTATATCCGTAGCCTGATAATGTCATAACCTTACGCTTGAATCATGCCACTGCAGCGCTAGCCAATAACGAGTGTTTTTGATAGTAATTCCACTTTGACCCTTGCTTGTTCTAAGAAAAAACAGACATCCTGGAGAGAAACAAACTTGGCTTTCATCCTACATTTTATTGTTTGTTTGTTTGTATACTTTATTGTCCCCGTAGGGAAATTTGTCCTCTGCATTTGACCCATCCTTTGATGCCGATGGGGCAACCCGTAAGGAGCAGCGGGGACGCATCTCCATGATGTGGAGCCAGGCTGATGGTCAGAATCACCTGGCTGGAGGATTCACCTATTATACATGTTTTTAGTGGTAGGGGAAACCGTAGACGTTTTATTGACAAGAAAACAAAGCTCCCAGAAAAACAACCGAAATTGATCTATAATTATAAAAACAATCATTAAAAAGTAATATATTTGTACTGTTCTGAGTGAATTCTTGACTATTATTGTGCAGCACTGCTACCTCATTAATATGCATGATGTCATCAAAAGTATCGTATTGTCCCGGTGTATCGCAAAATATTAGGGATCTCATATGTTGATTGAGATAAACATATTTTAGTGTAGAGCGGGTCAGATCATTGTTTCTGGGGCTTTAAAAATGTGGACGACACTTCTATAACGCGACTGTTCTATAATGCGATAAAATACAAGAAATACAGATAGATCTGAGCAACACACATCAGTGGCGCCAAAAGGTTACCACCCCTTTTTGGAGGAAACAGCAGCTCCATAGAAATGAATGAGGAAACATCGTCTGAGAATTTGTAATTTACATACGAAAAAACGTTTTTTTTATTTATCGACTGTGAAAAGGAAGCCATGGGAGTGACCTGTTGCTTCTGATAATTCACAGGGAAGACGTTTTTAAACTGAGCTGAACCCACTGTCACTGACATTTTTGCTGGTTGCTTTATAACGCCATTACAGCTTCAGCTTTTAGTCTGTCCCTTTTACATTATCATTAAATCAAAATCATACAGCCTACGATGTAGTTTTGTAGCTACATGATTCATTCAGCAGCTAACCTACTAGCTGCTATTGCTGTTTGAATATTTACCAATTAAAGACGTCACAAAGTGCATAATACACAGCCCCAATGTGGAGCGGTTTCCTCAATAATGAGCCCTGACACATGGTAGCATCGATACATGCTCATAAAACTTTCCACACAAAAAAAAAAGTATTCTTCCAATCGTCTTCTGACAGTGAGTTGATGTGTCTATAATCAAGAACGGCCATTTCCCTGTGGTTCTGACACTGGTTTGGAATATTTTATCCTCAGAAGCAGAAATTATCCTGTTCCCGCATACAAAAAGCAAAGGTTCCCAGATGTTGCCCCCTTCTGTCGGAGCGCCTCAGCAGGAGAGGAAGAAGAAAACAAAGTGAACAGGATTAGTCTAAACTGCACAAACAAAGCATAATTAAGATTGCAAAATGAGGAGAGCGAGAGAAAGCATTTTTCAAAAGTAAAACAATCAAGCTCCCTCCCACTCTGTTTGTCCCCCGGAAAACTTGTCTCCTTGGTCAGAGTTATGGATTTGTCTCGCCTCTTTTCAGGTGCAGTGGAATTGGTTCCTCATCTTCCTCCCCGTCTGGGTGTTCGACGGCATCCTCATCCTCATGCTGGCGATAAAGATGGCGGGGAGATGCAAGCCCGGGTACGACGCCCGCAACGGCTCTCCCGACCTGCGACTGCGCGCCTGGTACCTGACCGCCATGCTGCTCAAACTGGGCTTCTGCCTGACGCTGTGTGCCAAGCTGGAGAAACTGGCCGAGGTGAAGCTGACGTTCGTTTGCATCCCGCTGTGGACCATGTTGCTGGGGGCGCTGGTCGAACTGGGACTCAACATCTTCCCTGAAAGAAGAGAGGCCTAGAACGAGCGCCCGTCATGTCACCGCCCCTTAAACTGCCCTGAGCAAGTTTGCGTACGCGCGCCCTCTCATCCAAGGCGGGTCCAGGTTACCACTGAGGAGTTAAAAACTAGTCGTCATCATCCCATTTCTAAGCAGTGAAAGTCTGAGGAAGTGGAGCTAAACTTGCTAGCCTTGTTTTTAACTCTCAACACCTCCTGCACATTCCGACTATTCACCTGAGCTCATTTGTTGCGCATTGATGTGGGGAGCTATATACGCTATATTTAAATGCTAACTCCAGCTTACCACAACCATTTACCATTACCATCTACTTAAGTTGTTTTTGGAAACATATTCCTACTTGAGTATCATTATTTGGAAGACATAGGCTACTTACTTGCGAAAGTACTAATACACCTTGAACTTTTGCACATTTTGTCATGTTTACAACCCTAAACATAAAGATTTTATTTTGAATTTTTTACTGAAAGTTCACACACAAGTAACAGACAACTGTGAAGTGAAAGCAAAATGATACATGAATCTGTTATTTTTCAAAAAATAGAAAACCGAAAAGTGGGGCGTGCACAAGTATTCATACACAAATGATGAAATGATACATGATTCATGTATCATTTTGCTTTCACTTCACAGTTGTCTGTTACTTGTGTGTGAACTTTCAGTAAAAAATTCAAAATAAAATCTTTATGTTTAGGGTTGTAAACATGACAAAATGTGCAAAAGTTCAAGGTGTATTAGTACTTTTGCAAGGCACTGTATAAGTAGAGTAGCTTTATATACTGTATATATATAATTTATTGTTCGGAAATTAAATGAGTAATTATTTGGGTGGCTAAGTTCAGAGCTACTGTGTATAAATCTATTTAAGTCCACTGCTTTCTGTTTAAATACTTTGAGTTTTTGGATGGGGTACTTTTTTTAGTAAGAATATTTTGAGGTACTCTGACTTGAGACCAATTTTTGGCAACTCCACTCTCCCTTTTCCCCCATAGATTTCTCAGAAGAGTTTTTTTAATTTATTTTTCCTTGAAGTTAAGGTGATAGTCTGGAAGTCTCACTTAGTAGGAGCGCACTTTCAGATCTTGGCGCTTTTACTTGGGGTGGAGAAACACCCATGAGCCATGACCAATGTACAACAATCAGACTCCGTGGTAAGGGGTAAGGGGGAAGGGAGAGGGGTTGTGGGGGTGAACATGTGCTTTTGTTTTGGTCACACAATAATGGCCGAGCGAGTGCCGCCCGCGCCACAGCGGGACCGGCTGTAGCTACATCTCTTTCTCTCGGGACACAGACATCTGTCTTCACATTGCAAACTTACAGACTATCACTTTAGGGTGGCAAACAAATGTTACCCTATTTTCTTTGATTGGAAATAATTGCAGTATGGTCATTAGCTCGTGCCCTTCATAGCTGTAAACACTTAATATTTGAATGTTTAGAAGTGGACATGGAGTCATAGTTATCCTTACTTGAAATAAAAGAAGTTCTATGTGATTTCTGCAAATGGACATGAAAAAAACAAACATTGATTATTCCTAAAATGGGACCAAACAGCTGCAATAACTACTGACAAATTTGACACTGGACTCAAAATGACAAACTGGCTTATTCTTTTTGCTGTATGCTGCTGAGTTGTACTGTTTATTATTGTAAATACTTTAGAGTCCAAAAAAACGCATTTGTTGGAAAGTTGATAACTTGAAATAGAAATCTATTGATAGAATTTTTTTCTTATTACTATAGTAATGCTTGCTTGAAAGGCCAGCAGGTTCATGTTCTTGCACCGTCTGAAGCACTGTTCAGCCCAATGGAACAAAAGTCTAGGCTTTGATGTTATATTTTCTCGTCAGAACGAACTGAGTGGCCATGCCAATACATCCAGTGTTTGCCAATACCTTGTACAGTCTCTCAAGCCTCTTGTTGTGAGCTGCAATTGTTCCATTTGTCAAACAGCTTCAAAATCATTTTTGTGCCATTTATTTGTATTTTGAATCGTCCTCTGCGTTAATTTTGCACAATGTTGAGAATGTGCTTAATGACTTGTCAAAATATACAGTAGTCATGTATAAAATAAAACAATTTTGCACACACTGCCTCCAACATTTTGAATCTTTGGGATGTGCTGGAGAAGACTTTCTGCACTGGTCACACTCTCCCATCGTCCATACAAGATCTTGGTGGAAAATGAATGCAACACTGGATGGAAATAAATCTTTAAACATGGCAGGAACTTACTGAAACCATTGCCGCAGAGAATGTGTGCTCATTTTACATGTGGTGAACTCGAATATTGTTCACTAATCTGTCCACATTTGTGTTAGTGAGCACTTTCACTTCGTCGAGTGTTGTGGACCAAAGGCAGGGGCAAAGGTGTTTAATCTCTTAACCCCCAAAACTAAAAGCTTCTTGAAAAAAGTGACAAAAGAGCAAGAAAAAAACAATAACAGAAAAAACCGTCAAAAACACAATGAAAAAGTGAAGAAAATGCGATGAAAAAGCAACAAACACAACAAAAACACCTGAAAACCAGACAAAAAAAAGAAAGTAAAACGCGACAGAAACGCTTCAAAAATGTGACATACGAGATACGACACCGACAAAAAAGTTATGATCCGTTTTTTGTTTTTTTTATTCGACTTATCCAGGGCATAGGCATATGTTCTTCCCAGTGGGTGCCCAGTCAAAAAAAAAAAAAGTCGAGTTCGAGATCGAACCAGCAGTCTCGTGGTTGGGACCCCGGCCATATGAGCCCTGCGCTCTACCTGTGGAGCTAAACGAGCGGAACGAACAGCCGCATACGCACGTATATCAATTTTATGAAGTGCCCCAGCCCGTGCTCATGTATTTGGAGGAAACTGAGTGGCGGCTTTACAGGTTATGCATTATTTATTGAATCCTTTTGTAATCAGGGCAAATTCACCTGGGTGCCCAAAGATTTGAGTGGGTGCTCCAGCCCCGCAGCACCCACGGGATCGGCGCCTATGATCCAGGAAAAAACTCATTGAGATTAAAAATCTCTTTTTCAAGAGTTTTGTAGGTCTTAGCTTTCAAATGAGGCGTTACACTGGCCTATAAGCTGTAAACTCTCCAGTCGAGAAGCTTTTTAGATTTGGGTAAAAACCGAACTGGAAAAAGCACTCGGTTAATGTGGGGGGTAAAAGGTTTTAGAATAGAAAAAAATCTTGAATTTAATTACAGTATATAAAAATTTATTAACAAAGGCCCCCAAAAATAAGTCAAACGATAAATGATTAAAAAAACTCAAACTGACTTACAAAGTTCAAAGGCTGCTTAAATGGGATGAAGTAGCCTATGTCAACACAAGAGGGAGGTCTAACACATCAAAAAAACAAAAAGTACTAACTTAGCAAAATGCTCATACAAATCAAGTAAAGCAAACATAACTGCAAATAATAAGTGTATATTAAACTGATTTCAAACAAAATAAATAACAAAATCAACTCCAACCCCTCCCGCCAGTCTTTGCCAGCAGCATCTCAAAACAAACAAGTGTAAGTATACAATTCAGACAGATATTAAGTGTGCACCCATTAGAAAATATGTGTCCAAATAAATTAAGGATTTAACATGTAATTTGTAAATTATTGTAAGGCAAATTAATAGGGCTGGGACAAAGTATCGATGGCATTTGGTTTAGAAACTTTGGACACATGACTGTTTTCTTTTACACATTTGAAGGTAAACACATCACTTAATGTATCGCAATACGTATCAGATCAGCCCCTAAGTATCATGATAGGTATCGGATCGTGTCAAAAGTGTATCGTCTAGCAAGCATTGATTTACTCTTCCTTAAGGACTACTACTCCCAAAGTCAAAAGTCTTGTCGTCTCTCATACTGTTAAAATTTGGCATCAAATTAGAAAACATTTTAATGCGCAAGATATTTCATTATTAATCCCGATTACACTTTTTAAAAATGTAATTATGTATTTTAATTACTTTAAACAAATGAACAATACATACACGTGCACCATGGGTAGGGTAACGGGGGGGGGGGGGGGGGGGGGTCAGCACACAATTATTCTCCGTACTTTATTCCATTTTATTATGATTTATTTATGATTATGTGCTTATTGCTTTTAATATACATATTGGTAATTATTGCAATCATTATAATTTGCGTGATTTTAACAACCAACATTTGTATTCCATCCACCCAACCCACACACGCACGCGCACACACACACACACACACACACACACGAGTTCAACCCAGCACTTCGGGAAGTTTTTTCCTCAGAGGAAAGTCAAAGGAATACATTTAATACAGGATTATTCTAATCAGCATCTTGATAATCACAGCTGTGAGGTGGGATGGATTCTCTTGACAAAGGAGAAGTGCTCACTAACACAGATTTAGACAGATTTGTAAATGATATTTGAGATAAATGTGTGTGTGTGTCTAGAGAAAAGGTTTTGTGTCTTCGAGCTCTGTGCATGAAAAATGAGGGCAAAAACATACGTAGCCCACCACCACCGAGTGTGGAGTGACTGAAGAACATTATCTCCAAGACTCCAACACTGTGTGAAGCGCTTTGGGTAACTTGTGTCAGGTCAAAAACCGCTATACAAGTAAATAAACTTCAATTCCATTCCAAAACAAAAGTGTTACGTTTAAATTTACGTTGATTTTGCATTAGAGCATGGAGCATTTTTGTGGCGAGATTTGGGTAAGGTTGAACTGGAGAAAATGCACTTGGTTAAGAGGTTAAATAATCATTATGTACAGTAGTGCTGAGTTCAAGTGGCAGCAATGGTCTCGCCTCAGCATTTGTTGGGAAATCGCTGGTTCAAACCCCGCCTTAGCAGTTACTGACGCTTTGTCCCATTGAAGGAATGGAATCTGCAAAATCATCACGTCACTGGTTCACTATTCATTTCTCCCTTTTAGTAAAAGACAAGGCGTGAGAACAGATTTGAGACATTTGGAGTTAAAAATCAACAACCACAAAACAAACAATTCTTTAGACATTGAACCTTTTTATTAGTCAGGCTCTTATTTGAAGTAGAAACCACACTACAAGTTTTTCGCTTTACAAAACCTCTTATATACACTACAGTGCTAAAAAATAAAGTCACGATAAAAACAAAATTAGCTTTGAGATAAATAAACTCTGTTAAAACAACAATTATTACTCTGCTCATTATTATTAGTTTCCTACTATATCTTTGTCACATTTGTACAAAAAATAGATAATTTCCTGTTTAGGCAGCTGTCTTGTAAAGATTTAGCT
This sequence comes from Neogobius melanostomus, assembly GCA_007210695.1. Lineage (NCBI taxonomy): Eukaryota > Metazoa > Chordata > Actinopteri > Gobiiformes > Gobiidae > Neogobius > Neogobius melanostomus. The sequence goes on from VHKM01000057.1 coordinate 5,569,095, forward strand.
GCGGCGCCTTAGACCTGGCATCAAATACAAAACCGCCAACTCCCCTCCTCCCCCTCAGAGGCGCACAGAGAGGATGAAAATTAAACTCTTCAGATTTTTGTTTAATGGAATACAGGACAGTGCAAAGGTTTTAGTTATTAGGCTACAACCGTTACGTAGCTCTAATGGGCTTGTGGCAACTGGATCCAGGACGGGAAACTACATTTAAGCTGCATATGACTAGGCGAACATTCCCGAACAAGTCACAAGTAAAAATAAATAAATATACATTATACGCAGGCTGCAGGGTTCAGAACTAAGCATTTGCAGCAACAATAAACTAATGGAGATTTCAAAAGGTTTGGACACATATACATATACATATACATATATATCTATGATTTCTATGATGAATACTCCCTGGATGAATGAAAGCCTTCACAAACTTAAAAGATTATACATTTGATTATATTATTCTTTAACCCGTGTGTTCAGTCAAACCAAAGCACTGCGGGCACAGCGACTCCTCCGCGGGACTTTCCCGGTGTTCGAAGCTGCTGTGAGCTGGGTTGATGGTGACTCACTCGAGGCTTTTTGATGAATTTAAACCCGTGCTTCGCTTAATAATATTTCAGCGGTAAGAGAATTAATCGCATTTATTTTGCACCTGAAGTAGGGGTGGGCGATGTGACAAAAATAGAATATCATAATTATAAACTCCCGATTTCGATTTTATCATGATTTTTTTTATAGTAACTAAAATAACTTAACTTGGACTTAGAACTTAGACTAGACTTGGAACTACAGCAAACTAACTCTATACATTAAAATACAATAAAACTGCAGACAATAAAAGTAAAATAGTAACACTAAGTTTGGTAAAGGCTTGTTGTTGCCGTTTGGCATCTTTTCTGAGACGTCTCTCTCATGACGTCAAGCTGCTGTGATCCAGCGCTCTGTTGCTGTCTGACCCTTTCACAATAAGAGTCTTACTAAAGCGATAACATACTGTATCTTTTATTGTGTAAAAGGCTAACCGGAACAGATAGTTACCATAAGTTATTACTTGACCAAGTAATTCACCAAAGTTGGACAAGTCTTATATTTCCAAAGATATGGATAAACAGCGCATTTGTGAACACGGTCCAGGATTTAAATGAAACAAATGAGAAGGATGCGGCGCCTGACAGAACTGTAAGGACGAAGGATACACTCGCTTCTTCACACATGTGTCGCCAGGTAAATAAATAAACACGGCGCTACGGGGAAAGACACTGACATAAACACCTCTGAAATAGAGACAGAACGCTGGGTTTAAAGCTCCAGATTGAGGAGCCTGGTCGTGTATGTGACTGTAGAGGAGCGGCTCGCTGCCAAACGCTCGCATTAGCGTCCGACATTGCGTAGTAGAAAGTGCGCGGCTTAGGTTTACGTCACTGACGGTGAAAAGAGTCAACTGTGCTGAAGTGCTTAGAACCGTGATAAAACCATCCCACAAAAATGACAGATCGTCAGCTCTGGAGATCGTAAGACGGTCTAATATCGTCATATCGCCCAGCCCTAACCTGAAGCCTCGTTACAGGCGCGGTAGGGCATCCTGCTGCCTTCATTTGCTCTTTTGCACTGCACTGTAAACCACATAAATGAAAACAACATCAAGAGAAAACAGCCAAACATTTTAAGGCTTCAGTCCTATGTTTATATTTGAAATGCTCCTCTCTGCCGCCGGGAGTGGGAGCTGCCAGTCGTTCAGTTCAGGGTAAGGGCAGGCACTGGCAAAACGCCATCGGCTACATCAGAGTGGGCTGCACAAACGAGCAGGCGAGGCTTATTACATTTGAAACAAGAGCTCCTTACAGTTTGAACAACAAAAATCCTTTTCCCCGCAGTACGCTAAAAGGGGCGCATACAGTTAAACAAACTTTTTTGGAAACTTTTAACCATATCCCGACTTCTCCTCATGCTCTGTTCAGCCTACAAATTGTTAAAGCCGTTTAGGGCACTCAAATTAGCTTATTTATGTATTGTACCACAAACGTAGGAAATAATAGTTTTTTATCAATAGAACATTTGAATTTGGTGTCAGTCAACCGCATTAGCAATATTATAATATGGTCAAAAGTTCAAAAAAAGAAGATTTAGCCAAATCAGTCTTCAGTTTCAATCCTTCTAAAAAATATATATATATAGTGCTTTGGGAATAAACCATCTGTAACTACTGTACCCTCTGTTCTAGACTATATGTTTTTATCAGAAGTATAACACAAACATTGCAGAGGAGCAGTTGAACCAGTACGGCAGACTGAACCCTTTTACAATGGTGTGTGTCTGGTTTTATATCATGTTTTTGGGGACGTATTAAGCAAGTCTTAAGGCTCATTTACACACCCAGATATGCACGGAACGGTCGGTCGTCGTCTGCGTGAACCTGTGCGCCTGCGCCGTCAGTAGAGCAGTTTACCCTGAGTGTGTGGGAGTCATAGCAACGGAGCAGTACATTAGTTAACCACTGGGGACGCTACTGCGCACAGGTTGTCACAACCCGATCGGCCTGACTGTTGTTCCCCAGAGAAAGGGTTTAATGGTCCTATATCATGCAAAATCGACTTTTTGGAGTTTTTAGCCATGTTGTTATGCTATTTCCTTCTCAAAAACACCCCCAGAGCGGTTTTTGGCTTCATTCACGCAGTTCTAAGTAATCCTCCTGAATCCTGCTCTCTGAGCAGCTGCTCCACCCTCTCCTGGTAAACCACTGAGCTGTTCAGTTGTGTCGTCACAAAGGAACGGAAGTGCTCGACGTCTGTAATGTAATGCCTTACGGCCTGATTTTAATTTATAAAACAGCTTTTTCATTATTTCTGTCGTAAGAAAGAAAAAATAAATAAATAAAATAATGAAAAAAGTGCCTGACGCGTCCGCGCTGCCCCTGCAGAGAAAACAAACGCACTCCCTGAGCATCTGAACAGATGTCGTGTTTGCACCGAAAGCTGTGAAGAAGGAGCTTTTTCTAACCTACTCTGGACACCTGTTCTTTTTTCTTACCTCACGATAATGTCACGGAGAAAAGCGCGTTTGGCTGCGAGAGCGACAGGACTTTAATTCAACCTTCCTAAAGAAGAGGCCACTTGCCAGAAGTTGGAATTTCTCTCCGGGATTCAGCCAAAATAGTGTTTGTCTGTGACTCTCACTGATGGATGCTCGGTGAACCTTGGCCAGAATCAAAGTGGATTAACTTTTATAACCAACGCGAGTCCCAATGGAAACATCAGAGCGGTGAGTCAATCAAAATGCGTGTTAGCGTGTGTGTTAGCGTGTGTGTTAGCGTGTGTGTTAGCCATTTATGAAACGTACGAGGCCACGAGCACATGGACCGGGCGGTGCGTGGAGCAGCTTCAATAACGTAGGCTCCGACGCAAACTTCTAATTATTGTCCCGTTCACCCACTGTTTCTTAAACATTGCGTTAAAATTGAGCAAATGCAAATAATAAGCTCCCAATTACAGCTGTATTAGTGTGATAAGAGCCTTGTTATTGAGGAGCAGATGACGCTCTGAATAAGTCGAGTTTTAACGCATTTCTGTTGCAAAATTCATGTTCCATGACTCTGTTCAGATCATGTTTAGTTTAGATACATTTATCCTGCAATCTCACATTTTTCCTAACATAAATAAAATTCAGCCTAAATATAGGGCTATGTAAATGTCTTTAAAAATGCTTACAATGAGATGGTTCACTGTAAACATCGTCAACTGCCAATTAAGGGGACATCGCCCAACCCTAGTAGAGGTACAATATATCATAATAATGCCTATACTTTACTTTGGAATGGCTAAAATAGCATGATATAGATCCTTTAATAGATTCTCCATTGGTTGTAACCTAAATTCATTAACCATTTAAGATCAATAAAATTGTCAATATGGGTGGGAACCTCTGGGTACCTCACGATTCGATACGATACACAATACATGGCTCACGATAAGGTTAACCTTACGATACGCTGATACTGCAATAACCACCTTGCCTCCAGTGTCTGCGTATATTGGTGTATGAATGAGTTTGAATGGGTGAGTGGTTCCTTGCTTTAAAGTGCTTTGGGCCTGATGAGTGCTATATAAGTGGAGACCATTTACATATAACAAGTAGTTAAAAAGTCATGTTTCAAATTGAGAAAGAGAGACATTGTGAAACCAGTAAAGAGCCTGTCTCACCGGCCAGGGGACTATTTCGAGACTCGAGTTGCCGCTGGTCACAGAGATGTCTCCGAGACGTCCCCTGGAGAAAAGACAAGTCTCCACGTAGTCTCAGTGATAACGAACATGTTTGATTTCAGGGGACACTGCATGGAGACCTTTTCAAGTCTCAAGCCGTTGTGTCAAGAATACTCTTTGTAGGAGCATTCTGAGCTTATTATTTGCACTGCCTTCCACCATGTGGCGCTATAGGTTTGTGTTCGTTTTACTCCTATAAAAAGGACCTAGAAGTAGCCTCAGGTGCTGCAAGGTGAGAATGCACACTACCATTGACTGTAGCAAAACGGCCAAATATCGGAAAAAACAGATATGAAGCATTTTGTGGAGTTTTCAGCTGTTTTTACACTCGTCACATCGCCACATTGCAGCCTAGTGGTTTATGGTGTGGGCTCACTACACTATTTGTTGTCCTCAACCTGTGAGACATTTCTGTGACGTCCCTGCAATGTCTCCGAGACATGTCAGATACCAAGAAGACCTCAAAGAGTCGTATGGAGTCTCTTGATCGCCTTGGTGTCCGATAGGTCTCAGAGACATTGCAGGGACGTCACAGAAACATCACACAGGTTGAGAACAACAAATAGTATTTGCAACATTGCCACAACTACTTGAGACCGCATAGGCCTCTCGGAGACCATGCATAGACTCCTCTGAAATCTAACCTGTTCGTTTTCACTGAGACTACCGATTACCTACCTGATTTGGTAGAAGAGGCTATTTTCAGTGCGATATTGAGAGTTTTTGTACTCGGGTGAGCTGCCATGTTGGACGCACTTCTCTGATTGATTAATCTGCCTCTCAATCACATCAATCATACCTCGCAGAGATAACGCCAAATCCAAGCCTACACTTACTTGAAAAGAAATGTAAAAGTGCGTAGCCTGACTGGCCAGGGTGGGATGAACCCAGTGACAATAACTACTTGAAACACACTGATCTGTGACCGTACGAAATGGGAGCATAAATGAGCCTTAAGAGAGTGACTGCTGTCAGCTACCTGCCAAAAATGGTTCAAGCTAGGAAAAGGGTTGAAAGGTTTGAATAATATAGTTTCTATAGCCACTTGAGGACCCAACATCCTGCCGTGAAGAGGGAGTGGTAAACAATTTCACACTGTGAAATTCTGTCAGAACCAATCAATTGAGGCTTCAGTCTGGAAAGTTAAAAGATTGGAAGGTATCAGGCCATGAAAAAGTGGGGTGCAGGTTTACAATAGTGCACTGGACTGATCAGGGCGAATGAAACGGGGATGTCAAGATTAAATTAATTTAAACGTGATTAAAAAATGCTACAAAATTATAACATTAAAAGGATCGCAAGATTTTTTAATGCAAAAATATCAGATTCATAAATAATAAAATACCTGTACTTATTCTTCTGATGTCATGAGATAATAAATGTTCTAATCATAATTATTTGAATAAGAACATAATTTCTTTGGTTGAGGGCTAAAATCACTTATCACGTTTGAAAAATGAATGGGTAACGAATCTAGAGTTTACAAAAAAAAAGTCTAGTTGCACTACCCTTCAAATTTTTAATGTTTTGTAGTCATACAAGTGAATAGGGCTGGGGACCGTTCAACAACACCAGTATAGTATAAAAAACAAACGTAAGGTATAAAAAAATATAAATTGGTACCAAAAAAGCATCTTCAGAAAGCATGTCTGTGTAAGCTCTCAGTCGTACAGGAGTTGTCCATCTTCAATGAAGGTACTTGAGTCATCTTCTGTACTCAGTAGTTGAAGTCTCGAACGTTTCGCCTCTCATCCAAAAGGCTTCGTCAGCGGACTAAAGTCCCGCTCAGCCCGCAGCTTAGATGAAGACCATGAGGAGGAGTTGGGGTTGGCCCGGCTCCTCCCCTCTAATCACAGCTACTCTCACCTGTGGGTAAACAACCTATGAAGTAGAGCGTCTCTAACGACCTGCCCAACCCCAGTATCGGTCAGTCCTGTCCGAATAGGACTGTGATTAGAGGGGAGGAGCCGGGCCAACCCCAACTCCTCCTCGTGGTCTTTACCTAAGCTGCGGGCTGAGCGGGACTTTAGTCCGCTGACGAAGCCTTTTGGATGAGAGGCGAAACGTTCGAAGACTTCAACTACGGAGTACAGAAGATGACTCAAGTACCTTCAGAAAGCATGTTTTGACACCTGGTGGATCCCGAGACGGCACTGAAGAAAGCTTCTTGGTTGTTTCAGCGCAAAGAACTTGTATGGACTAAATTAACATCAACATTGTTCAGTTTTGTGGTTCTAGGTGACAAATAATTTAATATAAGTAAAAAAAAAAGTGTTGTTCAGGAATCGGTATCGTAAACCAAGTATTGTACTGGTGTTTTGAAATTGAAAGGTGCACAGCCCTACAGGGTGAAAAACATTATTTGAATCATGGTCTCGATAACTTCCACAATAAGTTATATCATAATGTTCCTCCTAATAATGATGTGTAGTTTTTTTTTTTAAGTGCCGTGACATCCCCAGTGGAAACCTCAGCGCTGCTCAGATCAGAATAGGTTTTATATTTGAAATAAACTCTCTCCGCAGTCCTCTTTAGTTTTACTGTACAGCATATCGTTTTAGACAAAAGCCTTATGTACAAAACGCTTCATGCATCGGGCGGCGGGTTCGGATGGTACATCGAGGGGGGCAGAGGGGCGGGGGAGGGGGCGAGGTGCTCGGGGGCGGCGGGGGCGGGTACGGTTGGTGGTACTGGGGCGGCATCGCGAAGGGTCCCGCCGGGGGAGGCGTCAGAAACGACTGGTGATGGGGGCGTGGTGGTGCGATGGCGGCGGCGGCGGGAGGAACGGGTGGTGCGCGGCGCCGTAGTGCGGGTGATGCGCCGGGTAGAACGGCTTGGGGTGGGTCAAATGCGGGGGCGGGTGAGGCGGGGGGGGAGGGGGGCGGCGGCCAGCTGGGGCGCCGCGGGAGGGGTCATGAGCGGCGGGTAATACTGCGACTGGGAGCTCGCCTGAAGGTGACCCAGGTGGTGGTTCTGACCCATGTAGGAGTTGGGGGGCGGAGGGGGCGGGATTGCGCTGCTGGGCGGGTACATGGGAGGGGGGGTGCGTGCATAATGTGGGAATACGACGGCGGGGAGGGGGCATCATTGGCGGGATGGGCGGGGGAGCGAGCGGGTGATGGATGTGCTGGGGAGCATATTGTTGCAGGTATAACCCCGGGCGGGACGGGTCCAGCGGGGCGCTCGAGTGCTGCTCTGTCCTTGGCGACCACTTGTCCGCGTGCGTCCTTACGTCGGGCAAAGGAAGCGCCCGGTTTTCCGACGTCGAAGTTGTCCGTGATTCCGTTGCGTTCTGCGCGTGTTTCGGGATCTCCTCCGCTTGCTTGCTCCGTTCCTGCGAAATCCGCGGGATCCTCGTTTCCAAAAGCGTCCTCACGTCCTTCGCGGGCTGCGCAGGCGGATTGACCGAAGGCGATGGAGTAGGCGGCTGCGGGCGACACTGCGAGGTTCGCGTCGAGTCCGTTGTGCTCTTGGAAGGACAGGCCAGAGTCGTCTTCGCACTTGTCCCCGTACTTGAAGAGGAGGGAAGGGGGGACGCAGACGACGAGGTAGGACACGATACAGGGGTGGATTTAGTTTGAGGCAATGATAGAGAGGGAGCGGAAGACTTGGAAGCGGAAGGTGACTTCGGAGCAAGAGGCGATTTCCCTCGATTCGCATCGTTTGTCGGCGCACTTTTGGAAGACGTTCTTTTAGTTTCCGATTTTGTCGTTGACGTTTTAGGTCGTGGAGAGAGAGGTGATGGGGACAAGCCTTTGGGCATCGAAACCGGCTCCGTTTTCACCTTCGTAACCAGCAGGTCGGGTTTACTTTTCACAACGTCCTTGCTTTTAGTCCTATCTTTTCCTCTTTTGTTTTGCTCGACTCCAACGGCACAGCGGACAAACTTTTCGGAAGAGTAGTGTCCTCTTCTTTAACCTTAACAGCCGGTAAAGTCCTGTTTCGTGACTCCTCTGTATCCTCCTTTTTGACCTTTTCCTTCACGAGCTTCCTATCCTTCAATACCTGGTGCTCTTTTAGTTCCTTGATCTCTACAGGCACCTCCTCAGCCTTTATCTTCATCTCCTCCTCCTCCTCGTCCTCAGTCTCCGTCTCCGTGTCCTCGCTGTTCTCTGGCTCCTCCTGCTTCTGCTCGGGATCGTACTGTCTGAGGCGGACGTGCCAGGCCAGGCTGCAGACAGCGGACACGGTCTTGAACTGGTGGACCACGTTTCGTGGGATGAAGTAGATGTCGTCGTGGCAGAGGCGGATCCGTGCGTAACGGATGCCCTCGCGGCGTAGCTGATTCAGTTTGGCGTCGTCCACCCACTGAACACACTGGAATAAACACAAGGAGAAGATACTAAATACAAATTATGCAGTGTACTGTGTGTCAGAGAAAAAGTGGATCAGCAGCAGTCAATTAATAATAATAATAATAATAATAATAATAATGGCTTACACTTGTATTGCGCTTTACAAGCCTGTATTGCCAAGTTTCTCAAAGTGCTACACTGTCGTCATTATTCATTCACACCATACTCAGCGGTGGTAAGCTACTGTTGTAGCCACAGCTGCCCTGGTGGAGACTGACGGAAGCGAGGCAACCAGTCTGCGCCATCGGCCCCTCCGACCACCAGCAACCACTCACTTACTCTCTACATTCACCCAGGTTTCCGCATGTTCTCAAACGTCTCCCATCCAAGTACCAGCCAGGCCCTTCGCTGCTTAGCTTCCCAGATGTGACAGGATCGGGCAGAGCAAAGGCGGTATTACTCAATTACAAAGCAGATTTGGGGTCCTAAAACTGTAATACAGGCCTTTTCAAATCATAAATTTGGTGCAACAGGCCCATAAAAAGCTATATTCTTCTTTCCAGCTTGTACTTGCTATTTAGCACCTGTCTTGATAGAGAGTGCTATTTAGAAGTAAAAATGCACGTCATCAAACCAGATACATCAGCAACTAAATCAAACAGTGGCTACAGCGCTAACAACGTTTAATCTGGAACAACACAAAACTTGGGACTAAACCAGGTCCAAACTAGGACTCAACAAAGAAACCAGGTCCACATTTGGGCTAACTCTGAGCTGTTGTGTCATGATGTAGCTGTATGTGGCTAATAGCAGCTAAAGCAGGAGAAGCTAACGCCAGAAAACATTTTTACTCTCCACAAAAGTGTTTTTATCACACAAAAGTACATTATTTTACAAGCTTCCAAAAAACATGTTGTCCATGACAGAAATAAAGCCTATCCCTGTCATGTTGGCCTCGACAGCTTCAGTTTTCCCCTATAGCTTCCCAGTCACAGCAGCTAATGCTGAAGTGGTAAGGCGCTGATGCTAATAAACATTAACATGTGCTGCTCTCAGACAGACACACAGAGCAGGAGCATCAGAAGGAGGAGCAGCAGGTGCTGTCAGTCAACTCTTTGTTTCCCCTTTTTACAGTAGCACCCATTCCGCATTCAGCTGATGGGTGTAACAACATCAGCCCCTGCTGATGTTGTTACACCCCCTGGACAGGGAGACCACACTGAAACAACTGACATTCTCACAACATTTCACACACTCCACTGGAGTTGTTTTGTAATTTAATACCTACATTTGCAAAATAAATGTATTTTATCAGGCAGTTTTTCAGACAGTTCAGGTTCCCTTATAGCCACTGCTTTAGAAATATTTCACAAACTGGACCGCGGTGAATTTATGACCACTGCGGTAGCCCTTAGTCTTGTCCATGAATTGTGAAAGTTTTTTGTATGAAGATGCTGCTCTGTCCATAATCAGATTTTATAGCATATAGCTTCAAGAAATAACATTTTTGTTAATTTTTAAATTTATCCAATCATAAAGTAATTAATTTGATGTTTATTTCTATGGCTGCTTAATTTCCTTTTCAATGTTTGACTGAATCCCTAATCTAACTTCTTAAATGTCTCTATAGATCAACAGTTGAAGTCATTATTTTAAGTTTATTACTATTTTTTGTACAAGTAAAGAATCTATAATATAAACCGCAATCTGTTTTGCTTTGTACTGTGAGCCCAGAGGTACATTTTATTCTTCTAGTAAAAAGGTTGGGAACCACTGGTCTACTTAGTGCGGGTCTCTAGCTATACTGAGTGACGGGTTTATAGGGACTTGGGTGGACATTTTTTTGTAATAACTCATAATCTCAGAACATCACATGTGGAGACTAGCGAGGCCCGGCCACAGCTAGTATTAATATAAGATGAGTACATTATCAAATCACCCACACATTGCAGTTCCTATTACCTCCAGCAGGTGGTATCAGCCTACACCACATACAGACAAGAAGATATAGCGCCGCTTTACATGAGACAATTGACTTCACGGACTATATTCTCCCTGTCGGTACATGTGCTGCTGACATGTAAACTCACCTAGATGGAAGACTTTGTAGTAATGTAGTTTATTTTAGATACTTAAGCAACTTCTGGGCCGTCTTTGTGCATCATTAGCTGTGGTCTAGTGAGGTGAGGGTAATGCCTGGTGGTCATTTGTGCTCACAAAGAGAGAGTCACCTGAGACAGAGGAGGCTCATACAGGTCCAGCTGCAGCCTCTGAACCACGTGGGGGAAGTCAGCCGCGTGGAAACAAATCACATCTTTGGTCACACGATTAGGCTCCAAACTGGAGACAAGGAGATAAGAGACATGAGGTAAATAAATACAGACTTTAAACATGTCCATATGTTAAAACAATACAGTGGGGAGATAACAAATACGTCTGTAAAAATGTATCATTGTGAGATTGATTTAAGTTGCCAAAAATAATAATAATAATACTAATAATAATAATAATAATAATAATAATAATAATAATAATAAAGCAGACAGATATTTCTTAATGTCAAATATTTTGGACGGTGGAAGTTTATAAATGACAGATTTTTTAAAAGAAAAAAGAAGAAAAAGATGAAGCTCATGAAGATGATGAAGGGGATGATAATGAAGAAGAAAAAGATGAAGAATAGGAAAAAGATGAAGAGGAAACCTACACAGAAACGGGGAGAACATGCAAACTCCACACAGATGTTTTCGTCACATTTGTGGCAAAAACACCATTACACTGGCCTATAGATTTAAATTCAGGTAATGCAGAGAGAATGTGCTCGGTTACAGTGGGGGTTAAAGGAATAGGTCACCGTTTTTCCATACTGAGATATGTTCTAATCTTAGCTTAGACGAGTTGATGTGTACCTTTCTGGTCTTTACGTGTGCGCTCAGTCACGCAAAAACTCCAAAGATGTTGTTAGCATTTAGCCTCTCCTCTATGGGGTCAAACGGGGTGAAGTTAGGAGCTCTTCCACGTTTTCCCTTTTTAAATACGTTTATTCTAAGCAGATAAAAAGGGGTACTATATTGTAAGGCATTGTAATAACACCTGAGGAGCACTTTGACATCCGTGCAGTAAAGTAAAGATATTACTAAGCGCACAAAGCCCAGACAGTTGTGCATCAACTCGTCTAAGCTCAGGTAAGAACATATCTCAGTATGGAAAAACAGTGGCCTGTTCCTTTAGGAGGTTAATATATTGTAAGTAATTATCCAACTGCTGCTTGTTTTCACTCTGTAGGATTAATACAACGTTTTATACAACATTGTTACTGTTATAAAGTAATCCTTAACCCCCCCCCCCCCCTCCTCTGTACCTCTCCCCGCAGCGGACAGCCTTGAGCACCCCCACAGCGGCGGTGGTCTTGCGTTCGAAGCCCTGCCCGATGTGATCCGCGTGGGCTCGGGTCCGGTCCTCGAACAGCATCTCCCGGGGCTCACTGGTCCTGGGCATGGACTGCAGCAGGTTCTTGACCTCGTTTGTGGATCTGAAAAAACGCAAGCCGTGGTTTTTAGTTCTGACGTAGTCACAAGTTAGACTTTTTAAAGCCACGGTTTAGTCCTAGTTTAGACCTTGTTTCAGGATCTAATGGAGAATTTACAGTCTTTTGCAGTGAGTAAAAACATACACAAAAGGCAACATTCAGACATTGCAGGTCGCACTCTCTGAACATGGGATATTTGAGTCAGATAATATTTTGTCTGCTTAGTCCTGAGCTTGGATCTTGCTTGAGATTGTGGTCATTTTCCTGAGTGTCTTACTTACAGTATGGTGCCAACAGACAATCCAAAATATCAGAGCACTCTCCACAAAAACACTATCGAAAGGTTAATACAGGTGGCAGCAGGTCTTTTTAGTGCCATTTTAATGCCCAAGTAGTATTTGTTTTTTTATGTCACAGAGTAAGAAACAAAATCTGTGCTTACTTCATTTTGTAATATTTGCGAACATTCCCCAAAACAGAGGAATGAGCAACGTCTGCGCGAAACAAAAACTTGGTTACAAATTCCCCTCCAGACAATTTATAATAGTGCATATGTGATTTAGAAAGAGGTTTCTCTAAAAGATTTTCTTCCAAAATGATATAGATTTTGACGATAATCTACAGCCTCCACCCGCACAGAAGTGACATTTCTCAGATTCGGTATTGTCTGTTAGTCCCAGCTTGAAAGTGAAGTCTTCTCTTTCCTGTCTCTACTAAAATGCTGCATCCCCTCAGTCTAAATATAGAGTGAAAATATAAAAGAGTGTGGGTTGCGTACACCGCCAGTTTGTTGCTCTTTCTGTCAGTGCAAGCAAAAATATTGTTATTCTCAGTCTCTTTTAGTCCTATGGTGATATGATGTTTATATTCAGTGAAGTAATTCAAATTGCTGCGGCGAACAACAGGGAGAAACAATGGTGGAGTAGAATAAAAATTGCCATGTTTTATATATTTACGGACAAAAGGCTTTATTGTAATGGTTGTTTTTACACAGCCAATTTCAGGGTCTTTGAGAGTGTTGACCTTTTCTCCGGCTTGTTTTTCCCTGGACTGAGACTTTATGGTAAAGATTGCTCTGCGTTCTTGACTTTTGTGGCAACTCTTTCTCGGCTAAACAGAATCTCTGACCTTTATCTGGGTAACTGCATTTCCTCTGGGGACATTTCAGTCTGAGATTTTAGCCAGAAAACTTGGCATCAAAATACACAAGAAGAATGCAGCGAGCCAAAATGGTTCTATCCAAAATGGCCATATGGTTTGGAAGTTGCAAACATATTATCAGAAGGAAACAAAACACATTTAGCTACAGCCGGCTACTGGACAATGGCTTCTAAGAGATGAACAACTTTAAAGATAGATAACTATTAATATACAAACATTTCCACCAAGGGAATTGTCTCTGTATAATTCTTGATCACAATCTAAAAAGTTAAGTTAAGTTTCTTTTGTTTTATTTGTAGCAACATAACTCACCATACTGCGAAATTATACATGAACACCATGATTCTTTTGGTCTCCGGCCTTCAACTGCATTGAAACCGTTATGCTCTTGATACAAAATGACTCTTAAGGTTTTGACAATAGTGAGTCATAGTGAAATTATAGTGTAATTTGTATAGTTTTGAGTATTAACAACACTTTCATTATTATGCAAGTCTCTGAATGCATTTAGAATTAGTCACACACATATATTTTGTACCAACAGAGCTATTTGTGTTATTCTGATGTTTACCGTAATTCCGGACTATAAGTCGCAATTTTTTCACAGTTTGGAGCAGCAGAAAGAAAGTTTGGAGTGAGCGAGAGACTTGCGAGGGACTGGCGAAAAGCGGAGGTTACTCTTACCGCAATGAAGCAAACAAAAAAGGCTAATCGCGGGCTAAAAAGCTAGATGGCCACAGCTAGAGGAATGAGTTCGCAAATGAGAGCTTGCTGCCGGGAGAGGCTTGTCAACGGTGCAGTTACGCCTCCGTGTCCAGGTAGTTGCCGGGGCGATTGTTCAGAGGTGACACTGTTCATTGTTTATGCTTCATGTGGCTAACCATCAATGTGTTACGTTAGCATACCGTACACCTATTCAGCCTGTTGCTTCATTAGGCAATTTTTGGCTCGAGCTTCTTATATTCCAGAGCAACTTATAGTACGGAAAATACGGTAGGTCAAGCTCCATTTGCCTTCTCGGCTGTAGAAGCCAGGATCTGGACTACTTACCAGCAGACTCACAATTACAAAACAATTAAACAATTAAAAAAACAAATTATTATTATTAAAAAAACAAAATCATCAATGTACAATTGGTCTTCTGTCACGAATTTCTGTCTGTATTGGCACTAGAGGCAGATATTCGGGTATTTAACAATATCGGCTATCAGCATGTTTTTGGAGGAAACCGGAGTACTGCCTTCAGTGATCCTCTTTGTCCCCGTCCTTAATAAATCATGCCCTATGTCTCTAATAAAGCGCCCCTGCTGTCACAGGCAACACAGACACATTTTACAATTTAGAAGCTTCATACACAGCATTATAGACGAGGAATTTTTAAACATCGGCCATCGTGCTAACTCAAGACATTACAGGTTTATCTGATGTATGTGATGTCTAATTAACGTCATGATAATATGGATGACCACTTTACTGACAAGCTTGTGATTAAATCAAATCAATTAAGTCATTTTGTAAAATTGCAACTTCAGTTCACAGTGCAGTTCACAGTTAAAGAGGACGAATAACATTTGAGGAAAGACTGAAATATGAAATGTTAAACTAATACAAGATTCACATGTATTTCATAAAAGACAAAACTGCTATGTTTGACAATTCAAGAGGCGATTTCATTTTGTTTTCCATTCATCATTCAGCCCAAGCACAAAAGTAGGTACCTGTGTTGACTTGTTAATGTACTCAATCACAAAAACACAGCTCTGGGAAGAGCAGAGCAAAATAATAATATAGAAAGACACTAATACTGAGTCAGAGAGACTGAGCACTGTTTTAATTAGAAATATTTCATTCATCCTTCGGTAGCGTATTTCACTGATATTAATTTCTGGTTTACACATAATTAAGTCCAATTTTAAATCTTTTTTTCCTTTTTGTTTTCTTATGGGTCACGTGACACCCCTCACATGAGCTAAACTAAACTAAAAGCGACTGAAATCTCTGGGTTCTGCCCTTCAAAATGACATACAGCATATCCATATTCACTTAGATTTAGTCGGTGAAAGTTGTGTTTTTAAAGCAGTGAGAGCCAAAACAGGTATCGGTTCAGTATCGGATATTTGTAGCCAATACCCGATATCTGGTGCATCCCTACTTGCAGTGTACTACAGAGTACAGAGGCAAGCTGCATTTTATAATAGCACCGTATCATCACATATTCTAAGTGTATTCATGGTTTCACTTCACTTTGTAAAAAGTATTTTGTGGCACATTTTATAGTAACTTCCTCACTTTGCAATGACTTATTACAATATTTGGTCATTTTTACACTCTTCCTTACACTATTAAGCATTAGTGCATACTTATTTCATCATTTGTAAACATCTACAAAGCGTTGCTAATGTGGAAATATTTCTATACATATTTTTATCATATTAGGCTTTAATGATTATATATGAAACTGTGTTAATGTAATCTGTGCTTTAAGGTTCATTTGAATTGGGCGGACATTTTATTACTACAGTGTTATTGTCTTTACTGTTGGAGCCACTGGGGGGCAGTGTGTTAGAAGGAGGAATCAGATTGTGCAGAGGAAGTGACGACAAGAACATTTCAAGAGCACTGATTGGTTCGACAAGGAGACGCCTACTTCCTGTTTCTATAAATTACTCGCGCACAAAAGTTGCGGTCTCTCTTCTCTCCTCGCATGACTTTTGGTTTAGATTGTAATTCTGGGAATAAAACAATGATTTTGATTTTAATAGAACGAGCCTCCGTCTTCTGTCCATAGTAAAGAATACGCCAACACTAATCATTTGTTTTATTGCTCAGACCATAAGACAACGAACCCGGACCCATTTCACACACAGTCACACATTTTCACATGAATAACAATGGTTTGCAAAACTGTGCAAATGCTTTATAAATGGAGAATGAAGTATTTATTAACAGTGTGCACGTACCAAATGCACTACAGAATGTGTTTCGAGAGTTTATGCAGCCTTCGGGGAATCTGCACTAATGCGCAAGACAAGTTTCTCTGCAGGGAATTACGTGTGTTTAATCTTACCATAAAATCCGTGTGTATCAAGAAGACGCTTTATGAACGAAAGCGCTTTGAGATCCTGCAGCTAAACTTAAAACGTAATTACTGTTCCAATTACTGCACGCTGTATTTGCCCTAAAAAAAACTGGAGCCTTCTGTTTTGTTGTGGACCACTATAATCACGTTGACGCCGCGTTTGACCTTTTCTTCAAAACCACAGGAGAAGAAAAACAGCGTTATCATATTTCTCCAACACGCCTAGCTCTGCCGGTGTCTCAAACACAGCCCAGATAAACACACGCTTGTTTAACTGTGTGAATACAAGCAATTTTATGTGCGCTCTCTTTGATTTGGATCAGCTTGCTCGGAAAAGCACGCTTTCCACAATTTCAGCCTGATGAATTGTGGCAGTTTACTTGGAATATGCTCATGTAATTCCATCTAACGGAGGCTCCAAGTCGTTTGCTTCATAAAAGTGGGCTAGATCACGCATAATCGAGCCTTGAAAACATTTTTTGGGTACCACAGCAAAAAGACTGTGTTGCTTTTTCATGCAATTGAGCAGTACATATAGCCTACTCCTTAAACTGCTGTTACACATCGCGGTACTCATTTATTACATTTCAGCTTCATGAAGCAATAAGATAAAGTAAATCTGCAAGAGGCAGCAAAGAGGCATTTTAAGACGATGTCAGAGAATGAATCATTCTTAATTGAAAGGGCCTGGCATGTCCCCCCTCTCTTTCTCTTTCTCCCTCCTGTGCTCGGACTCGTGGTGCTTTGCCCAGGAGGCAAACGTCCGGTAAAATGACCTCATCGTCTCATCTTAGAGAGACAGATGGTGGACGAACTCATTTGGAATTGGATTGCGGGGTTTAAAAATGTAAATAAGATGCAATCAAATCCATGAAATACAAATTGAAACAGTATAGTATGAGAAGAACTGGATTACGTAAATTTTGCAGGATACGTCTCCTCTGAATTTAGTTGGTGAGCCTTCTCTTAATTATGTAGTAGGACCTATGAAGTAAAGTGAGCTGGGAAAGTGACAGTGTCTGGAGGAAAAGAGAGATGTGGAGGGAAAACAGCCTCGTGAGCCGCAGTACAGCTGCTGTGCAAGTGTTTCTGACTGTTCAAACACGAACCAGCCAAACAACAATAACAACACCACTGCTGACTGCACACAAGAACAGAGCAGAAATACTGCCTGAAAATAAGGATATTGTCGTGGTTCTGTCTGTTTGTGTTCAGTTCCCCTTGGTTGTGTTTAGTGTTCTTGTTCATGTGTGTTTTTATTTTGACATGTCTGTTCTGTCTTTGTGGTTTTGCTTTGCTTCCCTTGTGTTGATTACCTGCCCCGCCCTAATGTTACCTGTTCCTTCTGTATTTAGACGCCTGTGTTTTCCCTTGTCCTTGTTGGTTCATTGTGGTTGTGCTTTGTGTGTCTCCTGTTCTGGTTTCCATGCCTGCTAGTAAGTTTACTTTGCCTGTTCTTGGACTTGGCATTAAATTTTATTTCACCTCAGATTTTTGGGCTGTTTTTGCATTTGGGTCACATTTCCGCCTCCAACCGTAACAGATATTTGGATTCAGGGCGATGTCAAATGCTTGTTAAATCACCAACGCTGCAGGAGGAAGGCAAAGTTCTACACTTTTAAAATACAATAAAAATGTCCACCGATGCACCGATCCAGCTTTTTTCCCTTACTACCCGATACCCGATACCAAGTGACGCCACGAGACTTTTGAGTGGCTGCTGTGACTGAAAACAAGTAACAAGTTAATTCTTTCAATTTGTGAGCTCAAAGTCTAAGTTCCTGGGTGTGCACATCACAGAGACCCTCTCTTGGACCATGCACACTACATCACTGGTCAAGAAAAGTAATCAGTGCCTTTCTCCGCAAGTTAAGAAGAGCCAGAGTCCCAGCCTCTGTTATGTGCAACTTCTACAGAGGGACTATAGAGAGCATCCTGACCAGCTCCATCACTGTGTGGTTCTTCTACAGAGGGACTATAGAGAGCATCCTGACCAGCTCCATCACTGTGTGGTTCTTCTACAGAGGGACTATAGAGAGCATCCTGACCAGCTCCATCACTGTGTGGTTCTTCTACAGAGGACTATAGAGAGCATCCTGACCAGCTCCATCACTGTGTGGTCTTCTACAGAGGGACTATAGAGAGCGTCCTGACCAGCTCCATCACTGTGTGGTTCTTCTACAGAGGGACTATAGAGAGCATCCTGACCAGCTCCATCACTGTGTGGTTCTTCTACAGAGGGACTATAGAGAGCGTCCTGACCAGCTCCATCACTGTGTGGCTCTTCTACAGAGGGACTATAGAGAGCGTCCTGACCAGCTCCATCACTGTGTGGTTCTTCTACAGAGGGACTATAGAGAGCATCCTGACCAGCTCCATCACTGTGTGGTTCTTCTACAGAGGGACTATAGAGAGCATCCTGACCAGCTCCATCACTGTGTGGTTCTTCTACAGAGGGACTATAGAGAGCATCCTGACCAGCTCCATCACTGTGTGGTTCTTCTACAGAGGGACTATAGAGAGCATCCTGACCAGCTCCATCACTGTGTGGCACAGCGCCAGCACTGCCTCATGCTGAAGGAGCAGCGGCGGCGCCAGACATTTGTCCAGGGGGTGCTTAGGGGGTGCTGAGGTCTTTCTTGGAGGTGCTCACAAAACATGACAACATCATACACATTATAAACGCGCATGCACCCGCAAATGCGTAATTTTCTGTTAAAACTGCATCCGAGAGCAGCAGTCTCTGGGCTGCAAAGGCATCGTGAGCGGTGAAGGTGCGGAGAAGGAGGAGGACGCTCTGGACCTGCCTTTAACTCCAGTGCGCACCGAGGAGCCTCCGTGAGACGGTTTTATGTCGACCCCGGGAGGACGTGAGGCCAGAGGTGCAGGTCCTCATGAATGTGTGGCTCTGCTCTCACATCGTAATCTCCCCTCACACTCTGCATCCTAGAGCCGCTTCTACCTCAAACGCTGTTACACAGTTAATGTTAGCTAATGTTGAGCTGATTATCAGACGGATGCCCACGACTTGAGAGAAAGGCAACAAGCTCATGACTTTAGTGAACTTTTTCCCGTGGTTGTGCGTAATTTCCTCATCCAGACATTGTCTCGCTGCTGGAGGACTCGCTCTGTTCTTGTGCTTTAGATTCAGCCGCGCTCACGTCGCTGTATCAAAAGTGCACAATAATAACCTCTGATTTGTGTTCAGAGCCAGAGGAGCAGTCTGACTTTATAACATCAGTCTAACTTCAGCTCATTGATCAAATTTAGTGAACGACTGTAATAATGACCCTGCAGTCAGGCTCAGCCCGACTCCTGCTGTCGCCGAGCGTGCGCTCTGATGCACGGCCGCATTAACATCACACTGGGCCTCGGACAAAGCCCCGTCCTTTAGTTAGAATTAAATCTGCTCTACTCACTCCTTTTCATGTTAAACGTCCGAGGGATGTTTCTAGAGATAACTAGTGCTCCTTTGATTTAGTGGCAAAAATCTTTGGGGGTGCTTGAGCACCCCCTAGCCCCCCCTGGCGCCGCCCCTGTGAAGGAGCCTCCAGCGCCTCTCCCCTCTATTAAGGACATGTACTCTTGCGAAATCCACAGGCCAGGTCCAGTCGACTGAAGAACCGTTCTATCCACCAGGCTATCAGGAAGCTGAACTCCTGCCCTCCCTGTGCTCCCACCCCTCACCCACCAACCCCCTTCAAAGCAAGGATCGCTGGATTTTTCTTCCCTGCATATCCTCGGCTACATGGCACAGGCAATTCATAAACCACAGAATATAAATGCCATGAAACGGTCATAACTTGCCATACTTTAATATAGGGCCTGGCTATTCATTTGTAGGGGGATAGAACGCTCAACTCAAACAGGAAGACGATGGCGAACAGGAACAGGCTCAGGTAAGCTTAAGGTATAGATGCAAACGACAACACGCCATACCGGGGGGCGTGGCCAAGCCGAGGGCATGGAAATCACAATTTTTCCCTCTTTTCAGATTCAGTTTATTTGGCATTTCCAGTATAAAACCACACTGGAAAAAAGGTGCAAGAAGCTCAAAGTGCACTGTTAAACATTAATCCATAAAACATAAAAGAGGCTTAAAAACAATGAGGCCACATAGTTGAATGTTATAAAAGGTTACAATAGAGTTTGAAAATTTAATTTGTGAGACACAATTAAAAGGTAAAAAGTAATGAAGCCTGATCAGAGTGCACCGTTCAACGACATCACAGCTTGTGGAAAAAAGCTTTTGCTGTGGCGACATTTACCACATTTAATAGCACGATAGTGCCCCCCAGAAGGGAGAAGTTCAAACAGGTCCCTGGCAGGATGCAGCTACTGCCCGAGACAGAAGTCTTTGTTTGTAAATGTCCTCAAGGACGGAAAGTTCCACACCGATGGTACTACTGGCAGAGCGGACAACGCCATTTAAAGCTTTCTTTTCTTTCGCCATAGCGGTTCCAAATCACACCGTGATTGCAAAGTAAGAAGGCATTCTATACCACAGCGGTACAAATTTAAAATAATCTGCTTGTTGAGAGTAAATTCTTTCAACTTACGCAGAAAGAAAAGCCATTTTTTAGCTGTTTTCTGGCGGACAATAAACACATTTATCACACACTAATAAAGTCAAGCCAAAATCGGGTCCATATGAATATTTTATCACGGCAAATTGTTCAGTAGAAGCGAAAAATTGCACTCAGTATCATCGCTTCGCTAAGTATTTTTGGGCTATTGAACCACTTTGCTCCTCTCCATGTCTCTGTATCTTTACATAGTAGAAAAATACATTCATAATTCAGCATTTATTAAAGTAATGGTGGAGAAATGGGAGAAAGTTAAGTTTTTCTCTTTTGTTTTCCCCCTTTGGCTGCTTCGAACATGACCATAATGGGCATTTGCAAAGACACCGTCTGTATTCTATCATTTTGATGGGTAAACCAGCCTCGCTTGCATAGAGCCTATTGGTATTCTGATCCATTTATCAAGCATTTGGGTATAAGCAGCTCTGGATCTTCTGACAACAGTAATCCCTCCAAGACAGTCATTTAGCGTCATAGCATTAGCCACCGCCTCACTCTTCAGCTGTCCGGGAGAGAGAGCGGAGACAAGCATGAGCTCCACTCCGTTCAAACGCTTCTATGATCTCAGCTCAGCTCAGACAGTAATAAACAGACAGGCTCCTCTATGATACTGCAGCCTGTGGTTATTTATAACTATGACTAACACACTCAGCAAATCGTCCGCCTCCGAAGGACAGAAGTTATGGTTTCCTGTATTTTTGCTTGTTGACTGGAAATTTATTGTAATACTTTATCTGTTTAATTCAGTTCCTGGTTTATTCACTTAAATCATTCTAGATCCCTTAATTATATACATGTGACAGGCAAATATGGAGTATATGATAATAATTAAAGATGATACCAACTCTTACAGCTCTTTAATATTTAATCAGTGCAAGTCAAAATGGTGCACTGTTGGAGATCACTGTATCTAAAATAGTCACACTTTTCTAATGCTCCTCAGCGGGAGCTCCTGCCCTGCCTTTTGAGCCTTACCGTTTCCTCTTGAAGGGAGACTTTGGTATATCAGCCAGAGGGATCATCTGCTCCCCAGGTCTCACCCACATTATGGGCCCATCGTCGCTGTCTTTGGGATCCATGTAGCTCAGGCTGGAGAAGGTGCCCCATGGCAGAGTCCTCTGCAGCAGAAAACAAAGACAGGACAAGGGGAAATGTCAAGTGGCCTCGTCATACAGTCATAGTTACATGTAGGTGAGGCTGCTAAAGAGGTTAGTTGTCATAGTTGTCATGCTAAAGGTGCGTCAAGTTGTAATATAATAATAACGAATAACTCTGACACTTTCTCATTTTGTATACAATAGGAAAATAAAACATATTTCTCGTGTTCCATGCTCTACATCCTGAGATCAATATAGGCTATAGCTAGATCTTGATTCTACCGAGCAATACAATCTTTTTAATTGATAGAACAATCAATAACCATCAATGGGCTTTTATTGTATTAAATCCTTGAGGGACATTTTGTACGATCATAAACGATTGATATTAATGCACAAGCAAGAGACTCGTGCATGTGTTGCTTGAATGAGTCTCTGCTGAAAGTGATGTTTAAGATGCCTGAGGGATGAGGGGTAGGTTTAAAGTTGTTTGAATTTCTTCCTACTCCTTTTGAGCACAATAGTCTTGTTTTTTTTTTTTTCATTCTGTAAAATATGTTTGACCTCCTACTTGCCGCCTTAACCGAGAACATTTTCCCCAGTTCGGCTTTACCCAAATCTTAAAAGCTCTCGACTGGAGCTCACAGCCTACAGGCCTCATTTAAAAGCTAACGCCTACAAAACTGATAATGACTTTTGGGTTGTGTTGTCCCGCGTTTTTTTAAAGAAGTGTTTTCGTCTCTTTCTTGTTTTTTTAGTTTTTCTTTTATCATCACTTTTTAGTCGTGCTTTTGTTGCTCTTTTGTGCCTCATTTGTTGCTTTTTTTAAAATCACTTTTTTGGTTGCATTTTCAACCTCGTTTTGACGCTTTGTTCGAGAAGCTTTTAGATTTGGGGTAAAGCCAAACTGGAGACAACGTGCTCGGTTAAAGTGGGAGTTAAGAGGTTAAACTACTATGCTGCTCAAATGAATGAATAAATAAAACATTCAAATATGTGAGCAATAAAAACTAAGCAAATTACCAGGCAAAAAAGGACCCATTTGAAATTATTTTTCATCATTTACAAAACACCAGCGTGCAGGAAATAAGCAGACTTTTTTTTAAATATATATATTTTTAACCATCCCACCCCCTCGCTCGGAAACGTGGGGAGGCTTGTGGTGACATAAGCAGCACACACTTTTATGTAAGCGTAAACTGTCAGCAAAACGACTCTGCAGCAGTGATTTTTGACAGACTGACGTAGTGCTTTCGTACTTTTTCAGTAGCTATATGAATTCAGCAACACTGCTTTACAGGCGACTCACCTTTAGGAAGGGCGATTCCTCAAGGAGCCCAAGGAATTCTGGGAAAAAGCTGCCGACTTCTTCGTCCACGGCTCCCACCAAACTAATCTGCCTCATGGGTCCGGCCCGGTACGTGCCGTGACTGTAGGACCGCTTCACCTGCGGAGAACGGACACGAAAAAACAAAAGTAGAATGTGTTTAATGTCTGTCTTAAGATTTTTAAATGTCACACTGCACGACGTGGGAATTGTAAAATCGTGAGCTGCTCTCGTCTCCACTGTGCGAGTGTTTAAACAGACAATCAGAGCTACGATAACATTTTTGCTGTAACGGTTTCAGGCTTCAGAAGGCGTGTGTTTAGCTCAGGCGAGCGCAACATGCTAGCGGGGCTTATTTTCCACGGAAAAGTCCAGAGAAAGACCCGTGAAATGCGTAGTCCTCGTTCATGCCCGGCGTCTGTTGCTTTGACTCTGCCATAACGGACACTGAGCCAGTCCAAAGCCCTACTAAAAAGCAAACAACGACACAAAAAAACTCACAGTAGAACTTCAAAGTAAAGAATAGTTAATTACAAACAGTAAAAAGGTTAATAATTATATATAATATTTAATTAAAACAAAACGTGTATTTAGGTTTATACAATACTCAAAACGTCAACATTGGCGCCAGAGGTTCCGCTAGACTGTTTTTTTTGTCGGCTGGGTCGTAAAATGTCGGCAGAATTACCGGCCATTAAAAATATATATAATGAATGTGGCTTATTATCAATAACAATCAATATTTAGACCGAGCGTTACACGAGTGGGTTCAAAACATGGCAATTTCTAATGAAAGAACGACGTGAGAAAAATGCAACAACAACTCAAATCCAAACATAAAGTTGTGCGTGGAGACGATAGAGGCGGCCCCCCCCACGCGGACGTACCCCACTCATCTGCACTTTAACTCAGACAGAAGGTCTGCTTTAAAATCTCAGCGCAGCCGGGGATAAAGTGTAGGGAACAGGAGGAGGAGGAGCCTAGACAACGGGACAGCCATATCAAGAACAGCTATAGCACACATATAAGGAAAAAAATGCAATATTAATAATACAGACACATAACAAATATATGAGTTAACCTATTCAATAATCTAGAAAACAACTCTAAACCGATAAAAATAGCACACTGATAACATAATAAAAATGTCCCAATTCATCACCCTAAACCAATTGGTAGAATTTGGGAAAATCAAAATTCTGGAACATGCCCCTGACCCAAAAAGGGTAAAGGCCAACCAGTCCATTGTACAAAACCTGCTGAAGAAATATGCCAAGAAAGGCATAATTCATAGAGCAAAAGATGCAATTGCCCGAACACAAACAATGGAACAGCATCATGAACTATCACAAAGGAAAAATTCTACATTATAAAACCTATGCTATTCAGACTGTCCGTGGAAGAAGACCAAACGATCTCAAAATTAGAGAACATGAGAAAGGAGCCCAGGCAAGAAGATTGTACAAATGGGCAGAGATGATGCAAGAAAAACACGATTTTAAATTGTCATGATGAAACCAGCGCCTGCCCTGCCTCATATCAATATCCATAACCCCTGGCCCTACACCACAGCCACAGATGCTGCACCAATGCCTTTGACAATGCCGTTAACACCCCAAATGTCTCACTCTGTGACAGGGGGAGCTCTAGCATTAACACCCTCACAACACACCCCGAATCTGGCAAAGCTTGAAGACCAAGTGAAGTCAATACAGAACCAAATAACTGCATTAACCAACATTGTGGAAACTGAAAGGGGTCTGAAGGAACTGGACACACTTATACAAGAAAGAAGACCCAGGAATCAGAGCACTGACTGGCTGACTAAGGACTCACTTGTGAGAACACTACAGTTTGAAGAACATTTTGCTGTAGCTGGATCCTTCTCTGGAATTGTTGATACAGACGATTATGAAAGGGCCTTAATTAACAGTGTTGTTGACCCTCTGCCAGATGCAAGCTCAGAACCACAAGAATCAAACGCCACTAAAGTCTATCCGTTGAGAACAGCAGACAATCGACAAATGGTTTATCAACCATTCACACTCAAGGACTGGAGTTCCCTGATGCTTGCACTGCCAAAACTAACAAAGGGCAGAGTTCCATGGATGAGAGCACTTATGAAACACACCGCTGGAGATAGACTGTGCTGGGGAGATGTATGTGCAGTCTTGACTAAGGCAACAGATGAAACTGTTGCATACAATGTCAAACAAGCACTGGAACTCAAGTTACACATGGCTTTGCATAAAAACTCTTCAATACACATGTTTCGAGCTACACTGGAAGAATTGAAATCAAGATTCCCAAGTATCATGACTGATGAACTCATGTCACTACAGATGAAAAATGATGAAGATTACTACAGCTACAACAACGTGCTAAAAGCTTGTATCATGACGCAACAGGAGAGCCAATTCAAGCAGGCACGGGCATAACAGTCATGCTCTATTATGCCCTAGTCAAGGGAATGCCAAAACCAGTGCAAGACGCTTTGAGTGACGTGATGGGCTTATACTTTAAAGCTGAAGAAGAATTTGATGCACATTGTAATCATCACATCATTAAGCGGCTAAACAACAAAAAGGAAAATGACTCTAAAAAGAAGGAGGAGATCGAACTGGCCACAATGAAACTACAATTGCAGGAACTACTCCCGATCCCAACATAGATGTTTCCCCCGTTCTGTTCATCACCAACCATCGCTGATGAGAACCATCACATCCCAATTTCCACCCCTGGGGCTCCAGGCGGAGAGAAGGGGGGAGAGCCTGTTTAATCTATATAAGACATGACTTAAAGGGATAGCTCAAAGACACATACATATGACACCAAATTCTGAATAATAACACCATATAGATTTCATATAGAAAACCATATTGCTTACCCAATATATCATGAGGCACAGAAGAAAAGAAGATTTGAAAAGAGTATAAAAAACTGAACTAAAAAATACCCCTGCTCATAATTTTATTGGTAATCTCTGTAGTTATTTGTTGTGTTATTCCCTGTCTGCGAGCGTTGGTAATGAATCTAATCACAACTATCCTTGCGCCTCCAACATCACAATACATACTCCTAATGGCCGAGTTCCAATTAGACCACGGAAATTATTTATTTAAATTGAACCACTAAATTGATAAAATAATAAGAGTTGTTTGTCCTATTCCAGCTATCCTAAATTGCTAAATGATATTTTTAGATATTGATTAGAACAAAAAAGTAAAAAGGAAGTAAATGTAAAAAAAAAGCTATCGCAGTTATGAAATTTATACTAATGTAGAACAAAGGTGGATATATGCATCAAATGATAAATAGCGACCTGCATCTCTCAACGTTAAATGCATCAAGATATTGTAATTTTAATTTTTGTGGGATCACTTAAAAAGGTCGAAGAAGAACTACGTGAACTTTGGTATAGATTTTGTTCATGTCAGCGTTATATAAATGTCCTATTGGGGACCTACTGTCAGACTGGTTTGACCAAGCTAATGCCAGACTGGTCAATGTATAAGGGAATGATTAATGGTTAAACAATCTTGTTTTTACTGAAACTTACACATACTATCTAAGTCAAGGTCAGTTTGTGCGTCTGGATTAGAGGCTGAACCAACAGTATATAATGTCGGACTTAGACTTTCATAGGCGGACTTCAAACCAAATGCTTGTTAAGATGTAATTGTATTTTGTGCTATTAATTAAATAAAGACTTCTTCGAACAAACTCATTTTTCCGCAGTTTTTCCTTAAAGTTCCGGACCAGAGCAAAAAGACTCACAATGGTAGTGAGGAGGCCGGTGGAGCTGACAGCCTAAACACGGTGGAATTAGGAGCATCATTTTGGTTTTGGACTGTAACTTTGGACAATATTTGAAGAAAGAGAAGAAAACTTCCACAAGGAGACGGTGACATCATACCCGTCGCTATGGGCGGGCCATAGGAGGCCGTGCCCGTCCCCAAGATGCTTGTGCCCCCCTAGACACAGATGTGACCAGTGGTGTAGTCTACGTGATACGCAGGTATACGCCGTATAACCACTATAAGGGAAAAGATACTATCACTCATTTGCACAATGTTATTCTTGTGCTTTCTGCCCGATTAGAGACCAGCCCAAACTCCACAACAAGTAGGCCTAGCTCCCCTGAAACCGAAAGAGGGGACCGGCATTTCATCCCTCTCTGACGCAAGGCCCAGCTCATGTTGCAGGCAGTAGTTGGTCTGGTCATATTTGCTGTTGATTCTGTTTAATGTGATGATTAGTATGTGCCAGGGCTACGCGAATAGCGTATGAAAAATATGTACTGTATGTATGCTAATAGTAATTGCTAATACTATTAGCATATGCTAATAGTAATGCTAATACTATTAGCATATGCTAATAGTAATTGCTAATACTATTAGCGTATTCTAATAGTAATTGCTAATACTATTAGCGTATGCTAATAGTAATTGTGCCCCATCGTGAATTTCATATGTCCCCCTTAAGACTGACGTCTAGCGACGGGACTGGGTGACATGAGGTGCCAAACACATACGCGTTTTACTTTCTCTTTTGACTAGCAGCCATAGTGACACTTCAGCACTAAAGAGCACATTTTCTCAGCGAAATAAGACGGGACAATGACCACGCCTCTGATTGTAGTTACACATGCGTTTCAGATAGCACGGTTTTGTGATAAACATCCCGTTTGTATCACCTACAAACATGTGAAGTCATGCGGTAGTTGCAAATGTAAATAATAGCACATGTGCACGATGTGCCATGTGCACGATGTGCCATGTGCTATAGCTCTAGCTCCGTGGTTGTTTTGTTTAGTTACACTGCAGTCTGGAAACGAGGAGCAAAGAGAGCAGATACAATACTTTAAGTTGTCATCATGTACAACTAATATTATTTGAAAAACAGGCGTGTGATGTTGGCCTGTTGAAAGAACTTAGCCATAAGGTTTTCAGCTTGCATGAGGCCATATTGGGGGCCTTCTATTTCTTTCATTTTTAATTTTTATGGGCCTTTCCGATTGCTGCCTCCGTAGAGAGTTTACACTGCACAGTTGGGGTATGCTCAGGATGATAAATGATGCTGTATTAAAGTGGATAAATTAGGCTGTATGTGTGCTTCTTTCTTGGAGCGCCCTCTACAGGCTGCGGAAATGTTTAAAAGTTTTGGCACTTTTGTTCTCTTATTTGAATTAATTTATTTTGTACAGTTCATTGCACGCTTTATAGCTTTACAGAGGCATTTTAAATATAAATATATATTCTGTATTCGTGTCTTATTGGATCAGTAGCCAACATTCTTTGGTTTCTCTTAAACTCTTTGTAGAAATGTATGAAGACAAAACAGTACTGAGTCTATCAGTGCCAATTAACCAATGGTGGTCAGGTTGTAATTGCAGACGTGTAAGCCGTGACCTCTTAACAAGTGCTGGGCTAGTGCCATAGGGAAAAGTGTATTTAGTATTACATCGTCAATAAAACATTTTTTTTCTTGATTCTGATTGATGTGGGGCAAGACAGTATACTTTAATATGTAATAAAGCCTAAACAGTGTACACTTTAGGGAGAGCTCACAAAAAACTCTTAACTGTTAGTAACTGACTAATAAGTCCTGCACTGCAGTATTAATAAATGATTTATTGTCATACTAAATTTTCTTTAACAAATATGTAATAAAGCCTAAACAATGTACACTTTAGAAAAGCTCACAAAGACCCTTAACTGTTAGTAACTGACTGAATAACTCATGCACTGCAGTATTAGTTTATAATCATTTATACACTTATTAATCATTAACATGTGGTTTAATCATGTTGTAATAAGCTGTCCTGTCGCCAGACGCCAGTCTTAAGGGGGGCATATGAAATCCACGAGGGGGCACAATTACTAGACATACACTCCACCGTTTTTCCATACGGAGATATGTTCTTACCAGAGCTTAGACGAGTTGATGCGTACCTGTCTGATCTTTGTGTGTGCACTCAGTCACGCAAAACGACCAAAGATGTTGTTAGCATTTGGCCTTTCCCAGCATATTCCTATGGCTCCAAATGGACTGAAGTTAGAAGCGACCAAGCTCTTCCACGGGCACCCACATAGACCAGACAGGTGCGTATCAACTCGTCTATATACTCGTCTATTTTCCATACTGAGCCATAGCTCAGTATGGAAAACGGTGGCCTGTTCCTTTAAGGTAAGCCTTTTTTTCCCCAGTACTCATAGCAACATAATTTGAAACGTTTGGTCATAATAACAACCAAAAAAAACTTGATTTTGTTTCAAAAGAAAAACCTTGATACCGATTTCAACTCCACAATGCAAACAATCCTACTTTAACTTCTTAATTCGACATACTGTAACCCTATGTAGTGTCTGTCTCTGATACCATCTCCCTATTTATTTCTTTAACTTTAAGTGAGTGTTTCCTCTCGTCTCTCTGACCTCAGCCTGCTACACGGTTTCTCGGTCTCTGGGGCAAAAGTGCTTTATAGCCCCTATAGTCGCGTCATAACAAAGCTGCAGGCTGCTGACTCAATCACTCGCTTACATAACACGGTGTCTGCTGCTAATCTGCAACACTGCCCTGAGCCAGTGACTGGGAATGCTACAAAACATGTACTGTCTGCTCTATTATGCTTTATTCAGGGGGAGACACTACAGGCAAAACTAAATAAATACTAAATATTTTCAGTTTTCAGGTTTGGGGCCAAATTGGTCTCTGAACATGTAAGCTTTCACCTGGAAACAACACATATACCTAAGCACCACAATAACATCTTTAAATATTGCACTGATTCAATGTTTCTGCATAGATTTATATATACAGTATTTCTCACATTGGAATGACGATATCTCCACGTCAGTTGCACCTATAGACTTGGACTGAATATTTTGAAGGTTTTTTTTCAGAGAGATTTTTAATATCTGATTCCTAGCCTCATTTATTGAGTTTTGATTTTCAAAAAACAAGGCAAAATTTCAATTTTTACAGATTTTTTCACCAAGATAAAATCAAAATCCCCTCTGAAAAAGGTTGTTATAGCTAATTTGTTAATTAAACAAACTTAAACCTGGATCAATCCGTTGTTCAGAGTATGTCGCAGAAAATAAAGGAAATGTTTAGGTATAAAACACTTAGCCTGATAAACCACACCCACTTCTTTTCTGCGTGAAAGAAGGCGGGTCTGGACACACACGGTAAACAAGTTGCTGATTGGCGGCTAAGGCCTGGTCGAACCAATCACGACCGTCACAGAGAATTGACAAGGTTACGTCACTCACTGCGCTGCTATGTTGTTCAATTAACATTAGCATTAGCCAAAACTAAGCATGGATGAACTAGTTCTCGTGAGTTTATATTCAGTTCATATTTTGTGAGTTGGACTACAGCTGTCGTCACGTCTGCTAATTGCTGATTGGTTTATTTCACTGACAATCTGTGCACGTTAGGCCCGCCCGTTAAAACTGCTCCCATTGCTCCGTGACCATAATAAGTTCCCTGCGTGGAATGGACAGGGAATAGTATGGCGGAACCAGGCAATAAAACGCCTTAGTTTTATATGAAAACATAAAATGACAGAAAACTTGCAATATAATTTATTTCTCATATTTATGCCAGTAATCTACAGCAAAAGTTTCAAAATGATATCTTTTAATCAAAAAAACTTCCCTATTCACCTGCAGTGTCGCGCCTTAAATACCTTTATAACTACAGTATGTTCAGTATTATAAAAATGTATTACAAGGTTTCTGTCATTTTTTTGTTTTCATACATATAAAAATATAGAATTGTGTGCTTAAAAATGGCTAAAATGGCCTATATTTTCAATGATGAAATCTAAATAATGGATAGAGGCAGGTTTAAATGTATGGTTTTATTTTGTTGATCTATTAGTTACGATTTTTTCAGATGGATTTTTCGATCTTGTTTAGTTTTTGAATAAACTACTGAACAAGTGAAAAGCAAATATTTGCCTTTTTTTTGTGTGGTTCAAAGCTCAATAAAATCTGGAATTCGATAATTAAAAAATTCCTCTGAAAAACAATTTCAAAAAAAGTACAAGCCAGGAAAGTTTGGGGCCTGTAGGAGCTACTAGAGATGCTGTTGTAAAGGTGTAAAAAAATAATTAAAAAAATAATAATTTTGAGAAAAACGGTCCGAACGTTCTGTAACATCTGCAAATGTGCCTGCTACACACATGTCAATATTTGTGAATGCATAAGCGCAGGAAACCGTTGTAATTATTTCCGTGCGTTTTGCGGGCAAAAGAGGAAGACAGACTGAATATGAGGGGTTCCTAGTGCAAATAAAACTAAACGCTACTCCAGGTATGTTTTTGAAGAGGACATAACACGGTTAAAACATGCTTTAAAGCTCTAAACAGTCGATTTAGCATAGTACAGGAACTACACACTTTAAATTCTTTAAATTACATGGGAGTACTAGTTACAGTCTATAGCACCGTTCATTAACAGGGGCTGTCTCTTTGTCTTTTACCGGCTTCACAGTTCAGGAACCTGAAAAACCAGAGTTGATGTGTCTGCTTAGCCCGAGTGGGGTTGGATACAGGGATACAACCGGCCCCTCCCCTTTTAGAGCTGTCCATAGTCTCTGGTGAAAAGCCTTTTGTGGCTCAAAGCTGCAGAGTGGATTTGTATTGAGAGATGAAGTTCCTTTTCAACACCGCCTGCACCTATATACAGTTTGAAGGTGTGACAGAATATCCAGATTTATTTCAGTATTATTTTGCACTGCGTCTTCAAAACAAAATGTTTGTAGAAAGGACGCTCAGAAGAGTGCATGGTGAAAAAGACAGAATGCACTTGACGAGTTTTGTTCCAAAATACAAAATTGACTTTTTTTAATTGCAGCACAAGTCACGTTTTAGGCGTTTCAAACCGTGAAAGGGGGTTGAAGTGGATTTTTACTCAAGGATCCAGTGCGAGCAGCAGTCCCAGAGACTACACGTATTCTGCACCTGTCATGCCCTAAACAATGCTTTCAGATGAGCCAGTTCAACCTTTGTTTATTTCTTAAATATATTACACTTTGTTGTTTAGAAAATTCAATATTTATCTATAACAGCTGCAAAAATATCCAGTGGTTTCATCCGTCCTCTTTCTCACCTTCACTGCAGAGCTGTTTGAATAAAGAAAAATACATCCCGTCTGGCTGTAGTGAAGCTGAGGAAAGTGAATGAGAGGTGAGCATTTCCAGGATAGGCAGAGGGAGCTGTTTGGGAGCTGCCGCCGCGCTGCAACGAACAGCCACTGGAGAAGATTCATAGACTACTCAAAGATGTGCGAGTGATTCGAAAAACACAGCTCTAGATATTTGTTTTGAGGAGTGAACATTGTAACATGATAAAAAGATCTAAAAAAAAA
This sequence comes from Neogobius melanostomus, assembly GCA_007210695.1. Taxonomy (NCBI): domain Eukaryota; kingdom Metazoa; phylum Chordata; class Actinopteri; order Gobiiformes; family Gobiidae; genus Neogobius; species Neogobius melanostomus. The sequence goes on from VHKM01000057.1 coordinate 5,601,796, forward strand.
GACAGATTTTACATAATACCCCATTTAAACAAAGTACCTACATGTTTACATTAATTAATGCCCACGGAAGTAACCCTGAAGTAATTTAATTAAGTTACTTTCTGGAAAATATTACTTTTCTCAAAAGTACAAAGTTATATATGATGTAACAATTTATGGTATTATAACTAATAACTTCATCACAGCTCTAAAGTGGCAAAAAGAAAACTCTTTCTCCTCTGAACAAAATAAGTCGGGTACTGCAGCTTTAACATCTTAACCCCCACATGAACCGAGCACATTTTCTCCAGTTTGGCTTTACCCAAATCTAAAAGCAAAAAGTGGCAAAAGAGCAACAAAAACATGCCCGGAAAAAGAAACAATGACACAATAAAAAAAGCGAGAAAAACACATGAATAAGAGTATTGAAAAAGCCACACAAAAAAAGACGAGAACACAACAAGAACACTTCCAAAATGTGACAAAAACACGGCAAAAGAGCGACAAAAATGTGCTGGAAAAGCAACAATAAGACAAAAAATAAAAGTCAAAAGGTCAACAAGAAGGCCACGAAAGAGCGACAAAAAAGTGACCAAAAAAACCAACAACGAAAACACGACAAAAACGCTTAAAACAAATGCTACAAAAAAAGTTATATAATGTAAAATGTCAAAGCTGAGGGACCTGAATAGTGTTTTTAGGTCTATTTTTAAGCCCCATATGCTGGATGTGTCCACTTAAAAACAAAACAAAAAACATAAATCCCACACAGGGCAAAACTTGTCATAAAATTCAAATTAGGCTTTTCTCCAAAATCGCTCAGCTCTACCTCTAACTCTCCCCTTCAGATGGAGAGACTGTGGAGTATCTTGCACCTGTTCGCTGCACGCCGCTCTGAAGTGGTGGTTCATCTCGTCTTTCGGTTTGAAAAACAGAAACAGCAAAAGTGCAAACTGCCAAAACTGTGGCGTCGATGATGGAGGCAGATGCTGCAGCAGGTGCTTCAGAAAAACAATGACATTAAGTAGCGACCAAAAAAGGTTAAATGGATTTGTCATTCACTGTTTAGTAAAGCCACTTGAAATCAGTATATTTGCTTGCAGTAATAGTGCTGTTTTACATGTGATTTTAGGCAGAAAGTATTGGATTCATCTCCAATGTCAAGAAATGTCGGGAAAATTGTTGCAAAAAAATGGGTCAAAAATAGGGGACAAATGGGGGGAAATACGAAAAATATTATAAATAAAAAATGAGCATAAATGAGGGAAAAATTGGGAAAACGAGGAAAAATCAGGGCAAAAGTAAGAAAAAAGCGTGTACATTTTTTTGGGGGAAGAATGGGGCAAACATTTGGGGAAACAAATCGGGACAAACATATAATAAATTTGGGAAAAAGTGTGTGGGGGGAGAAAGGGGAACAAACAAGTCACTTCCTTTAATGCTGTCCCTGGACCAACAACATCAAAACCCTGCCTCTTAATTCAGTACCTGCTTTCGATACTTTAATTTTATCGATACCAGTAGTACCTAAACTTTCATTACCGATAGCAAACTGGTATCGTTTAACAGTATCCAGTCCTAACTCTACCCAGTACACGTGATTGTTTCCACTAAATAATCGACCGCAGTTGTTGTGGGCGGACGCTAGGATACACATTACTGATGGAACAACAAAACGGCGATGAAAGATTTTGTGAGCTGCGATGAGAACATTGTGGACAAATAGTGCCTTTTGGTGGGGTTTAGGGAATTATTCAGCGGTGCCAAGGCAAACACTACAGGAAAGAAGCAGCTAAAAGACAAACTATGAAGGCAGGCTAGATGCTAATGCTATGCTAACACCGGCTAAAGTTGTGCTAACAGTAGGGTTGAACGATTTTGCCAAAAAAAAATTGCAATTTTTTTCCCCAATCAATATTGCAATTTTGATTTTATTGCGATTTTCCGCTTCCGCTTCCGTTTTGTTGCAATACAATTAAATATTTACAACTGACCTAATAAAGTATTACTTACTCTTAAGTCCTTTATAATCATATGGAATATAATTCAAAATAGTCCACATAGCCATATACATAATTTACAATAAGCTTATACTGATTCTTTTTTTTTTTTTTGTAAATAGCCCAAATAATTTCTTGCTATTTGCTCTTGTGTATTAGTCAGTAGTTGTGAGCTAAGTTCTTATCTTTATCCAAAACATTTCCAAACATAAGCCTCCAAAAGTGAGCCGCAAAGGACTGTGTACTCTTAACAAGCAGCACAGGCTCACCTTCATCTCTGTGGAGGCACAGACGTGTAAATCCGGAGGAGAGTTTCTGTGATCAGTGCATCAGAGGGATTAGCGCTGCAGCTAACGCAATGCTAACGGAGGAAAAAGCAATAGTCCTTCACAGTGGCTGCATTATAAACGCTGATATGTTCACAGTACATCCACGATCTACCACGCACTTTAAGTAGATCGCGTTGTGTAATATCGCAATAAAATTGCAAATGCAATTTATTTCTCCTCGCCCTTTCACTCTGAGCTGTTCTTCTCCCCAGTAAAGCCAAAAAACACAAATAAACCAACAAAGACTAGCTGCGACTAGGGACAACAGGGGACACTAATGACGGCAAGGACATTAGAAGATGCAACGTTTTGAGCTTGTGATTTCTAATTACAGAGTCTTTTAATTTGCAGTAACCATCTAAACAATGTTGGATTTTTAAAATTTTTATTTTATTTTAATAAAAACTGCTGTATTATTTATTAATTACATGCATTTTTTTTGTTGAGAGGTGCAACTCTTGGACTGCATCTTTATTAGACTGGTTCTTGTTTAGGTTTCTCTTACTAAAAAAAACACACAAAAACACATCAAATCTGTTGTAGAATCCTGATCATAAACAGACAGTAAAAAATTAGTCATTTTAGTTGAATTTTTTGTGATATTTGGCTCGGGAGATGTCTGTGTGATGAAAAACTGAGAGGTTGACCTGATTTGCTCTTGACTTGGTGGTGCGGGAACGATTTTCTCCTGATGCCGTCTCCATGAGCCACAGAAAACACTCGCTGACAAAAAGTGCAGTTTGCTTGGCAGCAATTGCCATTCACTCTCTCTAACCAAGCATGTTATTCTTCCCTCTCTCGTTTGCACTTCGTTTGAACTATATTTTTAAAACAACGGGACGATTCCGTATTTCAAGGGATGGTCTGTGCTACACTCACCTGGGAGTAGAAGTTGGACATGGTGGTGGTCTCGATGTCCTTCTTTGCGAGTATTTCCATTTTCACTGGAGCCGAGGGAAACTTGGAGGAGAAGTATTCCAAAAAGTCTGGGAGGTACCCGGCTTCTCCGTGAATGATGGACATGGCGTAATGAGCAGCCTGTAAAATGGACAGAGAAATGGAGTTACGTCACACTCTTACATGTATTATAGCATACATGAAATACTGTATTCCAACAGGTACATGCATTTTTAACAATGAGGGTGAATTATGAACAGCAGCAAATAGTAAAAATTTTGAAACATTTTTGAAAAGCGGGTGCTTAGTACATAAGTACTACACGATTAGTATCGTTTCCTCACAACACACCGTTTACCACTACTTATAGTAACAATGACAATATTGATTGATTGTTTGTTGCTTTATTTGTCATTATACATGAACTGTACAACTGTACTTTGTCCTCTGCATTTAACCCATTCCTCGACGCTACTGGACAACCCACAGGGAGCAGTGGGCAGCGGCAGTGCTGCGCCCGGGGACCCATCTCCAGGCTGGTGGTCAGAAACACCTGGCTAGAGGATCAATTGCACATGTTTTTTAGTGGTCTGGAATACCCGGAGGAAACCTACACAGACATGGGGAGAACATGCATGCTGTAATGCTTTATATTAAGGTGTGCTCGTTAAGTAGGTACTAATAAGCATTAATAATATGCTTGTAAAGTATTAACACACTGCTTATTCTTTTATCTGTTAACATACTAATAGGCCATTAATAATACGCTTATTCATAGCCAACCCTAAACCTGACCCTAAAATGATTACTAATACTTATTAATACTTAATGAGCACACCTCAATCTAAAGCGATACCCATGCAAACTCCACACAGAAAGGCTCCGGTCCAGGTGGGAATCGAACCCCGACCTTCTAGTTGTGAAGCACAAACGCTAACCATTGTGCTACCGAGCCACCGATAAAATATATCCCTTTCCCAGACACTGAAACTCAGGCTGATTCCAAAACCCTTAAATGATAGCCTCTAACTACTAACCCTAGCTCCTGATCCTTAACCTTTCATGGGGTCAACTGTTAGATCCCTATGCAGTTACTGAACTTTTGCTTCAGCAGCATTTGCCCAATTCGACCGGCCTCACCCAGGGGAAGGGGAAGTGACATCACCAACAGCTGTTCTTCTTCTTTAAGGATATTGGCAGGTAAACAAAAGCGCATGCCGCCACCTACTTTATTGCATATGCAACAACATAGTGTCGAAATAAAGACATTTAAGTAGAAAAAAAAAGAAAGAAAAATCCCAATGAGCCATCACATTTCCCTTTAGCCTTATTTTATCTCAACAGCTGTTTCATAAAGCTACAGTATGCAAATTAGCCATGTGGCTTAAGTTTCTACTAAATGAAGCAAAAGCACAAACTGCCTTCATTTAGGCCATTTACTGAGGCGGCTCTTTAAAACCCTGTGACTGTGTTGTGGTGACTGTAACGTGTATTTCATCACTTTTATAAAGTTTGGCTTGTGCAGAATCTTTTATATTTGTGCGCCTGTCAATCAACAGTGGTTGCGCATGAAGAATTACTCGAGGGTGGTGGCTAGGGGGGCGGACATGCGGCGCGGTGGCTTATGGGATAGCGCATGGCTCCTAATCACCAGTCAGGTGGCATCAGAGGTCCCTATGCTAAAGTGGCTATGATAGTTAGCATTGAGGCTCCTTTTCCTAACTCCTTATTTTAATGTTCCTAACTGACAGCCCAATTCGGACGCTTCTTGTCATGGCGGACACTGACGCACATCCGGTTTGGCGTAAGACCTCTTACCATTTTAACGGTTTCGGAATCAGCCTCACATTATTATTTCACACCTTCATTGGTGGTGGTGGTAAGCTACGTTTGTACAGTGTAGTCTGTGTTATGTAGTAATGTAAGCATGTAGCAGTTGGAGCTGGGATTTATAGTATTTTCAATTTAGTATTAATCTCAATGTTCTTAACAGATTTCAGTTTTAGTTGTAATTTTAGTTGAGTAAGTCAGTTAAATTTTATAGTTTCACTTCCTTATTTGGACACTGACAGGAAGTGACACAGATAGAGGCAAACAATTTGAAACTGTTGCCGTGCCGACCATGTTAAGTCAATGGGAAATAAGTCAAACTGCATCCAAAGGGCATTTTTGCAAATGCCCATATATGGTCATGTTCGAAGCAGCCAGAGGGAAAACAAAGAAGAGGAAATTTTAACTTTCTCCACCATTACTAGAAAAAACACTGAATTATGAATATATTTTTCTACAAACAAGACACAGAGACATGAAGAGGAGCAAAGTGGTTCAACAGCCCATAAATACTTAAAAATAAACAGACAATGCTAACCAGGAAGCTGTGCTAGCTTCCTGCTATGTGCTAACATTAGCAAAGGGATGATAACAAGTGCTGTTTTTCGCTTCTACTGAACAATTTGCTGTGAATAAACATCCACATGGACATGATTTTAGGTTGACTTTATTGGTGGATGACAAATATGTTTACAGTCCGCCAGAAAACTAGGGAAAAATTGAGATTCCCACGAGAGGTTTCCTTGTATGACGCGTTGCCGTCAGTAGATTTAAAATAAAAACTTTACATACATTAAATTGCTGCGTCACTGGAATTAAATTATAATTATTACTTACTTAACAGATGTTATCCATCTAAATAAGTCATGTTTTCAAAAGCATTAAAACCTGTCATATGCACTTTAATAATTATATTAGGCCTGTCACGAGAATTACTTTATCAACTTATTGTCCAAAAATTACAGACAAAAATGTAATTTTAGGCTCAATAATTATCACCAGTTCATTCATTCAGATTTTTCCTTATCCTATTTTTGTAATACTTGAAGAATTTTACTGAAGAAAATTGTGTTTCGTTGAGTTTCATGTTAATTGCAAGTCGTGTGTTGTAAAGGATGACTCAATACGTACTTTAAGAACAAGGTAATACTGAGGTTTCTACTTTTTAAGTTGATTTCAGTGGCACAAACGGTCCTCAATATTTCGAACTTCAAATGTTATTGTGACAGGCCTCTCAACAATCGAATGAATTACTATTTCTTCCATTTTTACACCAAATGAATACAGTCTTTGTTGTAAAAAACTAAAAAAATAGATGATGTACCTGTCCCGAGTCCTCACTGAAGGCCAGCGTGACAAACTCCTCTGCGAACCGCTGCCTCTGCCCCGATGAGAGACAGGACAGCTGGGACGTGTACGCGTGGGCCACCAGAGCCCCGCCGTTCGGCTGCGTCTCGACGTGGATGTACGGGGCGAACTCCAGTCCCGCCATCCCAGGAAAGATGTGGCGAGCCTGGGCCTTGACCGGAGCCGGGTTGGGGGTCTCTTGGGGATCGTGAACAGAGTTACCGAGGTCCTTGGAAGGAAGAGGCAGCGCGGCCTTGATGTTGCCATCGGGACAGTGGACAGGCGGGGGCGATTTGAAGGGCGAGAGTGAGGAGAGGAGCGCCGGGTGTGAGGTGCAGAGAGGGGAGGAGGGACATGGCTTCTTTGGGGGCAGAGACAGGAGCCCAGCGCAGGCCGTCTGACTCGATCGGTGGAACAGTTTGATCCGCCTGTGCCTCTCGCAGTCTCTGTGCTTTTTCTTCTTTTCTTCTTCACCTTTTTCATCAGGTCGTCTTCTTCCGTCCATGCCTTGTCTTTATCATCTGAAAAAAAACGCAATCAGCAGTCAGTCTATCTGACTAGGGCCTGACCGATATATCCGCCAGCCGATATAAAAAAATCGGTCACAAAATCGGTCATTTTGTGTTGTAGACGTTTGTGTAAAATTCAGGAACCTTAAGAGATAGGGACTTGCCTTTTGTTATTTTTTTGGAATTTATTGGAGTTTTGTCTTTCAAACAAGCGCCTTCTGAATGACCTACTAAACATGAATATCCAAATCAGGGCCTCATACAGCGCCCCCTGCTGCCACAGTTCAACACCGACAAGTTTTGGAGCATCATAAACAGGATTATAAATGAGACATTCTAACCTCTTATCCTCCGTTTTAATCGAGCGCATTTTGTCCAGTTCTCCAGTGTAACGCCTCATTTGAAAGCTAAGACCTACGAAACTGATCTAAACTTTTATGTCACTTGTGGCTTTGTCACATTTTGAAGATTTTTTTGTTGTGTTTTTGTCACTTTTTGGGGATTTTTTTTTTCTTTTTTAGTCACTCTTAAAATCGTGTTTTTGTCGCTTTTTATTGAGTTATTGTTTCTTTTTCCGGCGTGTTTTTTTAATCACATTTTCATCCTCATATTTCCTAGCTATTTTGATACTTTTTTTGAGAAACTTTTAGATTTGGGTGAAGCCAAACTGGAGAAAATGTGCTTGGTTCAGGTGGAGGTTAAGAGGTTAAAAAATGGATCAAAAAAATATCAGCTGTGCATATCGGCCAATCAAAATCCCTTATATCATCGGTCGACCTCTATTAGATATTCATATATATATGTCTATGATTGAAACCTTTACTATAATAATAAATATTTAACTATAGTCTATTTGACAGATTAAAAAAATGACATCAAATCAAAAATAAAATATTGGCCTTAGGGCTGGGCGATAAATCGAATTAATTCAATTAATTCATGCTTTTAAAAACAGATGATGTGGAAAATGGCAAAATTGTAAAATCGTGTCCGCCGCTCCATGTCCGCCTCACGTGTTGCCAATTTAGCAGCGTGTCAGACGCTCCGTAGCGACTGTTTTTAGAAATTACGCCAGTGGAGAACCCAGTGACTTTCTGACGATCTCTGCTGCTTCACACAGGCAGTGTGTTGTATTTTCGTTGTGCGCGATGGAGTTTTCTTCGCTAAAACACAGTTTCCCTCTGGTCTGATCCTCTAGAGAAGGGCAGCTGCCCTTCTCCCACTCAGAGCGGAGACATGGCAGAGACACAGCAGCAGCGGCACCATATAGCTCCGCCCCTTTCCCTTGAGTCTCCATGGAGACGATTGCCAATCACAGCAGACCTCATGAGGAAGTTTTACTTTTGAGAGCAGACAAGGAATATTTAAAAACAGAAATAACCATTTTTAATGGGCCAAATTGTGGGCTATATTTGAAATCTAAATATTAATGTGGAGGACTCCACATTAAAAAACTTTATTTCCAATTTGCCTGATGAAGGTCTCAGGACCGAAACATTGACCTAATCCTAATAAACTATTTTTGTAAGGTTGGCAGTGTGTGGGAAGTATTATTTTTTCATAAGTTTATTCCCAATTAAATCGATTAAAATCGTAATTGTCCAAACTGAGTAAAACATTGTTTTTTTTTAAAGATTTTATTTTTTGGCCATATCACCCAGCCCTAATCGGCCTATATATCGGCTATCGATATATAGGCCGATTATATATCGATAGCCGCTGCTGCTGTGCTACCGATATGAAGGGCTACCCCCTTCATATCGGTAGCAGACAACAAAAATCCATATTGGTTGGGCCCTGAACTATACATTAACTCGTATGTAGCAACATGGCTAATGAAATACCAAGTTTCTGAGCATTTATTCAAACCAAATACATGCTAAATAATGTTATTCTGAAGGGGAAGAGGAGAGTGTGAGGTGGAACCTTTGTGACTAAAGATTTTATCATTCGGCTACACTTCACCTCGCAGAAAGGCACGCGGTCTGGGAACTGAACGCGGGACTTTTGTCGCTAACCACAGACAGAGAGACAACAGACCGTGAAAAGGCGCTGTTGTAGAAAACCCTAGAGATTAATCCAAAAGCTCTTTACTCCACAAATCCCCACCTCCCCCTACGCCCCTGTCCCACACAGACAGAGCTGGGGCAGGAGAACGAGATTTACTGAAGCTGAAATAGTGTTGTCCTTTTGTCATCTATAGAACTGTGGGCGCCAGGAATTGTAGGCAGGAATTGTATACAAATGAGGCTATATTATTTAGGAAGGAAACAAGCACCGTCAATAGCCTATCAATACACAAATGGTTATGGCTATTTTGGCTGCTGTCTCAAACACACACTCACTGAGTTCACCATCTATATCCATTTCGCTCAAGTTAAAGCAATCGTTGTCCAAACAGTATCACCCTGATACCCCCATCCCCTCAAGCTCCTGTCCCTGCCTAAAGCGCTCAGATTGTCCAGCGCAAAACAGGGACACAGACACACGAACCATAAAACTTTGATATATTGTCGTACTGACTTCTATTAGCTATCCACAGCGCGAGATCAATCAATCAATCAATCAATGGTTTTGTATAGCCCAATATCACAACAGGAGTTTCCTCATAGGGCTGCACCGAACATTAAGGCAATAAAACAGAGCAGTAAATAAGACAATGTAAAGTTCAGGTGAATCAAGTATCCAGGCAAACATAATGTCCAAATAAGTGTCAGCAGTGGGCAGCGACGAGCGGCGCGAGTGTCCCCTGTCTTTAGACTCTCCAGCACGGCAAGGAAAAACTCAAAAACCCGGTGGGAGAAACGAGAAACCTTGGAGAGAACCACAGAAGGAGAGATCCACTCCCATGGACGGACAGGCTACAGAGACCCAGGGCCGATGGAGTAACTTCAGCAGACGGGCCAAGATCGCAGACCGTCCAGTCCTTGTTTTTGAGATGCTAAGTATGTAGCTAAACCGGAGCCCGCTCGCGAATATTTCTTTCCCAGGATGGGAAAAGCCAGTTGCTCCCTGATTGGCCAGTCGCCGACATTGGCAGCCAATGATAAGCCTAACCTTAAGGATAGTGGAGTTTACAAAAAGAGAAATCAGGGAGTCGATATGCAAATGTAGCCTTATCTTGGGACAAAATAATTCGCAGCCCGCTTGTGCTGCCACTGACCTGACACGATTTCAAATGTGCTTCCTTCTGATCTTTTGATGGAGAGACAGCTGCCGCCGAAAGTTAAAAAAGATCTGATTGAGTAAAAAGTGAAAAGGCAATGCTAATCGTGGCTAACAGTGTTACAGCTCTGCCTCGCTATGAACCAAATACTGTATAAAGCTCTTGCATTATTATTAACAAAGTGTCTAAGATGGCATCGGATGGTTCCTGTCTACTTTGCCGTCACTATGTACTATCTAACTGGTTATGGTTAGGGTCAGGAGTTGGAAAACCCTTAAGTTTAGAAACAGGAAAGCCATTAAGGTTAAGGTTCGGAAATGTTAGGTTTATTTAGCAATATAATGATGTGACAGTTTAAAATCAATTTTGTATAACTAATTATCTATTTTATGTCTCAAAAACAACATATTGAGCTGTTCATGTTGATTTTATGCAATATCATAAGGAGAAGGTAAAATAGCTAAAAGAGTTTGTAGCCATCAGACGGTTCTATAGACACTGCCTATTAATTATTAGGAGCTGGTCTTAAAAGCACACACCTCAAATTAAACTAAACCCACATTTTCAGCAAATCTAAGACTTTTTAAGGCCATAAGTTTACAAAATCAGATTAAAGACTTTCCAATACAATTCAAAACCCTGGCCCAAATTTAAACGCTTTTGCCATATCTAACAGGACAATAGCAATACGACACTGTTCTAAAATCACTCAGCCCTACACCACTATGCCATTCTCCTGCCTGCGTTTCGGACGCTCAGACGGTGCAGTCAGAGGAGAGATTGGGATTCAGTATTTGAACAGATAAAGAGGTTGGTGAGTATTGGAAATCAATGTGCCACTTACAGCTGTTTCTGAGGGTTCACACTCCTTCACCGCGCCCCCAAAGCCCGTCTCTAATCTCCGCCTTCAGGAGTGTAACGAAACACGAGCGATTGTTGCTGTGATGTTATGCTCCAGGAACAGGCCATTACTGGAAATCTGAGCTACACGTGTGATTTAGGGACAAAAGCATAGACAAGAGCAGCTCCACTTAGGCCAGGTCTAACATTTAAACCACAATATAAAAGAGATGCTTGTGTTGGCTCTCTGGCATGAATATTTCATCATAGTAGAGCGTTAAACATCGTCAACTGGACTGGGGTGAGTGAGTTGAGGAAGTTTTGCTTCCATCGTCTCGCCTTTGTAGTCAGACAGACAAGCAAAGTCTGTGCACTGTGACTCATGCTACTTGGTTGTATGTAAATAGTAATTGTCTGCAAAGCTCAAAGAACACAATTTGGTATCTGGTTTGGGTTACGGTCAATAGGGCTGGGTACCGTTAAAACGATAAAACATTTTTAGGTTCTACTTGTACCGAAAGCAGGTAATTTTTTTATATCTTTAAAGGGGGGGTATTATGTAAAATCGACTTTTCAAGCTTTATATCATGTTATTATGTCATTCCCTCATTAAACACATGCCTGGAGTGTTGCCTTGGCTCATTCACATATTTTGAGTAATCAGTAAAAACTTAGACGGCAGCCATTTTAGGTGTAGCTATGCCTCAGTCCTCCTAGGAACGCCCCCACCTCCTGGAGACGCCTCTGGACCTTTTGTCACCAGCCAAGCCACCAACCACTGCTCCTCAGCTCAGCAGAGCCCCCTCCCCGCACAGTAGTGTTGTTTAGATGCCACAGCAGTGTGCTGAAGGGGGCGTGTCGGAAAGCTTCTTAAAGAGACAGAGGCCTATTTCAAGACGTTCAGTACAGCCATTTTGAGAGAGCAATTTATTCAAGGCAGTTATTTTAATTTACTGCATATACAGACCAACAGAAGGTTACGTCATCATTGTAGTATGCTATAGACTGGTGCTATGTGATTGAAAAAAGCATAATACCCCCTCTTTAAAGACCAAGTTTTGATGCCTATTTGGTCCAGGGATTAAAGGAAGTTACTTGGTTGTTTCATCTCAAATAAATGATACAGTGATAAAAATGTAAAAGAAATAGTCTGAACATTATTGTTGTGTTTTCTGGTTCAAGAAATATTTTAGTATAGGTATCAAAAATCGTTCAGGCATCAGTATCAAAAACCTAGTAGAAGAGATTCCTAATCAGTGGGTTAAATACTGGTAAAATAAAATCGGTATTGACATTTTTTAACGTTACCATACCAACTTTATGGTATGGTATAAAAAAGGTGCTCGAAAAGGCGCGTTTTCAAGATGGATTTGAACACAGGCAGAGACTGAGCCTGTCTAAACCCTATTGGCAATGTGTTCCATAGCTTTGGGGCAGCAACAGAAAAAGCACGGTCCCCACGAAGCTTCCTTTTAGTTTCTGGGACCACAGGCTGCAGATGATGGGGCAGATCAGGTCAGAGAGATAAGAGGGGGCCAGGACATTTAAACATTTAAAAGTAAATAAAATATAATCTTTGTAATCAAGCTATAAAATGATTGAAAGGCAGTCAAAAGCTATCAGAATTCACATGAGGGCCCATCGAGCTGACGCACAGCTTGGAAAATGGTCAGGAAGCTCTTCTTAAGTGGGTTGGACCTGTGCCTTGGACTTACTGATACCAAAACAGATTCAGGGGTTTTGAAGTGCCGCCAGTGTAATAAACTACACTGTGAAATTGTCATCTGTTCCATAATGATTAAAAAAGAAGGAAGAAGGGAAAATATAATTGGTAATATTGTCAAGTTAACTTCCTCTCTAAACTGTTTTGAGACTCTGTCCTCAAAGCGCCGCGCTGATTCTCATCGCTCCACTTGTGCGTGTGCGGCCTTCCCTTGCCAACGCTCATGTGCTCAAACTGCTACAAACCACAAACATAAAAGGTATTATAGCAGTGAAGAAAAAGCCGTTACTCCTGTACGTACCACAGTTAGACAAAGACTGTTTTAGCCCATGGTGGCACGGACTTGGACTGGCACATTCAGAATTTGACTTGAAAAATGAAAACTCGAAAACAAAAACGTTGGGCGTGAACTCCCCTTGTAGACGGCGTGACACTGACCTTTGTCGGGCTGCTTGACTTCCCCGTTCTCTCTCTTCATCTCGTTCATCAGCTTGTTGCGTTTCTTTTCCCTCTCTTTCTCTTTGACCTTCTTTCTCTCTCGCTCCTCTCTCTCGCGCTCTTTCGCCTCGTCACTGGCCGGGTGCTCTGCGGAGACAAAGGCACGGACATTAGAGCTGAGCAGAAACACTCGTGTGACGTTGTGTACTGGCAAGAACAGTTGTTGAGCAACATCAACAAACACAGGATATTAAAAATTCTAATTTGATGTTGGAAGCGAATTGCTAAACTGTTTTGCCTACATATTAGATATATAGAGCGATAGTATTAGATATTTTGCAGAAAAGCTTGAGGCCATTTGTCCAACAGTTGAAGCTCAAAAGAGGATGGAGCTGCAACAAGACAATAAACCAAAGCACAAAAGCAAATCAACTTCAGAATGGTTTCAGAAGAATAAAATATGCGTTCTGGAATGGCCCCGTCCTGACCTAAACCCAATTGAGAATCTGTGGCATGACCTCACGAAAGCGATTCACAGCAAACATCCCAGGAATCTCACTGAACTGCAGCAGTTTTGTAAAGAGGAATGGTCCAAGAATCATCCTGATTGCTGTGCACGTCTAATCTGCAACTGCAGGAAATGTCTGGATGAGGTAATTGCTGCCAAAGGGTCAACCAGCCATAGAATCCAAGGGTTCACTTACTTTTTCCTCCCTGTCCTATGAATGTTTACATGTTTGCTCAATAAAAATATGGTAACATGTAACTGTTTGGGTGGTATTAGTTTAAGCAGACACGGTTTGTCTATTCTAGTGATTTAAATAAAGATAGGACCACATTTTATGACCAATTTAGGCCGAAATTTTAGAAATTCCTAAGAGTTCACATACATACTTTCCCCCACTGTATAAAGCGGCCTTTTAAGCTGTGTTTGTTGAATTATAGTTTATTACACAATTCTCTTCCACAAAGAGCCATAGCCTATCGTTGCATAGTGTCATATAGCATTAGCCGTTAGCCGGCGAGTGCCAATCAGCATCTTTATCAGAGTTTTAGGTGGATTTGAGCTTAAACACCGGGGGAAACCCTGGTGTAAACTGTGGATGTTTAGTTAAAGATCCGTAGAACATCACAGTTAACTCCAAAATCGCAGTTTGGTTTGAAAGCACCTTGGGCTGAACTGGGCTAGGGCTTTGCTAAAAACAACATAGCAGCCAAAGGTGAACCGGAAATGGTGCGAATACCCATCAACCCCGCTGCCCCCTGCGGGCCGGGAGGTACGCTGCTCCCCTGCTGCTGCCAAAGGACATTCAGATCATGTAGTCAGGGACAAGACTGGTTTGACAGGTTTTACTGGAAAAACAGATCTGAGCTTTAGCCTATTCGGATTAGACTTCACATGTAAACTTAGTGACAATGAGCGACATTTACGTCACTGAGAAGGTTACTGCTCCCTTTGGGTGAAAACTGCAGCTCTAGTCCATTGAAGAGATCGTCTGAGAACTTCAAATTTACATTTTAAAAACATTATATTTGTTTTATTTATTTGTCGAATGTGAAAAGGAAGCCATGGAAGTGATCAGTTGCTTCAGATTCATAGAGATAACGGTTATTGCTTTTAAGCTGAACCCACTGTGACCATCACATCAACGTTTTCGCTGGTTGCTTTTTAATGTCATTATAGCTTCAGCTTTTATTCAGCCGCTTTTAAATGGTTATTAAATGAAACTTAATAATAATAATAATTTAATTGCACGCAGCCTATGATGTAGTTTTGTAGATTGTGAGAGTTTACTATCCATGGTACATTCAGCGGCTAATCTATAGCTGCTATTGCTAATGTTAATGTGCATTTTAAGACCCAGAGAATCATTAATTAGGCCTAACATTGAGCAAGTTTAATATGTCTGAATATTTACAGATTAAAGACGTAACAAAAGGGCCATAATGCGAAGCTACTTCCCCAATAATGAGCCCTGACAGATGGTAGCAATTGATAAATTCTTCAATGAAGGTTCTTGAGTCGTCTTCTGTACTCCGTAGTTGAAGTGTCAAACATTTCACCTCTCATCCAAAAGGCTTCATCAGGGCACTAAAGTTCAGTTGAGCCCGCAGTCCAGATAAAGGCTTTTTGCTAGGCTTAGTCCCTCTCCTCTATTAACAGCTACTTACACCTGTAGGTAAACATCTTTGTGGTTTAAGAGTTTTTGTTGTTCTAAGCCTTAATGACCTATCTGACACATGAACGACACTTCAACTACAGAGTACAGAAGACGACTCAAGAACCTTCATCGAAGATGGACAACTCCTGTACGACGAGAGCCTACACAGACAATTGATAAATTATCTCGTGCATTTTTCCATACAAAAACTGATGTGTCCGTAAGCAAAACCGGACATTTTACTGTGGTTCTGAAGCACTGGCTTGGAGTATTTTATCTCCAGAAGGAGAAATGTTCCCTGCTGTCCCATACACACACACTAATGTCTTAGGTCATTTAAGGAGGCGGACACTCAGCAACTCAAATGTTGCTCTCATCAATTCCTATTGTTTTTATGGTACGGGAAACAGGAGCACCCATAAGCAAATGTCACACAAAAAATAATTGACCTATTAATCACATGCACAATTACTGAATAAAGATTTTTACCATTCCTTAAACCTGGTTAGCGACAGATCTATTTCCGTCATAGGCTATGTGTCCTTAACTGACCGCACACACATTTTTCTCCCCCCCCCTCAGTTTCCATCTTGCAGCCTTCACCTTATCACCTCCAACTCCCTGCTAAGTCCTGTTGACTTAGAAAAAAAAAAAATCATTTCTGCCAAACGTGGCGCTATTTTGGGTCTAATATAGAGCGGAGAATAACCTTCAACTCCCCAAAGGCTCCAATGTCCTTATAATTTAAAACTCTCACGTACAGCGTTTTAGCCATGATTTTTCGCTGCTTCTTCTTAATACGCAGAGGTATTGAAGCAGAGTAGGGGCCGTAATGTTTGTTTTTCACTCATTTTGTTTCAGATTAAAGATATGAAAACTACAGTACGGACCATATACTGTATGTTACGTTGTAGAATGGGAAGTGGGCAGCTTTTTTTTTAAGCATGACGTGGTAAGTGACCTATGTGTGTTTCCATCACAGTGGCCTCTCTGAAGCTCCAGGATCAACTGTTTTTAGGGTTTCTGGTAAGTTTCCACTGCTGACTCGGCTCCTCGTTGTTTAATCCTTACTTATTCCCTCCAATTCTTTATTTTTAATATCATTTATTTGAGCTGAAACAACAACTTTCTTTAGTGGTATCTCAGGACCCGTCAGGCGTCAAAACTTGCCATCTAAAGACAAATATGTTTCTGGTACCAGTTTTCAGAACAAGATTTTTTATACCAGTAAACTCCATAAAACATACACCTTTGCAACATGGAAATCCCATCTTCTTAAACCAATAGAAACAATAGGTGCAGTAGAAGCACTATCAATAGTCATAACAGTGGTGTAAAACGGTTTTCTTCCACATCAATATTTCTCCCAGTTCTTTCTCAGGAACTTTTTCGCTTTGAACTCCGTCGGATCTACTTTTGAAAAGAAAGTCTCTCTCTCTCTCTCCCTCTGCAGAGTGGGGTTAAAACTTCAGTGCTTCAACAGAATCAAAGCAGAGAAGAGCTTTGAAATCGGAAAGCTCAAGGGAACGCATGGAAATGTAGTGGTAGGTCTCTCGCCGAGTGCAGGAAAACAGTCAAATGTAAAAAGGACAGTCTTCAACACGCGCAATTACGTGGAATAGCAGCCCGACAGTTTGCAGTGAAAAAACACTCATATGGACCCGATTTTGGCTTGACTTTATCACACATAGAAAACGGCTAAAAAACTGTGAAAAATTGTGCTTCCCATGAGAGGTTTTCTTTCCCCTGGAAGAGGCAGACAAGCAGATGAAACTGTTCTCTTACCAATGACCTAAATTAGCCCACGAGACAAGTCACAGCGATGTCACGAGACTCTTGTGAAGAAAGGTCCAGGAAGCATCTACAACACTGCACTGGTCTGTTTAGAAAAAAATTACTTTATTGTCGCTATTTTTGAAAGACCAAATACACACACTTACACTTACAGACATAAGACATCAGTGTGGAAGATCCCGAGAGAGCGCCAGTGACCGATTTGGCCTTAAAACCGCTACAGCATGTTGATTTATCACGCCACACGCTTCTTGGCCTCTACAAAGAAAAATATCTTCTGAACCACATTGCGAGTCTTGGCTTCTTTTATTGGCAGTGGAAGTTAAAGGAAAAACTGCTGGTAGGTCTGTTAGGAAATTAGATTTTGGTCCAATGCTGTCTGCAATTTGAATAGATCACCTCGGGATTTCTGCTTCATAGTAGGGCTGGGCGATATATCGATATATCGGTATATATTTTTAAATGAGATATGGAATTAGACCATATCGCGTATATCGGGATATTTCAAATTCAGATTTTATTTTATTTGGTCGGGACAGTGCATGTTAATGAACATACTAGATAAGCTATTAAGTTAACAAAAAGAAACAGGTAATCTCAAGCTGATTTTTAATGAAGTTTATCTTAAACTGAGCACTTTATTTTGTTATCTCTTTATATATAAATGCTGCCCTGATTGACCTATTTTATTTTATAGGCTATTTTTATCCAAGATATTTTTTTATTTAAATGTGCACTTTACAGAGCGTTGTTATACAGTGTTTATGTTTACATTTTATAGTGAGTTTTCAGTAAAACTAATAGAATTATTATAGTATAGTATTTGGCTTTGACTTTGACTTAACATTTAATTTCACAGCTCACTTTGCGGGAAAAATATCGGGATATATATCGTATATCGATCTTCAACCTAAATATATCGGGATATGACTTTTGTTCGCCCAGCCCTACTTCATAGTTCTCTGAGGTTGGTTGCAAAACAGTCTTATTTATGCAACGTAAAGCACATCATCACACAACTACTGCAGTTTTCTCAAAATGGTTAGAAATTGAGGGTACGCACATTTTAAATCAAAGAATAACATTGAATATACTTGCGAACAAGCCCGGAGTGGCCATATATTTTACCGGGCATTTGAACGGTGGGCCGGTTCCAAAATGGGCCGGTGCGTTAGATTTTATTTTTTATTTTCTGCGCAGCCTGTGTTTTCTGGAATGGAATCATCCAATGGCCCATCACAGGCGCATCAGTGGCACATGTGCCGCACGCATATTGTTTTTATTTTGTGCGTGCTAATGCTATCAATCTGGCTTTCACCGGGTTCAATAATCGCAGCATTTGTCATATTCAGGATTCGATCGCTTTTACGCAGTTCTAATAGGTTAGGTTGCTTTATTTGCACCCGTAGGTAAATTTGTCTTGCAATTCTGAGAAAAACGAGCCAAACATTAAAACACAAGATAAAGATAAATAAAAAAATTTGAAATCATTTGCAATACTAGAAATTGAGCCACATATTTTTAACCTGTTCGCGACTTGTGAAATGAATAGGATTCTTCTTGGTTGCCTTTATGAGTTCACTATAATAAACAACCCCCCCTTGAAATGTTATGCTATGAATACAGAATCAGGGATAAAAATCCGAAATCATGTGTGGCTGAAATCCGTTGGTTTGAGCAGGTGCGGCAGAGGGGGGCGCAGCAGGAGCTCGCACACAAACTCACAAATATGTACTTCAGACAGAGGACGGATAGAGGACACAGCTCAACAAAGCTCAGGCTGAGAGAAATATCACAATGAGCGTAGCGGGATATTTCTATTTATGGTGTAACAACAACAGAGGGTAGATTTAGATATTTAGAAATAGGAAAACCATCACCAAACGTACTAGAAGACAGAATGCAATGCTTCAGAAATCAATCAAAGAAGCAAATATATGCAGTGCCTTGCGAAAGTACTAATACACCTTGAACTTTTGCACATTTTGTCATGTTTACAACCCTAAACGTAAAGATTTTATTTTGAATTTTTTACTGAAAATTCACACACAAGTAACAGACAACTGTGAAGTGAAAGCAAAATGATACATGATTCTGTTATTTTTCAAAAAATAGAAAAGTGAAAAGTGGGGCGTGCATAAGTATTCATACAGCATGACTTAATACTTTGTGGAACCCCCTTTTGCTGCAATAACAGCAGCAAGTCTTCTGGGGTATGACTACAAGGTTTGCACATGTAGAGACTGACATTTTAGCCCATTCCTCTTTACAAAACAACTCAAGCTCTGTCAAATTAGACGGAGAGCGTTTGTGAACAGCAGTTTTCAGGTCTTTCCACAGATTTTCAATAGGATTTAGGTCAGGACTTTGACTGGGCCATTCTGTGGCAAACAAAACTGGGGGAGACTGACGGAAGCAAGGCAACCAGTCTGCGCCATTGGACCCTCCAACCACCACCAACCACTCACTCACTACATTCACCCAGGCTTCCTGGTGTTACTAAACGGTCTCCCATCCAAGTACCGACCAGGCCCTTCCTGCTTAACTTCCAAGGTCTGATGGGATCGGGAAAGCAAAGGCAGTATGGCCATAGTGCGGGTCTATATAGAGAATGAGGACTTAGGGACTAGGGTGGGCATTCAGACACAGCCATTGATTTATGGTTTTGTAATAATTCATAAGCTCAGAACATCAAATGTGGAGACTAGCAGAGGCCTGGCCAGAGGTCGGGTCACAGCTAGTCTACACTACGGTTCAAAAGTTTGGGGTCACACTGGCCAGTTATGTAACTTCTCTAATCAGTACAACAGTTTTCAGCAGTGCTAGCATAAGTGCATGAGGGTTTTCTAATCATCAACACAATTAGCTAACACAATGTACCATTAGACACTGGAGCAATGGTTGCTAGAAATGTGCCTCTGCACACCTATGTAGATATTCCATTTAAAATCACCCGTTTCCAGCTAGGAAATAGGCATTCACAACATTAACAATGTCTAGACCAGGGGTCACGAATTAAATTTCACCAAGGTCCGAAATGAAAAAAAATTGTCAAGCAAGGTCCGGAACATACGGGGTTAATTCACGGTTATATCAGGATTTTTAAGCCTTTATTAAATCTATTTCTGTGATTTGAAAATAATGCAATCAATTGAATCCTGTTATTGTTTTTTTGCTCTAAAAATAAGTTGTGGCTCCTAAATAGCAGAATGCATAGGCTCTATTATACACAATGTGCTCATAATATCTGACAGTGATGTGTTTCTTTGCTCAGTTCAACACACTGAGCCCTGCTTAGTCCAGGCATAGTCCAGGT
Source organism: Neogobius melanostomus (assembly GCA_007210695.1). Classification (NCBI taxonomy): domain Eukaryota; kingdom Metazoa; phylum Chordata; class Actinopteri; order Gobiiformes; family Gobiidae; genus Neogobius; species Neogobius melanostomus. Next base: position 5,622,126 of record VHKM01000057.1, read on the forward strand.
TTAGGCCTGGTTCAGACCAGATTTAGTCCAGGTTTAGTCCTGGCTTAGTCCAGGTTTAGTTCTGGTTTAGTCCAGGTTTAATCGGGTTCTGACCTGCTCCCTGCTGATCGAGAAACAGCCACGCTATTTGCGCATTACGACCGCGCGTGCATATTTCATTAGAGAGTCCTCTGTTTTTGTTTTTTTAGCGAGCCGTATTACAGTCATTCCAAAACCATTTCTAAAAATGTAACAAGTGTCATGGAGCTCAGATGAAGGACTTTCTCTTTCTGTTCATCTGTGCTGTAGTTTATCGCTCTGGTGCAGTCAGAGGGAGAGGGAGAGAGCGCAGACGCAGCCGCTCGTCTGAGGGGATTCAGGTCGGGTCCAAAGTTCGGATCCAAGGTTCAGGTCCGGATGGGCTGGCGCATGGGTCCGGATCCGGACCGAGTTCCGCCGTTTAGTGACCTCTGGTCTAGACTGTATTTCTGATAATTAAATGTTATCTTCATTATAAAAAGCAGTGCTTTTCTTTCAAAAATAAGGACATTTTAAGTGACCCTAAACTTTTGAGTGGTAGTGTATATTGTGCCTACTGTCTGTCAACTGGTCCATTTGTTGTTGTTATTTGTGTCTTATAAGCCCATCAGGGCTGGGCATAAAGTGTATATGCAAGACACAATAATAAAACTATTCATTCATTCATTCATTGTATTTTAAGCCTGTGTTACCAAGTTTCTCAAAGCACCACACTGTAGTCATTATTCATTCACTCCGTCCTGGTGCTAAGTGTGAGTGAGTGGTTGGTGGTGTTATGTAAATCGTCTTGGAATGACACCATGGACCTCCAAAACAACTATGCCACTGGAAAGACGAGGATTTCTTCAGTAAATGTAGAAAAACAAAAAACATGCTGGGGCATCGAGGGGGAATATTTGTATTGGTAAAGATGGGTCTTTTAATGTCGGGTCTTCATTTTATTCTTAAATCTAAGAGGACAGAGCCTGAACGTGTTCTGCAATGCATGCAGTTCTTGTAGGAGTTCATATATTTCTCTCAAATGTTAGTGCTCCTGAGCGGGTTTCTAATGTGCACGGTCAACTAAATCTTAATTATAAACAACATAAAACTGTATCGGTCTGGCTTTGGGAGGACAAATTGTGTCGTAACAAAAAGCTGAACACCGACAACAAGAGGATAATGAAGATGAAACACAGCGGCTCTGAATGGATGACTCACTGTGGCTGAGGAGGGAGGGGGAGAGAGAACAGGTGATGCAGACAGAATAAGCCAAAGTGAAAAGCGATTTAAAATGACTATGAGGTTGCTTTTCCAAATTACCGACAACATGAAGGATGCATGATCAAAATCCCAATCAGAGTCACTTGAAAGCTGAGGCGGTATCATTTCTTAAATATGGTAAGATTCTCCAAACGAATAAACTAAAGGGCAATGCAATGGCCGCTGACTGCTCTGCTTTGCGACGACGACACTGGAGGCCGCCATTGCTGTAGTACCGCCATATAGCCACTAGTCCCCATTGGAATCCATTGCACTTTAGACGCGTTAAAAACAACTTTAATGCCCGGTGCCTAATTGTTTGGAACTGTCTACAGCTAGATATTCCTCCTGTGATTACGCTGGGTTAGACACAATCAGAGGCACCGGGCTGGTTATCGTAGGATACATTTTAGAAATCTAGTACTTAATGAGGGTCGGACTGTTAGCGTTGGAGCTGCGCGAGCTACACGTCACGCAAGGGCCGAGTCTACAGTGAAGATCCCGCCCTTTTGCCCTTATTAGGAACATGCTTCGTCAGAGCTGGGGAGGAGGAGTCTGTAAATCCACCATGATTTCCCCCTCGAACGTGGTCATTATGGTAAACGGGGAGGAGTGAGTAATGACAGTCTATTAATAATATGTCTATGGAGCAATGCAAGCCCAGGTGGTCAATTTTGAATAAAATCTGTAATGCATTTAGACTTCCAGACTATCAGTCACTCCGGCAGTCTTCAGTGAGATAGGTCCTTTACTCATTATCTGTGTGGGTGTTTTCTGTTTAAAATCCCATGTGATTCTCTAGTATTTCAACTTTTTAAATGTTGACGCTCCCGGGCATGCTTAAAACGTCCACTGTGATCTTGATGATGATTTTACACAACACCCTCCCATTTAACTCACAGGATCACTCACAGTTTTGCTCCTGTCAAAGAATACGCCACCTGACATCTTAGTCTGAAAAATGGACCCAATCAACTTGTCCCGCTAAACGCCCGCAATTACACAGTCTGAGCGCATCTGACCCGCTGCCGCAGAGTTAAGTGTGCCATACTTTAGGACGAAATGAACAGCTCTTTGCCCTTGTCATCCTGCACCGCACACAGCCCGTCCCGGGACAGCAGGCCGGAGGCGCGCTGAATATCAATGCACCCACAAATCCGCTCTTTAGTGCACTTGGGAATTTGACGTGACTGGCTAATAAGGCGTTTCCAATAACCCTGGTTAACATGAAGACGTTTGTCCTCAGCCCAGGGGCCCGTGGGGGATACGAGACGCTGAGAAGTGACGCTCCGAGAGGACGTCCGGTAAGGGAATTAATCTAACATGGGGTTTACAGGTAGAAGCGATCGGTCTGTGTCATCTCATTATACAGTAAAGGCCGAGACGTAATTCAAACTGAAACGGAGGCATGTGCAAGTTTTTATAACCTCTTACCCTCCACCTGAACCGAGCACATTATCTCCAGTTTGGCTTTACTACATCTAATAAAAAAGGTTCTTGAAAAGAGTGTCAAAATAGCACCAATAGAAAAGGCACCAAAAACTGATCAAAAGTTTTGCACGCTACCTACACATACAGCGCTTCCTATCCTTCACAATGATCAAAGGAGACGGGTGCTTCACACAACGCAAGTCGAAAACTATACTAGAAACAACACGATGTTCCGTTGACTTGACAGAGTAAGAGCTGGTCGTGCACGTTCTGCGATGTTAGGGCTGACAAAGCTAGTTTTTCGGCTCATGCCACGACCTCTAAATCTGAGAGGGGGGAAAAAATGAAGCCCTCAGACGGCGGAACAATATGTGAATGACAAAACTGCAAATGTCAAACTAAATGAGATGACTTTAATGACAATAAAAACAGCATTGTCAAATCAGATTACATACTAAAGTCGGATGTTTTACAAAACATTTTCGTGTTTGAAATAAATGTTTCGGTGTAGTTTAAAGCAGTACTAAGTAACTCTTGCCCCTAGAGGCCATAAGCGCAACTGCAGGTGTCTTAGCAAGTTACGATTTTCTAACTTATTAAATGTCTTGGAGAGTAAATACTACGCTGACAGAAAAGGTGAAGGGAGAGAGGGGTGTTGTACATCCAGTACATCCAAATACTGTTTAAAGTGGCGCTAGCCCACAGTTAGCTTTGCCCGTTAGCCTGTTAGCTTCTTCTTCGTGATTCTATTAGTGTGTATTGGTTGCTCCGCCCCGGTGGCAGTCAAGTTGCAAGCATGGTTTTCTGGCCAGAGACACCAGGGGGAGATGAAAGACCCTCCAATCATCCCATTAACACTTGTATTACCCCCAGAGGGACTACGGAAAGGATTTATTAAGGTAACCACGTTACTTAGTACTGCTTTAATACAGTGATTCACAACTGGTGGGGTCCAGGAACCACCTTCTGTGGGTCTCGGACCTATTCCAGGGATTTTGTTTTGTATATATTTAATTTGCAACTGCATAAAAACACTATCGGAGTAGGACAGGGCGATATGACCTAAAATCTCCATCACGATATAAAAAAGAAATATCAACGATAAAATTTGACGATATAACTGACAACAGACACATTACTTCAACATTCCAGGCTTACGACTATTTGGAAGATTAATGCAAAGATACCTTGCAAATATGGTCTACTCAAGCAATTTACATCCTTCATGTCAGTTGACTTTTTAAGCACCTGCCCCCATGTTCTACAGCAGGGGTAGGCAACTTTGCATTGTGGAGGGCCGATTTTTATCATCGCCAAAACACCAAGGTCCAAACCTCACCATTGTAGCCCAAAGTAAAGAACCATTTTCTGCAAACGCCAATACATTACATTAAATATGAGCAAGTGGTATGTTCTGACCGGAGATTTAGGAAATACACCACAAAAAGTAGTTGGCTTTAAGCATGGGCTTAAATGACTTCAAGTGAGGAAGTCTTTTTTTTTTAGCGTTTTGTTTTACTTATTTCCTGATCTGGACAAGTTTGAGGACATTTCAGGCTAGTTCTAAAGTAAATCTCACTTGAAATAAGAAAGTAGAACTGCCCAATGTTCTTACCCTATCGGCAGATAAAATTACTTGAAATAAAGACTAAATGTATTGAAACGAGTCAGAAACATACCAGAACAAGTGAATAGTTAATAATCAATAATGTCAATGATCTGGGTCAAAAGCCCAAATACATCCTAACTCGCCCAAACAACTCAAATTAAAACTAATCCCGTTAATGACTTTTTGTAGTGGACTGACGGTATTACACTCGTACAGGTATTTGATCTCTATTTTGCACAACAATAATATTTCTCAAAATCATCTGGGGGCCAGAGGTTTTGTGCTAGAGGGCCGGATTTGGCCCGCGGGCCTGACATTGCCTACCCCTGTTCTACAGTCAGTGTTTATGTTGCTCTGATGGAGCTGAGCGTAACATAAATGATCGTGTCCACAGCGAGATAAAAATTATAACGATACAAAAAAATTAGATCGCGATAATGATATGATACGGTATGGTCCAACCCTATACCAGAGTGTTATAATTAATGTTATTGGGTTGTTTTGATCCTAATTTCAGTATCAAAAGGCATATCTGCTAGGGCTGGGACAAAATATCGGATTGGATTGCAATACTTTGTGCTGCAATAGCGACAGCAGTAAGTATACTGTAGTAAATATCGCAATACTTTCAATAACTGTGTTTTGGAGGCATTTTTACCCTGCACTCCTTTGTTTTCCAGTAACAGTTAGACAGCACTTTGTTACATTTTGTGTTAATTTTCAATCTTAACACTTCAATACATAAATGTCAAATGGAGTTTGGTTAATAAACTTTGTACGCATGACTTTACACATTTTAACATGTCACTTATCATAAACTTACTGTATCGTGATACGCATCGGATCGCAACAAAAGTGGATCGTGTCAGGCCTAATATCTACTGCTGGTTCAATAAATACAATATTATAACAATATATGACAAATTACATTTTTATTTGGGTCGCGGCTTGTCATCCTAGGGTTACGGTGGATCCCGAAAGCCACATGAGAAACACTGGTTTAATAATACAAGACATTACGCAAATAATTATTAATTTCATAATCATTTTCATTGCAATTTCTAAACCAGGGCTCATCAGATTATTTCAAGAAAGAACTTAAATAACGTTGTATAAATGCATTTTGTACATTCAAATATGAAATGAAAATATTTCAGGCAAACTACATAAAAACAATATAAATAAACAACTAAAAATGTCATTTAACGTTGTCTATTAAATAAGACATTCATTATTGTTAAAAACAATAGAACCAATAAAAATAGGCAAATGATGCTTTATCACTTCAGCCACTTTTATTACATAATAGCGATGTAATTAAGGACTTCCTGGTTGGAGTTCACATTAGGTTAACTTATTAACCTCTTAACCCTGCCTTCACCAAGTGCATTTTCTCCAGTTTGGCTTTAAGATAAGATAAGATAGCCTTTATTGATCTCACAATGGAGAAATTAATTTGTTACATTCAGCTCTCAGAAACACTCAGGGTGTGCAAATAGGCAGGAAATGTGAAAAACAATTAAATAGTAAGTAGTGGTATCTTATATACAATGACTACAATTGACTTTGTGGGGACAAAAATTATGAACAGTAAATAATAAAGTAAACAGACTAGAACAATACATGTTATAGTCAGTATTAGCAGTGCAGGTTTACATCATAGTGCAAGTGGTTGATAAAGTGACGCAGGTAAGTGATGTAAATACTGGGATTATTGCATGTGTTCTGCAAAGGGGTTATTGCACATGTTACTTTACAGTCTTGTTGTACAATCTGACAGCAGTAGGGATGAAGGATTTGCGGTAGCGCTCCTTCTTGCACTGAGGGTGCCTCAGTCTGCCCTAATACCCTCCTGTCCCTCACCTCCTCCACAGAGTCCAGAGCTGGCCCTCCTGACCAGCTTGTTCAGTCTGTTCTTGTCCCGCTCTGTGCTGCCTGGGGCCCAGCACACGGCAGCGTAGTGGATAGCAGAGGCTACCACAGAGTCATAAAAAGTCCTGAGCTGAGGCCTGCTCACTCTGAAGGACGTTGGTGTTGCTTTATCCAAATCTAAAAGCTTCTCAATTGGAGAGCAACAGCCTCATTTGAAAGCTATGGCCTACAAAACTGATCCTAACTTTCTTGTGTTGTCGCTGCATTTATGACGCTTTTTTGTCATGTTTTCATAGTATTTTTGTTGGGTTTTTCATCATTTTTGGTCACCTTTTCGGTCGCTCTTTTGTTGCATTTTTTATCACTTATTTTTTGCTTTTTAGTCACTTTTTGCGGCTTTTCTCGTTGCTTTTTTCGTCATATTTTTGTCAAAAACACCCCCAGAGCGGTTTTTGGCTTCATTCACGCAGTTTTAAGTAATCCTCCTGAATCCTGCTCTCTGAGCAGCTGCTCCGCCCTCTCCTGGTAAACCACTGAGCTGTTCAGTTGTGTCGTCACAAAGGAACAGAAGTGTTAGCGTGTGTGTTAGCCATTTATGAAACTGTGTTGCACATGTCAACTCCTTATAACTGCATTATGTGAAGTAACCACTTTTTGCGGCAATATTTATATTTATAATACTGTGAATGTGGAATGAGCGGAGAGAGGGGCGGAGTTTTTCCGGGTTTGAAAAATACCCCCAGAAAATACTTATATTTCTCTCAGAAATGGTGATAGAGGTAGAATATATCATATAAATACCTATACTTTACTTTGGAATGGCTAAAACAGCATGATACAGATCCTTTAACACTTTTTTCAAGAGGCTTGGGGGCGATAGTAGAGCGGGTCCTCACGTGATCCCAGCTACCGCAAATGCACTCTGTCATTGTAAGACACTTCACCCTCCTTGCCTCCAGTGTCTGCGTACATTGGTGAATGAATGAGAGAGTGAATGGGTGACTGGTTCCTTACTGTAAAGCGCTTTGGGCCTGATAAAGGTAGCAAAGCGCTGTATAAGTTGAGTCCATTTACCAAGCTTTTAGATTTGGGTAAAGCCAAACTGGAGAAAATGTACTTGGTTCAGGTGGGCTTTTTAAATTAATTTAGATTAGACAACAAATTATAACAACTTCAAGTCATCGGTCGCTCCATAACTGTTACTCCGTTATTATGTAATACGTAGGCCTGCCTAGTAGCTTGAATCTGCTCGTGTCACTTTGAAGCGAGGTGAGATATGAAAGCTTTACCATTAAACATCCTGTCATAGCATTGGGAACGAAGGCTAGAATTTAAAAAAAATGATTAAAGTAGGCAGCGTATTATGCATTTCCAGCGGACTTCCTGGCACCAGGCGCACCATTTCTCACGTACAACACGCATGTTAACAAGATTGCGTAAGGCCCATGTGTAGGAACAACAGCCGTGTGCGTGCGTGGTTGCCTTTTCCTATTCAGCCTGAGAGGTTACAGAGGGGGGCGTGGTGCGCAACCAAAACAACGCTTAGCCCCATAATGGCGGGCGCCTGTCATACTGTTATGATAGTTTGAACACCGCGGAGCAGCTCGGGGGAAGCCTACAAATGTGCGCGCAATGGTGTCTGGTTACAGAATCGCCAGTACTGTGTTGCGCGTCAGAAGACAGATCAGGCTATACCGTGTCCTCATTGATACAAACAAACAAACAAACAAACAGAAAAATAACCGGCTAATTGCCCACGGGATCTGTCTTGTTACTATGTCGCTACGCGCCGCTATAGTGCCCTGAATGTGACCAGCACACATAGCGGTTCATGAGCTGGCTGCCCCCGTATCCCTAAAACACAACCCTCGAGCATAAACTGGGATAATCCATCGTGTTTGGGTTTAGAGCGCGAGTGGCCACGGTGTGTTTCCTAGAGATGTTTGCGCTGCGTAAACGGGCGCTTTCCCCCCCCCCTCCTCTTGTCGGAGTCCGAAAACGGGACGGATTACGCGCGAGAAAACCACATGCACCTAATCCCCCGAATCACGGTTCACAGCCAGCACCACTCACTGTAAAAGGGCACATCTAGGTTCAAGTTCAATGGACACGCTTCCCCAACTTCATGCACACTCTCTTTTTTTTCCTCTTTTTTTTTTTTATTAAAGCAAGTGGCCTACCTTTGGATGGCAACGCGACTGCCCCGTTCTCTCGCTTCGTCGCGGGAGCATGGTTAAATTTGAGATCGTTGTTGTTGCTGATATTATTCCCAGTTCCGGGCGCGTTCAGTGACACTTTATGCTGCTTCTTCTTCTTCTTCCTCCTCTCCTCTTCGCTGTCGTTTACGGAGTGCTTGTCTTTACTCGGTTTCTTGTTCGGTTTCGAAGGAGATTTGTGCAAGTAGAAGTCGCTCTGTTTGAGGACTTTGTGGGCATTCAGCGGCTGGGAATTAGATCCGCCGTGGAGGGTAGGGACCGAGTGGTTGCTGTTCCCTTTGGCCGGGCTGTAGCTCCACGAATTCGGCCGCTTGAGTTTGTCTTTGCCGCTGCCGTCGCCTCCCACTCCGCCGCTGCTGCTGCCGCTACTGCTGACTAGTTTCTTGGGCTTTACGCTGCGCTCCTCCACTCGGATCTTCTTGGGTGGTGGCTCCTGGACGTGCGGGTTCGTGTCCCGGCATGTCGGGGACAGGTTGTCCGCGGTTCCTCTCGCCTCGCTCGGTTTGGGGAGTTTGTCTTTGGCCGGGGCGAGCGCCGGGTCTACCGCAGTGGCAGCAGCAGCGCCAGGCAGGCTGTCGGAGCCCAGCGAGGCAGCCATCTTGCCTTCTCTCTCTCTCTATTTACGCTCCTCTAACGCCACTGCTGTTTTTTTTTTTCCCTCATGTGCGACGTGCAGCGGGGGCGGGGCGTGCCTTTGACAGACAGAAGAAAAACTACCCGCTGATATGGCCAGCTTTGAATGTGTTATAACGCGGTTGTAGGAAGCCTATGAATGATAAAACTTCCACTCCTCGTACCACTAATTTAGACTCACTTTAATTTGAAAAGGCCTATTATAGCATAATGCACAATCTCCCTAATAAACAGTAAACAAGCCTAACCTAGTAAACAAACAACTTCCTCTCTCTTGGTACAGCTGCGTTTTTTTCCTGCAAACTGCATTTGTGGTATGTGTTCCACTCTGTTTTACTGGATACGTTTGTACGTCTTTGCCGCGTTTTTGTGAGGTTCGGTTGATTTTTTAATTTTTTTTTTACTGCAGAGAGTCCATAATAGTCCTGAAGAAAGCAGCATTTTAAAAGTAAACAAACAGCTAGCTTATGAGCTAAAGACATTTGAGACCTACACACGTCTTCTTCTGAAACACTGAAGAGGCACCAAGAGCCCCCCACACGCAAGAGGCGCCACTGGAAACAAGGAAGGGACAAACGAGGAGAAGATGGTGAAAGACTGTTGTGGTGCGGAGGGAGCTGCACAGGAGAAAGAGGAAGGAGGAGCTGACCAGTGCAGGACACCATGCTCTGGAACAGTTGCAGCGGCCCAGGACTAACCCAACACATGAACACGATTTCGTTGTCCGGAAGTAGAGCTGTGACGTCACCACTTAACAAACGTATAATGTAGGCTGTTATAAAGAGGCGCAATTTCTAACTCCTACAACTGCTCAATGTCGACTCCAAAGGCCAAATTCAGCCTCCGGCACATCGTCTGCTCCCCAGGATGATTTTGCGAAACATGACTGTTCACAATAGGGATATAAACACAACACACACACACAAATATGGTAAATGATATTCTTTTTAAAAGTGGTTCCCAAAGTAGGATCCATCATCCAGGGCCTCTGGGGGGCCACACAAGCACTACTTGGGGGGGCCCTTAAAGTGCATATGACAGATTTTAATGCTCTTGAAAATATGACTTATTTAGATGGATTACATCAGTTGCATAGTTATCATTTTTTCAGTGAAGCAGTAATTTTAATGAAGAAATGTTGGGCAGAAAAGTTATTTTTATTTGAATTTTTAAGCGGCTGACAGGAAGTGACATAAAAGGAGGAAACATTCCATAGCAGTTTGACTCATTCATTTCCCAATGACTTAACATGGTTGCACGGCAACAGTTTAAAATTGTTTACCTTCTTCGATGTCACTTTCTGTCGGTGTCCAATAAGGAAGTGAAACCATTAACATCACAAAAATGGTCAAACTAAAGAAAACTGGGTATAATCTTTAGCACAATCTTAAATATAATCGTGTTAACTGTGTTTTAGCAAAAATTGTGTCTAATGTGTCACATGCACTTTAAGATGGTTTATAACAGTGGTTCAGAAGATGATTTTGGTAACACATGGTTTAGGTATACATGGAACAAGAAAGTAATTACACATGCAGAAAAAGGTAATTACACTTTAAAGTGCAAGGCTTATTAAAGGGGTGCAAAGTGTAACAAAGGTATACAATGTGTAGTTGCAGGCATTTTGGCCTTCATATACCTGTAGATGTGCCTGTTTTAGTCAGTTATCTTTTGGCAAATTTAGTTCCAGATTAGATTAGAGTGGATGTCCTGGAATTAGTCCATCAGATGATACAAACCAAATATTTAAACTTGAATTGAAGGTTATGACGATAGCTGCTATAATAACTTGATTAAAAGGCAATGAGGAAAGAAAATCTGTATTTTTTTCCCACACCTCCATGTGTAAGGTAATTATTATGTAACCTGTCAAATGAACAAATGAACTGAGATGTTTATTTATTTAATTAATTTGCAGCAGTTAATGAGCATTGGCTTAATGTGAGTAAGAGCTGATATTTACAGTATGGGCCTCCTGCTGTGGGGCTGAGAGCGGATGGTGAAACAAGCACATAACTACGTGAAAGCCAGATTAATACTAGTGTATAAAACATTGACACAATAATATAAATCTGGAAAGGTTTAAATCGTTTGTGAAATAATGAGCTTTCAGCAAGATATTTGCTCCTTGTTTTAGCCAATCACAGCCAAGTCTCATGCATTACTAAAGAACAAAGCACTATCTTGTGTTATTCCATTGTTGCCGTGTTGTTAATGATAGTACTCCAAAAAATAAATATCTCCCCCCGCCTTAACCAAGCACATTTTCTCCAGTTCGGTATTACCCAAATCTAAAAGCTTCTCCACTGGAGAGTTTAAAGCCTATAGTCCAGTGTGATGCCTGATCTTGATCGTAGGTCTTCAGACAGCTTTTTTGAGCGAGGCATGGTGCTCATCAGACAATGCTTCTCAACAAGAGACAATTCTTAACCAAGGTGTGTTTTTCAATGGCAAAGGCAGCTTTAATCCACACCTCAGTGACTGCACTTCAGGTTGGCTCACGCCGGACTCTAAATGTCTGCATACATTTGACTAATTAGCTCTTGGAGGATCCTTAGCCAGTAGGTTCACTTACTTATTCCACGCTGTCCTCTGATTGTTTACATGGCCAATAAAAATACGATAACATGTAATTGTTTGGGTGGTATTAGTTTAAGCAGACACTGTATTCTTCTTGCTCATTCTTGTGATTTAAATAAAGATCAGGCCACATTTTATGAGCAATTTATGCATTGCAAGGTAGATCTTAGTGAGACTGAAAACTGCGACAATCCAGTTTGCAGTGACAGGTCAAACAGCGTGTACAGCGTCATAGACAAACACGAGATAGTTGTCATGCCGTTATAGTGGTGCTAGCTTCTCTGTGGAATGGTAAATGTTGATAGAATGTTGTCCTGATGCTGTTTGGATGCATTGCTGAATGTTTGTTTTCCTTACTCCTCCTTCACGGTGAGAATGATATCGGTTGACTCATATGGCAGAGCTCGGCATCTGAAAAACATCCAAACTGCAGTTCACCGTGAACACACAGTGTAAGCTACGTATGGCACAAATTGGACTGGGAACATATATAGTTCCACTTTAATTTCAGCACAATCCTTTCCACACAACAACAAAAAATGCAGGTAAACAAGACAAAGACGAGAGCAGAGGTGCACATGATTAAACTTTTATTTCTTGTGGCTTCAGAGACAAACTCAAAGTGACCCGTGGAGCACTTCTAGATTGTAAACTAATGCTTTTTCTTTATGTACACACGCTCACGCATTCGTCTCAATATGTCCAATACTTACAAGTACAAAAAGATTGATTGATTTAAGCAACATACCAACGGTAAGGGGTTTGGCTAAACAGGTGAGTTGCGGTGGGTGGGGCTTGTGTGGTTCAGGCGAGGCTCATTGGAGAAAGAGGGGAAGGGCGGGGCAAAGTCTCTCTTAAAAAGGCACAGGTGGGCTCTTTCTGAGGCTAGACAGAGTGTGCAACGGGGCTAGGATAGCAAAGCAAGAAAATATGAGGAGGTAGAGCGGAATAAACAGATAAAACAGTTTGATTCAGATTTTAATCTCAATTTGAGCTTGACCAGGTTAGATTTATTCACTTCATAGGTCCAGAAACTGTCGCGCTCATGCCTCCGTGTGAGTGTTGAGTGCGAAAGTTTGTTTACCACTAAAAAACACTCCTCAGGGGGCCAGGAATCCCCCTATATAGATTTGAAAACCTTAGTGGGACGTCTCCATCATATAAGGGTCATTTTCATACTTAAATGGCTTTAAACACTCGAAACCCAATGTTGAGATGTTTCTGTAAGCTCGCCGTTGTCCGGGAGTTTGACCGCACAGCAAAAAGTGACGCCTGGACTGGGTTATTTGTAATTGATCCAACTTGAATAAGATGAAACGTGGGTAACACTTGTCTGGCCTATAGGCTGTAAGCTCCAGTCAAGACGCTTTTAGATTTGAGTAAAGCCAAACTGGAGAAAAAGAGTTGAGAGGTTACTGCCTAACTCATAATGAATAGTTCTTCACATACTTCACTTATTCATTGTTAAGTAGTTCTTAAGTGTTAGTCACACTTAACTAATGAATTGTTCATGATGAATTAAGTGTGAACTCATCCTTTATCAAGTCTAAATAAGGTGTAGTTATTATAAAGTGGTACCGAAACTTCTTTTTACCCAATAAGTAAAATCTAAAGTAAATCTAGATGGTGCAAACTACTCAAATCAAGACTAATGTCCAGAATTAAATTGTTATCAGAAAAGCAAAATGGAACAAAATGGGTGGTATTTGTATAATTGAGGGATAAAGTCAAAGAGAAAGGAGAAAGGAGGTGAAAGACATCTAGCGTCAAAAGGAGAGAGCTATTTTTGTACGATGGGAGCATGTTCAAAACGAGGAGCAAACGACTGTGCATACAAAAATAACTTTTCAAATACAATTTACAAAAAAAAACAAAAAAAACATTATTATTATCGTCATTATTACTATTATTAATACAATCGTTTCGGAGCCCGTCGCCATAGTTTTCCGTAAGGTGGCTGTCGCGGCAGTCGAAGTTCAAAAATCCTGCCATTTTTATTCTATCAAGACGAATTAAGAGATCGAAACATACACAAGAACCCTGAAAAATCGGAGCAAAATCGATTCAAAGGAGCAAAAAAAATAATTTACAAAACAATTCAAACAACAAGGGTGCCGGGTCACTGACCTCGTTACATCTTCTGTTAATTTTACGAGACTGCAAAACACAAAACATGGAAAAATATTAACTGCCCTTTACAGTTCGATGCAGATACTTTAACCAAGCTCTTTTTCTCCAGTTCGGCTTTACCCAAATCTAAAAAGACTGGAGCTCACAGCCTATAGGCCAATGTAACGCCTCATTTGAAAGCTAAGACCTACAAAACTGATCTAAAATTTTTCCCATGTTTTTGTTGCGCTTTTGTTGTTTTGTTGCATGTTTGTCATGTATTCATTGCATTTTTTGTTAAAGGGATATTTCAGGATTTTTGACATAGGGCCTCATTTCCTAGTTATCCAGAGTGTTGTTGATGTCTGGAGATATTTTTTTCTTAAATTCATGCAGTTCTTGTATTTGAAGAGCTTAGTGGCGCTAGGCTAATGCTAGGCTAACACATTTCTATGGTATCAGTTAGCCTGCATTAAAAACAGTCTGACCCACTCCACAGTGCACCTGGGGCAAATCACTTATAACACCAGACTAACCATATAAATGTCTGTGTTAATAGAATAATTTTAACCATTTTGCGTTTAAAATAACTTATATTTGAGCAGCATCAGCTTCATGGCTGTAAGCTAACGCAGTGGAGGAGTGAGCTGCGAGAAAATAGTCCCTCAAAATGCGGTAATTCATGTGATACAAGGTCAGTTATATTTCAAACATTATTCTATTAACACAGACATTTATATGGTTAGTCTGGTGTTATAAGTGATTTACCTCAGGTGCACTGTGGAGTGGGTCAGACTGTTTTTAATGCGGGCTAACTGATACCATAGGAATGCACTAGCCTAGCATTAGCCTAGCGCCACTAGACTCTTCAAATATAAAAACTGCATGAATTTAAGAAAAAAATATCTCCAGACATCAACAACACTCTAGATAACTAGGAAATGAGGCCCTATGTCAAAAATCCTGAAATATCCCTTTAAGTTTTGGCCAGATTTCACTTTTTAGTGCAATATAACTAGGATGAAGCCACAAAATGTGACCAAAACATGTGAAACAGCAACAAAAACCTGACAAAAACGCAACAAAAATATGACAAAAACATGACAACAAAAACGAGGAAAGAGCTTAGATGAGTTTTGTAGGTCTTAGCTTTCAAAACAGGCGTCATACTGGCCTACAGGCTATAAGCTCCTGTCAAGAAGCTTTTATATTTTGTGTAATTCCAAACTGGAGAACAATGCACTCAGATTTTTAATAGTCCTGGGTCCCTGTAGTCGCTGTCGTTATAATTGACTTGACACACAGATAAAAGCAAAGTTTGAAAGGAAACAGAACCGTGACAGAATAAATACTAACTCCTTTCTCTCTATGAACACTTATTAGATGCAGCAAGTTCGTATTCGTTAACCGCGTCTGCATTGGCCTCTCGTCTAGGTGCTTTCAAAGGAGCAGGGGGTAAAAAGCGCAGAACAAATTCTCCAAAAATATACATATCCACCTAATGGATTACAAGCATTTACCCCAGAACTCGGAAGACCTTTTCGTTCTTTGATTCCAGCTTGGGAACGACACGGTTTCCATCGCAGGACGGGAAAAGTGTCTTTATCGTTATCGTCTATTGCTTTGCGCGAGTGTCAGATCTCGGCTTTTCTCGCTATTCTTTTATACACAGCGCCGTACGAGTTGTATATTCTGTTTATACGGTTGAAACGTTCAAACCGACAACCTGTGCGTTAAAACCTGCCGCCCGGAATAACAAACAAAATGTTAATCTTGTGCCAAGCGTAAGCAAAGAGGAGGAGTTGAGATGGTCCCAGCAGGCACAAAGCCAGAGTAGTTTGGTCGTTGTTTTTGATTGTAACACTGGCTGCAAAACAGTTGCCTGGAAAATTATATCTAAAACATACAGTACACTTTCAAGGTTTTCTGCGACAGCTTTCAGAAGTCAAAAAAAGCTCATCTGTTCCATAAAGATAAACCTCCAAGTCTCTGTCGCCTGCAGGGTCGGAGATGCTACTATACCAGGGTGTCCAACCTTTTCCCCTCCTTGTGCTATTCTTACAAAATAAAAACTGCAGAGAACTACATCTGCTTTGAGGATAATCGAGTAACTGTGGGACTTGGGTGGAGTTCTCCCTACTGTACATAGTAAGCGGCCAAGATATTACAATACAAAGAAAGAAAATTAGTGTCAAGTGTAGAAATAGGGTGACCAGATGTCCCAGTTTACACGGGACAGTCTCACTTTGAGTCCTTTGTCCTGTGTGCCCATGGATTTCCCCAAATTTGTCCCCGTTTTTTAGCCAACGTGATCCCTAAAGCTACATATTTCGCTTTGAAATCAATGCCTTTGAGCAATGTTGATGTCACTTACAAAGTCTCCATCCATCAATTTTTTCCGCTTTATCCGGGGCCGGGTCGCGGAGGCAGCGGACTGAGCAGAGATGCCCAGACTTCCCTGTCCACGTCGCACACCCCCTCCAGTCATTCTGGGGGGAACCCTGAGGCGACACCAGGCCACGGAGACACGATCCCTCCAGCTTGTCCTGGGTCTTCCACGAGGCCTTCTCCCAATAGGACATGCCTGGAGTACCTCTCGAGGGAGGCGACCAGAAGGCATTCGGAACAGCAGCGACTCTACTCCGAGCTTCTCCCGGGTAACTGAGCTCCTCACCCTGTCTTTAAGGGTGCACCCAGCCACCCTGCGAAGAAAACTCATTTTTGCTGCCTGTATCCACGATCTTGTCCTTTCGGTCATTATCCAGATCTGATGACCATAGACGAGGATAGGAACGTAGATCAATCGGTAAATCGGGATCTTTGCCCCCTTGACTCCAGCTACCTCTTCACCACAACAGTCTGATACAGCGACCGCATCACTGCCGACGTCCACGCCCACAAACAGTTTTACCATTCAGCTCGGGAAAAGACAGACGCCTGCGACAAATTCCCAAAAAGTGTCCCAGGTTCTAAGTTGGTACAATCTGGTCACCCTAAAGCCCTTAGCGAGCTACTTGGAAAGGTTCTTCTGCGAGCTAAAGGTTGGAGACCCCTGTGTTACACGATCTAAACAGCTAATGCTTACTTGCTTCCACTCTTTTAGATGTCATCTGGCAATATAAAGTATTCAGTTGGATGTCTATGATACATCTGATAATGTGTTAATTCCTTTTACTATAAAATGGCCAGAAGATTGATTGCTTTACTCTTGCCAATATTAAGTAAATCTGATTATATATATCTTTGGCTCAACTTAGCAAAAATAAATAACTTGCGTAATGCTTACAGCGCACCCTATGGAAGTAAATACAACCATACGATAACCCCAAACTGCATTATCTAGGGTTTCAAAAGGAGGGAAGCTTTGAAGAAAACAAACTAGCACATCTTTCTAAGTTGTCCATCACCAGCACATGGGCAAATCGCAATGTCTAGATGGACACCATTGGGGGAAGACAAGGTTGTTTAGCTTAACTTTGAAGATTGTTGTATGTTCACAATGGAAACTGGAAGGAACGTAGGAACTGCTTCTTGTAGGTAAAGCCAGTTCCTGATTTATGACAATTTCTGGCTTCTACTGTAGGTGATTTTTTTTTTTTTTTTTTTGCGACAGTCCAAACTCTAGCTAAAAGGAGAAATAGGCAAACTGATTGATACTGGAAGATTGGCAGTGGCACCAAAGCCTGCAAGGAACTTTAACACGACACGTCGAGCAACTAAAAACGAAAACTTTGGCCGTATGTTTGAGCAAGCTCTCAGTTTTCCGTCGGAGGCAAAAGCTCTTTAGCCTTCAAGTGTATTGTAGCGTTGTTGTTATAACGCTGAGGTTTCAAGTCTCTTCCCCAGAGTCTTCGTCAGCACTAATGATCTGTTGGCAGCAGGCTGTATTTACACCAATGAAAAGCAAGACAGCAAAGTCAAGAACGAGTTAGGCTGTGAACCCAACCAATATGAACACTAATATTGGTCCACAACGGGCAATGTTTGTGATGGTTGTGGGCTAATTTGACTGATTTCACATGGAAAAAGTTGCAATTAAAATGACACAGAAAGATGGTGAAAGAAGAACAGAGCAGAGTCGCCAACATCGCCTTCTATTTGTGCATAATCAACAAGTAAAAACGGATAATCCCCACTTTAACTGGGCACATTTTGAGCTCGTTTTAAAGCTAAGGCCTGTAAAACTTATCGAAGCTTCTTCCTTGATTGTGTTACAAAGTGTTAGTCGTTTTGTTGCGGGTATTTTATCATGTTTTTATGGCTTTTTCGCTAAATTTTTGTCACGTTTGCCACATTTTTATTGCATTTTTGTCACGCTTGTGTCACATTTAGTTTTTTTGTGTAATGTACAAAAATGTGACCAAAACATGTCAAAAAGGCAACAAGAGTGTGATGAAAACACAACCAAAAAGGACGAAAACGTGACAATCATAACGAGGAAGAAGCTTATATGAGTTTTAGGTCTTAACTTTTAAATGAGGCTTTATACTCCAGTCGAGAAGCTTTTAGATTCGGGTAAAACCGACCTGGAGAAAATGCACTCGGTTAAGGGGTTTAAATGATCAGAAACTGTCACTTTGGTTTGCGAAGAAGCAAGGAAAAATGTTGTGGCATGTGGTCTAAAATCAGGAAACACCTTTTAATCCTGTACAAGAAGCAGTCCCCGGTTTACATTTAGACAAGTCAACACCTCTCATCTTGAAGTAGCCAGAATAAAAAGAAAAAGAAAAGAAAAGAAATGAATCGAACAAGCCACCGTTAGAATGTTCCTCTGTTTTCGGGGTTTGCAGGGAGGGCCACAGGATTTTGCTTCTGTATATACTTGTGTCATCTTTTTTTTTTTTTTATCTTTCTTGTCTCTGGGTTTGGAGAGGCCAGCAGAGGTCAGTAGAGTCCAGCCTGAAGAGAGTTTGTTTGGGGAGAGGGGTCAGGTCCACTCCACAGGGGGGTCCCGGGGGCCTCTGGGCTTACGGCAGCGGTTACCGAACCCTGGAAAGAGACAAGTGTACGACAGTGTTACCTACGACAAGTCACGTTATTAAATTTGGAGTTTTGGTCTAACATATGAAATCAAATAAACGCGAAGCATTTGCAGGGCTGAGTAGCTGACATCGCTACGGTGTTAAGTGCTAACGACACACGCACCTGCTGCTTTGCAGATGTAACACAGAAGAAGTTCTACTTTTACACAGATTCCACCAAACAAAAATTCTCATTCCATTTACTCTTGAGCCATGAGGAGGCAGTACACACACGGTTTTAGATGGTTTTGGACAAAGATCTGTAATAAAACTCTAGATTTGACATGGTCATAGTAATCCGTAATGGCAATTTTGGCGGCCATCTTGTGACTGGCCCTTCTACCCAGTGCAATGTAATCAAATGGAAACACCATTTACAGTGCCTCTCAAAAGTACTAATACACCTTGAACTTTCACACATTTTGTCATGTTTACAACCATAAACAAAGATTTTATTTTGAATTTTTTAAATGATACATGATTCTGTTATTTTACAAAAAATAAAAAAGTGAAAAGTGGGGCGTGCACAAGTATTCATACAGCATGACTGAGCATGACAAAGCAATACTTTGTGGAACCCCCTTTCGCTGCAATAACAGCAGGAAGTCTTCTGGGGTCTGACTCTACAAGGTTTGCACATGTAGAGACTGACATTTTAGCCCATTCCTCTTTACAAAACAACTCAAGCTCTGTCAAATTAGAAGGAGAGCGTTTGTGAACAGCAGTTTTCAGGTCTTTCCACAGATTTTCAATAGGATTTAGGTCAGGACTTTGACTGGGCCATTCTAACACATTAATATGTTTGTTTTTAAACCATTCCATTGTAGATTTAGCTTTGTGTTTAGGGTCATTGTCCTGCTGGAAGGTGAATCTCCGCCCCAGCCTCAATTCTCTTGCCGACTCCAGCAGGTTTTCGTCCAAAATGTCCCTGTATTTGGCTCCATCCATCTTCCCAACTATTTCACAGTCTAAACCGCATCACCAGACACATTCTGAACATCTCCACTTACTAGCATCTACCCTTACACTCCCCTTTGTGTCGGCCCGTCCAGTAGTTTCATTTACATTCCCCACTGCCTTTAGAAAAGTCGTAAAAGCTTGAGTAATAAAGGGTCAGGACATGTAGTTTCAGGACAAAATGAAGTGTCTGTGCTTACAGTTTGGTCAGCACTTACCCACCCAGCTCTGCCCTGCCGTCTGTCGTCTGCGATGTGGCGGTGGCTTCGGGAAGCGCAGGCTCAGCGGGAGACGTCTTCTTTACGGAAACGGACGCGTCTGAAAAACACAACAAAACATGACGGGACGTTTTACTGACGTGGAACAAAAAAAAAACTCTCACCACAATATACTGTATATTCACAATAAAGTGATGTAAATGGTAAAATGGTCTCAACTTATATAGCACTTTTCTACCTTCATTAGGCCCAAAGCGCTTTAGAGCAAGGAACCAGTCATCCATTCACTCTCTCATTCATACACCAGTGTACGCAGACACTGGAGGCAAGGCGGGCGAAGTGTCTTGCCCAAGCACACAACGGCAGTGTGCATTTTCAGGAGCTTGGGATTTGAAACCCCAACCTTCCGATCATGAGACGACCCGCCCCTGTACGTACGTGGGTACGTTCTTGTACTTAGTCCAATGGCCGCTGGCTGCTCTGCTTTACGACCGCAACACTGGAGGCCGCCATTGCTGTAGTACCTCCATATAGCAGCTAGTCTCCCATTGAAAAGCAGTGGACTTTAGACACGTTAAAAATAACTTTAACGCCTGGTTTCTATTTTTCAACACTTTCTACGGCTACATATTCCTCCTGAGATAACGCTGGGTTAGTCACAAAAAAGGAAACCAGGCTGGTTTTCAAAAGATACATTTTAGAAATCTCCTACTTAATGAGGGTTGGACTGTTAGCATTGGAGCTGCGCGAGCTACACGTCACGCAAGGGCCGAGTCTACAGTGAAGATCCCGCCCTTATGCCCTTATTAGGAACAGGCTTCGTCAGAGCTGGGGAGGAGGAGTCTGTAAATCCGCCATGATTTCCCCTCGAACGTGGTCATTATGGTAAACGGGGAGGAGTGAGAGGGAGTTGTCTATTCTTTTTAATTTTTCTTTTAGTTTAGTTTTAGTTGAGTTTAGTCTTTTTTTTTGCCGCGTTTTTGTCTAATTCTTTTGGTCTTATTTTTGTCTCTTTTTTGTTGTATTTTCATCCTCGTTTTTGTCCACTATTTTGACGCTTTGTTCAAGAAGCTTTTAGATTTGGGTAATGCCAAACTGGTCAAAATGTGCTCAGTTCAGGTGGGGGTTTAGAGATATGGGGACCCCGGGGGTACCTGAGCACTTAGCATAGGGCACTTGGAATTATTTCAAAAAAGAAAGTGAGACCTGAGTAGAAGAACAATTTCAAAGGAAAATTAGCTTTAATTATGTTTTTCAGTAAAAGGTTTGATCCTGAGAGTATTTTAGCTTCATTTTGGACACAACACACTATTCAATATTGAATAATCTTAGTTTAGTTGGCCACTTTGTAATAATATTGGCAACATTCTCCAGGTAATGAACGAGTCAAAGGCTACGCGAGACAAAAAAGGTTGGGAAACACTGCTTCAATCCCTTCGTTTGAAAATTTTATGTAGGTGTCGTATTTATGGGCTAAAATTAGTTTTGTTTTCTCCATTATCAATTGATGGAGAAGGTTAGCGCCCCCTTTGGGTGAAACCAACGCTCTTGTCCATTGAAATGAATGGGCAGAGATGATCTGAGAACTTCTAAAAATGTTTAAAGCAGTAAGTAACTCTTGCCCCTAGAGGCCATAAGCGCAACTGCAGGTGTCTTAGCAAATTACGATTTTTTAACTTATTAAATGTCTTGGAGAGTAAATACTACGCTGACAGAAAAGGTGAAGGGAGAGAGGGGTGTTGTACATCCAGTTATACAATGGGAATAATTTTTTTCACTCAAACTTGGCTGTAAATACTGTTTAAAGTGGCGCTAGCCCGCAGTTAGCTTTGCTCGTTAGCCTGTTAGCTTCTTCTCCGTGATTCTATTAGTGTGTACTGGTTGCTCCGACCCGGTGGCTGTCAAGTTGCAAGCATGGTTTTCTGGCCAGACACCAGGGGGAGATGAAAGACCCTCCAATCATCCCATTAACACTTGTATTACCCCACAGGGACTACAGAAAGGATTTATTAAGGTAAACACGTTACTTAGTACTGCTTTAATTTGCATTATTTATTTGTCAAATATGAAAGAGCAAAGGAAGGAATCTGCTGCTTCATATAATTCATAGAGAAGACGTTTTAACGCTTTTATCACGTCAGTAACATTTGCTTGTGTAACCTTTTTGCTTGTTGGTTTATAAAGTCATTACATTACTTTTTTGTTGCACGTTCATTGCTTTTTTTTTTGGGGGGGGGGGGGTCACATTCTTGTTGCTCTTTTGTTGATTTTCTTTTGCATTTTTGCCACTTTTTTCTGTTGCCTATTTGTGGCTTTTTTGGTCACTTTTTTTTGCGTTTCCATCCTTGTTTTCTCCTCGTGTTGGTCACTATTTTTATGCTTTTTTCAAGAAACTTTTAGATTTGTGTATTGCCAAACTGGAGAAAATGTGCTCAGTTAAGGTGGGGGTTAATCAAATAGATAATCAACTATTTTCGGCGCAACTATTTTACTCTCCATTCTCCCTGCCTCACAAACGCCTCTGTGTGAGCCATAAAAGCAGAATTAAAAGGCATACATTAATTTATTCTTCTTCCCTCGTAGCCGAAAGCAATGAAGCGGTAAATTGGCAGTTCACACGCCGCACAATGCCCCTCTCGCACAGTAATGCACTTTGCACATCCTCTTATTGTACTCTATGGTAGGTGTAATTCCTCCCATTATTTCGTGTCATTACTCAGAGCACTCTCTCCGAGCTGCCATTTTGACAAACTCCTGCGGCCTTATCAAACGCAGGGCAGGCTTGCAGGAGTTCCATTTCCTCATACTGCTTTGCCGAGCGGTCATGGTTACAAAAGGCCATAAAGGCTAGTGATGTGAAGTTCGATTAATTTTACTGACTCGAGTTAAAATGAATCACTCACCAAAGTGAGGTGTTTTGAGTCGTTTGATTCAGTGAGTCAGTCTAATGTAAACCACTGTTTAAACCAATGAAAATATTACAGTAGTTGGGAAAATATCAGAACAAAAAACGTAACCTCCACACATAATTAAATCCATTAATAATTGTTGTTTAATTAAAAAAAAGAACATGGTGATTTGATTGTAATCTGGTGCCATTTTAGACTGTAAAACTGGATAAAGTTATTTTTTATGTAATCCATGATTATGGGATTAAATGATATTCATCTGTTTTTCCCAATACTCAGCCTGACCACTCCACTTTATTTACACTTTAGCACGAGGCTAGCTTAGCCGGGAGTTAGCGGTTGAGTCATTTGATTCAGACGTATCAGTGCCTTTGTTTGACGTGAACCACAGAGTGATTCGTTCTTCTCAGTTCATACGAGTCACTCACTCACACTGAGGACACACACAGGATTTCTGAGTGCAATAACTCTCGTTTTGTACAGAAACATTCAACCTCATTTACCATCAGTAATGTTCAAGGTGGTGTACGTGAAGAGGGTTTTTATTTTTTGGCAGAAGAAACGACTTTCTTCAACCCAGTTAGCGGCTCCGTGGGAGAACGAGAGTTACGAGACGAGTCAGAATCATAGACTGAGCTGAATGAGATGAACGATTCGTTCAGAGCTGAACGAGTCGAAGGGGAGCGGGAAGGGGCTGATCCAGAACCATAGTGAGTCGTTCACTGCTCGTACGGCTCGTAGAGCAGGCGCGGGCAGGCAGGAGGAGGACGTTAAGGGGAAGTAGTTACTAGTTGTAAACAATAAGCTTTTGGTTTCTGTGCTCAAACGAACTACACACACATAATATTAGTATGCCATTCATTGTGACTACAAAACGCAGTCCAGGGATCGCAGTTTAGAAAGGAGTGGCCGGGCGAGTAAGTGAACGAGTTAATGGAGGCGGGGAATCACGACTCCTGAGTCAGTAAAGTGAATCTCGATTTGTTCACGAATCGCACATCACTAATAAAGGCTGTCGGGCGTCTACAGGGCGGCACAATGTATAGCAAATGGCTTTCTTCACACAATCGGGAATCGCAACGCTCTTATGGCACTTAATCGCAACAGTGATAAATATCTATATAACTCAGCTATATAAATAAAGTTCTTCTTTTTCTTCTTCTTCTTCAGTGCTTCTCTCATTCAACAGGAACCGCTTCTGGCTTTAGACCTGGGTCGAGGGTTTATGCAAGTCAACCACAACGTTTTTAATGAAAAAAAATCTATTTGCAAATGATTTGTAAAGATGTGTTTCCATTCCAGTAAACAGAGGAATAGATACAGAGGGCAACGTGTAATACAAGGGGGCGTGGCTTGGCCGAGGGGGTAGAAAACCTCTCATGAGAGTGTCAATTTTCACTCTTTTAGCCGTTTTCTGGCAGACTATAAACCTACTTATCACACACCAATAAAGTCAATCCAAAATCGGGTCCATATGGATGTTTGTTCACAGCAAATTGTTCAGTAGAAGCGAAAAACAGCACTTGCTAGCTAACGTAGCATGAAGCTAACATTAGCTTCACTAGCTTACTGGTTAGCATAGTCAGTTTTTTACGTATTTAACCTGTAATCTGCTCTATTGCACTATGTGGTATGTCTACACTCATATTTGCAGCTAACACTCAATGCACCTGTACATCTGGAAATACACTCATGCTGTTGCTCTATGTCAAATTGTTGTCTTATCAAAGTTTTAATGTTATCTTCTTACGCATGCTCTTATAGCCTTATGGTTTAAAGTCTTTATCATTTATCATTAATCTTAAGTTATATGTTTTAAGTTTCTTGTTGCACGATCGACCGAAAAAAAAATCCTAGTTGTAAACCTGTTCATATAACTATGGCAATAAAACCAATTTTGATTCTGATTTATGGGCTATTGAGAGAAATGGGAGAAAGTTCCACCATGTCTCCACCATTACTTTAACAAACGCTGAATTATGAATAGACCTTTCTACTAAAAAAAGATACAGAGACATGGAGAGGAGCAAAGTGGTTGCACAGGCCATAAATACTTTAAAAAACGGACAACGCTAACCAGGATCTACGTTAGCTTCATGCTACATCTGCTAACGTTAGCAATAAGAGCCGTTCTTCTTGCGGTGACCCGAAACACCCATGTGGAACCGATTTTGGCTTGACTTTATTGGTGTGTGATAAATATATTCATAGTCCGCCATAACATTTGGATATTTAAAAGAAGTTTGGACACAACAAGAAACGTACGTACAAAATGTACGGTAATTTTCAGCAAAAACCTGAACTGAATGTTTTTTAAAGAAACATTTTATCATTATTTAATCTCTCATTATATGCATTTTGTAGGTGTTTAAAGATATATTATATAACGATTTTTATGGTTGGGAAATAATCTGAGATTGCAGGATACATAGAGTGTCTGCGTAGGTTTCCTCCGGGTACTCCAGTTTCCCCTACCACTAAAAACATGTACACAATAGGCTAATCCTCCTGCCAGGTGTTTCTGACAATTAGCCTGGCTCCACATCTGGAGATGGGACCCCGAGCACCGGCCCACGCTGGCTGCCCACTGCTCCTACAGGTCGCAACAGCGGATCCCCTACAGGGATTAATACTCTACATACACTAATGCAAATGGTAGTGTATTATTTGCATTATCTCAATTTTAACTTGGTGTTAAAGAAACAGTGGGTGAACTGCCAAGTCATTCACACGCACTTCTGTTACATACGTCTCATGCTCTCGTAACCGTGACTGACTTTTGTTCATGTTACCTTTCTGTGAAGTGCTCCACTCCGCAGAGGCCGTCTTTATCTCTAACGGATCTGGCAGAGACAGAAACAAACAGTTAGTGAGAAGCGTAAACATGGCCTAAATACGTAAACAAACATCGAACAACATTCACACACTATTCACACACACAGAAGCAGACAGAGGAGTCTCTTTTGCAGTAACTGTACTTCGTCGGACAAAAATATTGGCCCAATATCAGCGGGGCATTGACAATTCGATATCAGCGGGGCATTGACAATTCGATATCAGCGGGGCATTGGCGATTCAAAAGCCCCAATAATAGACATCGGCCTTAGGAAAAACCCACATCGGTCGACGTCTATTAGATATTAGATATTTCTAGGATTGAAACCTTTTATTATAATACCACATGTTCCAATTATTGGCTGTTTGAGAGATTTTTTTTACATTAAATTAAATTACTTACTTACGCCAATAGAGCTTTCCAATTACAGCTGTTGTTTCTTGTTTGAGAAAATCAGGCTTTTTTAAATATATTTTGCTGGGTTTTATGGGGTTCAAAGCTCATTTTCAGGAATTTTGTTGAATCTGAAAGGAAAGCCTGATCCTGCCTGGGGCGCTAATTGTCAAAACTTGAAAATGGACAGAGAAAGAGAGAGGAAAAAACTATGCCTGCAGTGTCTCCCCTTTAAGTAAATCATTTGATTGCTCTACCGATCTTTGCACACACTCTTATTACCTACATTACACACTGTTATTATACAGAGGTGAAAATCTAAATAAAAAAAAGCTCAACATCGGGGGCTGTTTGAGGAAAAACACGCAATGCCCCTATGCTTATACGTCTACAATTAAAAACAAGACATATTCTCTGCACTGATGCTGAACTTAAAACTCCATAACGCAGCACTCCTTCCTTCTGTTCTGCAGACGGAGCTAGAACAAATGTGGTCACCGGTGCCATCTAGTGTCGAACAAGAATGCCGCTTCCTTCTCATTGCTTGTGATAATATGAAACCAGCTTTTTATTTTTGGACATTTGACGATGAAAGCCATGCCCTTTAGCTCAAAGCAAACGTTTCTCATAATGACCACGCACGTTTCCATAAGCTCAAGATCTCCAGTTAGACTTTACCCAAATCTAAAAGCGTCTTGAAAAAAACGTCAAAGCAGCGACACAAACAAGGCAAAAGTGTGGATGAAAACGCAACCCAAAAAAAAGCATTAATAAAGCGACAAAATTGTGATGAAAAAAAACAACAAAAAAGTCGCAAAACGCAACAGAAAAGTCATAAAAAATGTACAAAAACGCAACTAAAATGTGACAAAAAGTGGTGATAAAGCATTAAAAAAAACATGACAAAAGAGTGATGACAACGCGGGGAAAGCCAGTTTAGCTTAGCTTTCAAATTGTTACACTGGCCTTCAGGTTGTAAGAAGCTTTTGGATTTGGGTAAACCTGAACTGGAGAAAATGTGCTCGGTTAAGGCAGGGGTTAAGAAGCTAAATGTAAACAAAAAGAGGAAGCAAATTATTTTTTTCCATCAAATTGTGTCGAAAACTGAGCCTTTGTCCATTTCTATTTTAATTATTCATTTATCTTTAATCATTATAGAAGTATCTTGGGTCTAGGTATTTTAGGGTCCAGCTATCTTAAAGGAATAGGCCACCGTTTTTACATACTGAGATATGTTCTTACCTTAGCTGAGACTTGTTCATTTGTACCTGTCTGGTCTCCACGTGTGCCTTCCGTAACATAAACACAGCACAGACGGCGTTAGCATTTAGCTATTGCTAATAATACCAGGAATAGTTCGACATCCGCGCAGTGATATCTTCACTTTACTGTGCGGACGCCGAAGTATTCCTGGTATTATTACGCCTTACAATATAGTTCCCCTTTTTATCCGCTTAGAAAATCCACATTGTTTAATTTTGTGATTATACTTTATAGTTTAACACTTCATGTAACCATATTTAAATAGGGAAAACATGGAAGAGTTTGGTAGCTTCTATCTTCACCTCGTTTGGAGCTATAGAGGAGAAGAGAGAGGCTAAATGCTAACGTCGTCTGTGCTCTGTTTAAGTTATGGAAGGTACACGTTCAATCATTATTCTCTGATCTGGGGCTTTATTGGTTGATTGATATATTATTTTGGCAGTTTCAGTCCTCCGTATCGACTCACAAAGCGACACGAGCAAGTCGCCGCGTCCCGCCACTCGCCTCCAAAGTGCACTTGCTGACCTGTTGCGGACACCGGGCCTGTGATGCAGTGGTAGTACGCACCTGTGGCGAGTATGAAGGACTCGGGGGTCCTCTCGGGGAGGGGGGAGGGGAGTCATCGCTGTCCCAACAGTCTGGGTCAGAGTTGAGAAGTCAAACAAGAGCTTATGTTACTGAGGATGGCCCAAAAAGAAACAAAGGATGAACAAATACCAAACACAAATGAAGCGAGACGCTACGGAAAGATGTACTTGTAGTTTCAAGGCTGCAGATAGTGATTACGTTACATTAGTTTAGGTTGAAATGATTCAGTAAAATGTTGCAAAATCGTTATCAGAATATTCAAGAATATCGAATACCAGAACTTTCCCCCCTCATGTCGGGAAGACTATTTTATGTTTAATTTCATTTAACTGGTGTGTTAGATAGTTGGATAGTTTTTAAGACGCCTCAACTATAAAGTCTTAAAAAGGACATGGGGACAAAATGTTTTACCAAAATGTAGTGACGGGCTAAAGCTCCGGAGCCTGTATCGCTAACAGCTGGTCACGGGACCAAAGTGTCAATTGCCTCAAGAAGTTCTTCACTCTGTGAGTCGTGTATCAGTGACTACGTTTACATGCCGTCATTATTCGGGTTGATACTAACATTCCGGTTTCTTTGGAATAACCCGTTTCCATGCGTGAGTTACTCCAATTGATTACATGGTTATTGTAATCAATTGGGAATATCCCGATCCGAATCATCATGACGCAAATGCTTTCAACCGTCAATATTCACCCATGGATCTATCATAATAACGCTATTACCACACTAATAAAGTCATCGGTTTCCTCGTCGCTCCAAAAGTGTGGCGCTGTGCTCTGTCTGGGCCCTCTTCCTCTTTAGTTTCTCTTTGCTGGTGGCGGCCAACAGCTTAAGTGCATACCGCCACCTGCTGCACTGTGTGTGTCTCAGGATGCTAGTTCTGGGTTTCGTCCAGAGATGTAATATACAATGTTATGTTTAGCTCTGTTTTTTTTTTAAACTTTTTAAAAAAGTTTTTACAAACTTTATTTATTGAACAGATATGTAATTACAGTTAGGGCTGGGCGATATATCGATATTTAAGATATATCGATATATTTTTTAATGAGATATGGAATTAGACCATATCGCGTATATCGGGATATTTCAAATTCAGATAAGCTATTAAGTTAACAAAAAGAAACCGGTAATCTCAAGCTTTGTTTAAAAAAAAAAAAATCTTAAACTGAGCACTAGATTTTGTTTATCTCTTTATTAGGGCCGGGACTTTTTTCGATTAATTGCGATTAATTAATTACATGAGGTTTAGTGCGATTAAAAATATTAATCGAAATTAATCACACTTTGCTTTCCACACTTCAGTTCCTTTTTTCCTGCAGACGCACAATTAATGGCAATATTGCACTGGTCTGTTGGACTTGGTTGAACAAAAATAAACAATATTTTGTTGCTTAAGCTTTATGTATTCAGTCATTATTCAATGGTATACTAAAAATCCTTATGAAAAAACTTACTTCTCACTGTTCTCAGGTCAAATATTTATATGCGATTAATTTCGATTAATTAATTACAAAGCCTCTAATTAATTAGATTAATTTTTTTAATCCAGTCCCGGCCCTACTCTTTATACATAAATGCTGCCCTCAGAAAAAGACTGACCTATTTTATTTTATAGGCTATTTTATTTAAGATATCTTTTACATTTCATTTCACAGCGCTCACTTTGCGGAAAAAAATATCGGGATATATATCGTATATCGATATTCAACCTAAATATATCGGGATATGACTTTTGGTCCATATCGCCCAGCCCTAATTACAGTAAACGTAAAAGTGCAACAGAAATAAGTATAAACATGCAAACATGCTTCTTATTGTTACACTGTTATATTGTTAAGTATTTCCTGTTCTCAAAAGACCAACAACAATATGCGTAGAACACAAATTAATGTTCCTTCTATGGGTGTATTTACGTGCGCTCAAGTAAACTGGTTATTCAGTATATCCTGGTTATGACAGTAATCTGGATATCAGTGTTAATTTCGTCTGCTAAAATATTTAGTCTTAATTTTAGTCAAAGTGACATTTTTGCCGACTAAAATTGGACTAAAACTAAATTAAACGTTTTTCATGAGACTAAAACTATGACTACAATGTCCAGATATTTTAGTCGACTAAAATAAGACTGAATAAAAATGAAAAGGAGAGACTAAAATCATCCAAACTTCTATTGAGTCTGAAAGAGCCTCAGGTCATGTAAATCTCTCAGCCAAAGGAACAGCTCTGAGCTTTGTTCATGTGGGAGCAGCTCCATGAAGCAGAGGACCGCGATTAAATATGATTATAATGATTATTATAAATGCAAAGTCGACTAAAATACGACTTAAAATATGTTGTCAAAATGAACACTGCTGGTTATGATACATGTGTCAGAGAAACGAGAACTCATATCCCTGTTTATATGAGCAACCACAGTATCCTGGATATTTACACAGAGACAATAACTATTCGAGAAAGCACTAACGGCTTCAGCGACACATGAGAATTGAGAAAATCAAATCAAATCTGTTTGATCCGAGAACAGCGCCGACTTTCACCTGAGATACCACAGAGCAAAAAAGTAGATGCTTTTTCAATGCTTTGTTCATTTTTAAAAGATACAAAGTTTTAAAAGCCCAGCTACCAGATACAAACACTGTTCGGATGTTTTTGCTCCAGCGATGGTGAAAAAACAGGACACTGTGTTTACATGCTTCAGTATCCAGGAAACTGTGGGAATTTCAGGTGACAACACGGCATTCTACAGTGCATGTAACTATTGCTAATACTCTGATAATTAAAGGCTTTTGACTGCATGTAAACGTAGTCACTGTATCAAAGCGGCTCATCGGCTGAGAGCGTTTCAATGGGTTGCCTTGACACCGATGTTCTATGGTCCTTATGTTGGCGATGTAAACCATAAGTGATAAATAAATGTGCTGCATTTCTCCCTTGTCTTCCATTTAACCACATTCATATTCTGCGCCTGGCGATGGGAAACATAAGGAGTGCGATCTACAGTTATATAGTTGGCTAAATTAGCTCTGACTGAAATAAAAAGATCACATACTGATGTCCTGCCCCGTTAATACATCCATGGTCCTGCCTCGAAGTCGCAATTATAAAGTTTGTCCATAGGATGTCAGTGTTTTTTGTCCTTGCCTTGATTGAATTACATCCTAAATGGACACTGCTACTTTGTAATCTCAACAGCAGTGCGTTTGGATCCCTCTTAACACAATCCAGGCGCGTGCTTTTTCCTTGTATCCGGATGTTATCAAGTTTTAAATTCGGTTTTATTTGACAATCTCCATTCCAGGCCCAAAGCAATATTTTCCATCTGCTTTGCTTGGAGAATCCCCAGGAGTCCTCGTGCTCATAGGTTTCTGCAGCGCAGTGTTATGAGAGAACAGCACGAGGCAGGAAGATTAGCTTATTGGTAAAACTGGATCAATATGCAGGAAACCACAGCTCGGCAACGTCATTACAGTTTGACATAAGCTGCATATAAACATACAGTGTAATTAATGAGAATGTCTCTATTGCATGATTATATTTGGCCATTATCCGTCACATTCAAGTGTCGTTTGGTGTTAAAACCTCTTAACGCCCACATGAACCAAGCACATTTTCTCCAGTTTGGCTTTACCCAAATAAAAGCTGCTTGGAAAAAAAAAATTGTGAAATGAAATGAAAGTAATGAAAACGCAACAAAAGAGCGACGAAAAAGTGACAAAAAAGCAATGGGGGGGAAAAAACATCAAAGAAGCGACGACAAGGCGGCAACAATGCGAGGAAAAAGATCCATTTAGATGAGTTTTGTAGGTCGTAGCTTTCAACTGGATATAATGCGCTTGGTTAAGATGGGGTTTAAGAGGTTAAAAGGGATATTTCAGGATTTTTGACATTGGGCCTCATTTCCTAGTTATCCAGAGTGTTGTCGATTTCTGGAGATATTATTTTCTTAAATTCATGCAGTTCTTATATTTGAAGAGTCTAGTGGCGCTAGGCTAGGGCAAGGCTAATGCATTTCTATGGTATCAGTTAGCCTGCATTAAAAACAGTCTGACCCACTCCACAGTGCACCTGAGGTAAATCACTTATAACACCAGACTAACCATATAAATGTCTGTGTTAATAGAATCATTTTAACCATTTTGCATTTAAAATAACTTATATTTGAGCAGCATCAGCTTTGTGGCTGTAAGCTAACGTAGCGGCGGAGTGATCTGCGAGAAAATAGTCCCTCAAAATGCAGTAATTCATGTGATACAAGGTCAGTTATATTTCAAAAAATGTTCTATTAACACAGACATTTATATGGTTAGTCTGGCGTTATAAGTGATTTACCTCAGGTGCACTGTGGAGTGGGTCAGACTGTTACCATAGAAACGCATTAGCCTAGCATTAGCCTAGCTAGAATTTAAGAAAAAAAATATCTCTAGACATCAACAACACTCTGGATAACTAGGAAATTAGGCCCAATGTCAAAAATCCTGAAATATCCCTTTAATGTTGCCTTCAAACACTGTAGCTATTCTTAATACTAAGACTCTGAACCTTTTTTAAATATTAATATTTGAGTGAAATCCCTTTTGCAGTATATATTGAATTTGCAGACATGTGTTGGGGAAAAGAACGGCGTGATGCCTGCACGTGACGTGACGCTTCCGCCTGTTTCTCTCGAGGCAGCGGAACCTGCTGGTAAGTTTCAATAAAACCCAACGGAGGATTTAGCAGATCTCCCGCAAACACATCAATATCCACAGCCTTAAACTACAAAGAAAATGTACAAAAAGTGCATCCCAAGTAGCGATCCAGCATTTGTCTCAGCGTGTGTCACAGCCTTTGATTGGATGCCAAGCGCAAAACAAAAAAAAAAAAGGAAACCCGGCACTCAGCGCTCCACACCGCCACAGCAAAAAGATCAGTAACAGCCAAGCAGACCGACACGTCACTGAAACGTCATTAACACGACCAAAAAGGGACGACCGCTACCGGCGAGCGACCAGCCGAGTCGGTCCAGCTCCGGGGGCAATCCAAGCGAGAATCGCGATTTCAGAATCCCGAGATTTTGAAATCATTTGAGAAGAATTAAACTTCCCAGTCCAGCCCAAATCAACCACGAGCCAGCGTTAGAAAGCGCCACACTGCTCCCCCTGACCCCAAGTGCTCAAAGCGTAGTCAAAGTCAGTATGGCTGGAGTAACATGCTAGCACCCTCACCACTCGACATGCACACAGACAGACAGACAGACAGACAGACACAGGGTTATCCGGCAGCACAGAGCACAATATGCAAAATATCCATGTGTTTCTGTAAATGGACATGTTTGGTAAAGTCGTGTGATTATATTGATAATAAAACAGCTGGATTGACTGATAAAATGCTAGAGATTATATTGATTTGTAAATAAATGTAATGGATTAAACAGTGGTTCCCAACCTTTTTGGTCCCGCATAAAAAATAAATTCATACTCCCGAGTACCCCCTAACTCGAGGATCCTGTGTGATCCTAAGTGAAACATAGATTATTCCGTTTTTAGTAGAGTGTTGTGTTAAAAATTATGCTAAAAAGTCAAACCTTTTACTGAAAAACATCATTAAAACTAACTCTTCTTTGAAAGTAATATTGAAATTCTACTCAGTTCAATTCAATTTCTTTTCTAAATACCCTCTGCCAAGTAGGGCTGGGTACCGTTAAAGTGCATATGACAGGTTTTAACGCTTTTGAAAATATGACTTATTTAGAAGGACATCAGTTACTTAATTATCATTTTATTTCAGTGAAGCAAGAATTTTAATGAAGAAATGTTGGGCAGAATTACATTTTGAATTTTTAAGCTGCTGACAGGAAGTGACATAGAAGGAGGTAACATTCCATAGCAGTTTGACTCACTCATTTCCCATTGACTTAACATGGTTGCACAGGAACAGTTTAAAATTGTTTACCCTCTTCTATGTCACTTCCTGTCGGTGTCCAATAAGGAAGTGAAACTATAAACATCACAACAATGGCCAAACTAAAGAAAACTGGGTACAATCTTAAGCAAAATTTTTAAATATAATTGTGTTAAACATGTTTTAGCAAAAACTGCATCTAATGTGTCATATGCAGTTTAAAAAGTTTAGGGACTACAGCTACCGGGGGGAAAAAAATACAGTTTTGATGCTTGTTGGGTCCAAGGACAGCATTAAAGGAAGTAACTTTCACCTTAATTAGAAAATGTTCTTTTTCCCAATGTTTGACCAATTTTTCTCAATCTATTTACTTTTCTCTCCCTTATTTTTGCTTTGCTATAACTAATATTTTCCCTATTTTTCCCCCAATTTAAAAACAAATGTTTGCTCCATTTTTCCCAATTTTTTTCCCCACATGATTTTCGCCACAATTTCCCCCAAATTATTCCTCATTTTTCACTAATTTCTTGACACTGGAGATCAACGCGATATTGTAAATTTGCAGATCTTCCACCCATTATTGTTCTGTTTTCTGGTTCTAGACGACAAATATTTTATTATAGGTATCGGGAAAAGTATCGTTCAGGTATCGGTATCAAAAACCAAGTATCGTTAAAGTACTGGTATTGAGAAATAAAAGGTACTGCCAAGTGCTCAAGTCCCCGTACCCCTGGTTGGGAAACAATGGCTTAAACAGTTAAACAGTATGGCATGTATTGTTGCTGCCAGTGAATAACCCACAGAGCTAAACCGGCCCCGTCCCGCGTTCTAATTCCCGCACATTGTGATCCACATACTTGCGGGATTCTGGGTCGGCGTGACCAGCCCCGCAACGGACATGGGCGTCGCCTTCCTGACGGGCGGCTGCTGGTCGCCGGTCACCATGGCGACCATCGCTGTGGAGACGTTGGTGGCGTGATGATGATGTTGAGACGAGGAGGAGGAGGATACGCCGACCATCTCCGCGTCCGCCTCTTCGTCCGAGTTGTCCGAGTGCAGCGGGTTGGTGAAGCTCAGCGCGGTCCGGACGGGCGTGGAGGAAGACGAGGAGGTGGAGGAGGACAGGTGCGAGGAGCAGGAGGAGCTCTGCGGGACACGGTCGGACGACGAGGACGACGACTTGGACAGGTTTTTCTCCGGGCTGGAGCACGGCTGACTCCACGCCGCGTGCCCGCTTTTGACATCCAAGCCCTCCCCTTTATCGCTACTCTTTACCGGTAGATGGTTCGGTCGTGCCAGGACGGCCTCTTCTCTGCTGTCACCGAACGACCCCGCTCCCGCTCCCGCCTCCGTCCCCGAATCCTCGGAAAGCGACGAGCTCGACGTCAAAACGGCGGGTCCGGTTCGGGTTTTGAAGGCGTGGCTTCGCTGGAGCATGCTCGCACTGTTCGCGGAGGAAGCGGGGCTTTGGATCCCCAAAGAGTTAGCCGTGTCAAAGCTACGCGGGCCTCCCTGCAACGGCACCTTCTTGATCTCGATGCTCAGCTTTCTTTCTATGCGCAGTGGACTGGAGCCCTCCGTGATGGGCGAGAGCGGGGAGGAGGGCGTGGGAGTCTGGCTAGCACCCGAGTCAGACTTTGTCGACGCCGAAGAGCAGGATTTGTTGTTGTAGTTGTCGTTTAAGTCGAGAGTCTGCGTTTGTTGCGGTTGTCGGTTTTGGTCTTTTTGGTCCGATGGAGTGCTTTCCGTGTTGGGGCAGGTTTCTGATTGGTTCTGCAGCTGGTCCACTTCCTTGTTCTGAAAGAAAAACGAGAGAACAGAGGAAAAGATATTACCATCTAATCAGGATTGAATAAAAAACAGGAATCCATATACTCCCAGGGTAGAATAATACTACAAAGTTCTGTGTGGTGGTCTCCCTGTGTCTGCATAGGTTTCACCTCCCGTTAAAAACATGTACAATAGCCGAGGATAAATGAGAGTGAGTTTGAGAGTGCAAGAGTGGAACAAGGGATGGAAATTGGCCCGTGGCGAGTTAACCTCACAGACATATTATTAGTACACCATCATTTCTCACCGTCATTTGAGAATCCATGATGGCAGCTCAGGCTCTTCCTACTGAGCATATCCAAAATGGGCAAAGAGCCAGGAAACAGGCCTCCGCAGTGCTTCAGTGATTTTGCTGAAGATAGCCTTTAGCCACTGCTAGCACAAGTTTAGCTTACCTTCATAGTTTGTATTTTAGCTGCTTCTTTCTTGTAAGTATTTGCCTGGGTATGATATTTCTTTTTTGCCAAGATGGGAAAGGCCAGTCACCCCTTGTTTGGCCAGTCGCTGATATAGCCAGCGAATGATAAGTGGAGCTCCAACCATAATGTCACATCCACAAGACAACGCTATCTTGAATCAATCCAAACTAACCGTATACCGGACCCTAAACCAGTCCTTCTCAAATAGTGGGGTGCACGTGTGACAGGGAGTGTTTACGGTGTCTAAAAACGTTGGCAGTGGACAGCATGAAGCCAAATAAATGAAGGCGTCACTTAAAGACTTTACACCCCAATCACGCTGATAAGCCGCTTGAGTTTTTTCAGTGATAACATGCTGAATATCACCAAATATTAAAATGGTAAACGGACTCAACTTATATAGCGCTTTTCTACCTTTATCAGGCGGTGAACCAGCCAAATGTGGGACATGAAGCACTTTAAAGCGGGACAAAGCAGGACAATGAGGGACATTTTCAAAGACGTAAAATTACACTCAATTGAAACATTATCATTATTTTAAATTAACCTATTTTAATCACATGGGCAATATAAATCAGTTGATCATTCACTTTCATTTGTTATGAAAGTGCATCAATGGTGAAGATTCCCAATAATAAATACCCACTATGCATGCAAACATTAGCAGAGCAATAATCGCTTATAATTCGGTGAAGGGAAAAATGTGTAGCCTACAGTAACAGTCTGCAGCAAAGGATAAAATACTGAATTTTGTTTAACTGCAACAGAGACATCAAACTGTTTATAGCGTCATTGAGCTCAAGTGTCTCTGTAGCAGCTCAAGTCACTGCAGTGACAACTACACAACTGACGCTAAAGCCAGACTGAACTGTTCTACTTTAAACTAAGCAGACATTCATCAGTTCAATAACTCCATATTTGTAAAACACGGAGAAACAAAGTTCCCCCATCATAGTCAGGTCTTGATCTCTCGCAGAGTTCTCATTGGAATCTGCAGCTGCGTCTGCACCTGAGCACGAGCAAGTGAGAGGCGGGCTGTAGAGTAGAATATCCAATCAGAGACAACCTAACACGTCAAAACGCGGCGCTATTGGCTGTCACAGTCTGCTGCGGAGACGAGTGCGAGAGGGGACAAAATGACACAGACGCAGAGGATCCTGCCGATCCACGTCTGAGGAGGAAAACAAAGTTTGAGCAGCAGCAGAGTTGAATGCGGGACAATTTGCGTGATGAGTTGGAAATGCTGTGCAGTTCCCGCACAGTACATCTGGTCACGCTAGCGGCACATGTGCCACTGATGCGCCTGTGATGGGCCATTGGATGATTCCATTCCGGAAAGCACGGGCTGCGCAGAAAAAAAAAAAAAAAAAATCGCACCGGCCCATTGTGGTACCGGCCCACCGGTCAAATACCCGGTAAAATATATGGCCAGTCTGGGCCTGTGCACGTTCGTCTCGTACTCGTTCTCCCGGACAGCGGGAGACATAAAGCTAAACTTTCATGGCAAACTGCTGCTGTTTAATGACAGTAAAGGAGGGCAGAGGGATGGTTGCGAGGAGGAAGAGGCGCACTCTCAACTGTCACGGATAGAAAAAGTCAGAAAAACCTTCCTGGCAGAGTGAAATAATTGAGAAGCACTGCCCTAAATCTAACCCCAAGAACACTGAAGTTCTAGTAGAAACTAACCCTAAATTGACTTTAGCGCTAACCTTAAGGATAGTGGAGTTTACAGAAGATGTCTTGCAGGCGTGAGCACGAATCCCATCCTGGGCACTTCTGGAATATTCCATAAACACCACCAAAGGGCATTACCTGCCAACATTGTTCTCACTGTGGCTCACAAAACCTTTCATTGCCGTTCTTTTTTCCTTTGTTTATATGTATTCTAGCGTGCGCATCCGTAAGAGCGCCGTCCACAACAACTGCGGTCCATTAACCTCTTACCCCACACCTTAACAGCATTTTCTCCTGTTCAGCTTTACCCAATTCTAAAAGCTTCTCGACTGGAGAGCAACAGCTTACTGGCCAGCGTAACACCCTCTTTCGAAAGATAACACCTACAAAACTGATCTAAACAGATCTTTGTCCTTGTGTTGTTGCCGTGTTGTAACTTTTTCATCACATTTCTGTGGCTTTATTGTCCATTCTTGATGCTTTTTCTTACGTTTTGCTATTTTGACACTTTCTTCAAGAAGCTTTTAGATTTGAGTAATGCCAAACTGGACAAAAGCCGTACTGAATGAAGCGTTCTAAACATGGAACCGTGGCATAACATGCACAGTCCTGAACAAAATAAACAAATAAATATCAGAAAGCATGTACTGCAATTCTTTGATGACTACATGCACATTAATTGCAGATCTGCGCTCCGAACGCTCACCTGAGTGGCCGTATTGTTCTGCGCGGTGGCCAGCACGTGCAGCACAGGTTTGGGGTGGTAGCGGTCGTTGTCCTGCCGTACGTTGGTGACGGTGGGGAAGGCGGAGGGGGAGAGGGGGTGAGGATCGGGGGCACCGGGTGAGGCTCCGGGGGCTGGAGAATCTCCTCCTTCACGTCTCCCTCCGTCTGTGCACTGGAGAAATAACAAGACAGCAGCTCGTCAGTGGGGTTGACTCATTCAAACGCAGAATGCATCTGGTTTTTATTGCATTTATTCAATATTTTTCAATTTGAAGACCAACGCTAACAATTGCTGAAGAAATAGTGATGCTTTTTTCCACCAGTAGATGGCACAAAAGTGGAGCGGGTTTATGGCCAACAAATCTCAGACTGGCACACATTTGGTTTATTTAAACTGAAGCATAAACATTGGATTTGAAGAGATTTGAAGAGCTTTTGGAAATGGAATAATAGACTCATTCCATGTTTGTTTCCAACTTAAATATATTCATAATCATTGAATTACAGCCGTGTAGCGTTACAATATTGTATTGTTTTAAACGTCTATCATTAAGGTCTGTTCTGTTTAATCTCTTAAACCCCATCTTACCGAAAACATTTTCTCCAGTTCAGCATTAGAAAAATCTGAAAGCTTCTTCAAAAAAGAGCAACAAAAATGAGGCGGAAAAGCAACCATAACACAATGAGAAAATGAAAAAAAAAAAAAAACACAACAAAAAGGCAATGAAAAGCAACTAACAAAAACTACAAAAACATGTCAAAACGTTTAAATAAATTTGACTAAAATGCGGCGACAACACGACAAAAAAGTGTGTAGGTCTTAGCTTTGAGATGTTACACTGGCCCATAGGCTTTGATCTCAGGTCGAGAAGCTTTTTTTGGGTAAAGCTGAACTTTATGTCTGTTGCGTTTTTCATCCTCATTTTCGCCGCTTTTACCAGGAAGCTTTTAGTTTTGGGTAAAGCCAAAGCTAACTGGAGAAAAACTGCTTGGTTCCCCAGTGTGGCTTTACCCAAATCTGACAAAAGCTTCTAAATAGTGACAAAAATTAGATGTAAGCGAGGATGAAAATGTAACAAAAAGCGACAAAAGTGCAATGAAAAAGTATGAAAAATATGACCAAAAAAAGTGACAAAAAAGCCACAAAAGAGCAACAAAAAAGTGATGGAAAAAGTGACAAAGGAGCAGTGTTGCCACAGATTACTTGAAAAAGTAATATATTACTGATTACTCCTTTGAAAAGTAACTTAGTTACTTTACTGATTACTTAATTTTAAAAGTAACTAAGTTACATTACAAGTTACTTTATTAGTTAAATTCAGCTACGGCCAACATCTCCACCGCCTCAACACACTAATGACAAACCTTTTTACCAACACTCACTTTATTGGAAGAGTGTTTTAACAGTAACAACAAAGCTGACACAGACTCAGAAAAGTGACGTATTTCCATCTCTCTCCCAACCAGTGTGAGTGTTTTTAGACTGAAAACGTGACGTTATGTTACAACACTCATCGAGATGCAAAAATAAATGTCTTTTTTTCCCAAAGGAAAATGACACAATAGTAACTCAGTGATTTGGAAAAGTAACTTAATTCTGATTACTTGTTTGGAAATAGTAACACATTAGATTACTAGTTACTGAAAAAAGTAATCTGATTACAGTAATATGTTACTAAGTAATTAGTTACTGGCGTTACTGCAAAAGAGCAATGAAAAAGTGTGAAAAATGTGACTAAAACACACACACACACAAAAAGCAACACAGCAACAATGCAAGGAAAAAGATCCATTTAGATCAGTTTTGTAGGTCTAAGCTTTCAAATGAGGCGTTACACTGGCCTGTACACTCCAGTTGAAAAGCTTTTTAGATTTGGGTAAAGGCCAGCTGGAGAAAATGCACTCGGTTAATGCGGGGAGTAAGAGGTCAATGTCTTCAGTTCATGTCTGTAAAGAAGCAACCTTCAGTTGTCTTAATTCTACTGTATGTTAATTCTCATTCATTTCCATA
This sequence comes from Neogobius melanostomus, assembly GCA_007210695.1. Classification (NCBI taxonomy): domain Eukaryota; kingdom Metazoa; phylum Chordata; class Actinopteri; order Gobiiformes; family Gobiidae; genus Neogobius; species Neogobius melanostomus. Next base: position 5,662,564 of record VHKM01000057.1, read on the forward strand.
AATTCCCGTTAATTTCTATGGAAAATTTCCCACGTTTAAAATTCCTGGAATTTGTAACCCTAGTTTGGATCACACTGTAACTGTACATTTTTAGTGTAAATAATGAACGGTCCAGCTGCTGCAGATCGCATTGTTCTGGTACCGTCGTGGTATTGGACCTTAGTCTGTGAAATCCTATGACCTTGTTAACGGGCTTCTCCCGTTTTATCTCTATCCAAACTTTCAGACGCGCCCCACACACACACACACACACACACACACACACACACACACACACACACACACACACACACACACACACACACACACACACACACACACACACACACACACACACACACACACACACACACACACACACACACACACACACACACACACACACACACACACACACACACACAACACACACACACACACACACCACACACACACACCACACACACAGAGAAAGAAAAGTTTCTCCTCCGCTCTCCAAAACAGAGCGGCCCAGAGGGAGTGTGGGGGCCAGAATGTGGACTATGCCGATAAAAATAGCCTTGACATCACTAGAATGCTTTCTGGCTTTCAACAGAGCCTCGAGTGGATTCCTTTAAGAAAAGCTGGATTACAAAGAAAAGGGATATACTGTAGATGCCGTACTGGCTAAAGGTTTAAAGGAGGCGCCAAAAATGATTAGGTCCAACAATATGCACAATTCCAGCTGTTCCACTGCTGGTGAATATATATCATTTTATGTGTTCATATTAAAATAAGACATTTTAAGCATCAAAATGGCCTATAATTTCTGTGACTAAATCCAAAATAGGTAGATAAATTATGGTTTTAGTTTGTTGAGAGACAGATCTGCAAATAAAAGACTGAGACAGAGCTGGAGGTTCGCGCGTTCCCTGAACTCCAAGTAAACTTTATTATTGTAGCTGCTGCCTCTGAAGTTTGAAATTTGCATGTTTTTAGTTCTGGGAAAGCATCTTCTTGTGTAAACAGATCGCTCACTCGCTGCTCGGCCCAAAAATAAGTAGCGCTGGAGAATGTTTGCTTTCCCATAAAACAGGCTCGCACTCGGAGGACAGTACAACACAATAACTTCACTGACACTGGGGAGTTTCGGATGGTTTTGCTGCAGTTGGTTAGATGACGACCTAAATGACCAGGTTGTTCAATCAATGGATTTCTTCTTCCCTGACAGTAAGGAGCATATTCCAAGATGACGATGCCAGGATTCATTAGTCTCAAATTGTGAAGCTTTTAGATTTGGTTAATGCCAAACTGGAGAAAATGTGGTCGGTTCAGGTGGTGGTTAAGAGGTTAACCCCTATTGAGAATCGTTGGGATGTGCTGGAGAAGGCTTTGCGCGGTGGTCACACTCTCCCCATCATCAATACAAGAACTTGCAGAAGCTTATTGAAATATTGCGATCACAATTAGATTTTTATATTTGATCCATTTAAATGTATAAACTGCTAAAATGATGAGTGAAGGAAGTCATTTTCCTTTTAGACTTTAGTCAAACAACATACTCTTGCTCAAATTGACCCACAGTAGAACAATACCAAGACCGTTCGAGGGGAATCATGGCGGATTTACAGACTCCTCCTCCCCAGCTCTGACGAAGCATGTTCCTAATAAGGGCATAAGGGCGGGATCTTCACTGTAGACTCGGCCCTTGCGTGACGTGTAGCTCGGCAGCTCCAATGCTAACAGTCCAACCTCATTAAGTACAAGTTTCTAAAAATGTTCTTTCGAAAACCGGCCTGGTTTCTTTTTTGTGACTAACCCAGCGTTATCTCAGGAGGAATATGTAGCCATAGAAAGTGTTTAAAAAATAGAAACCAGGCGTTAAAGTTGTTTTTAACGTGTCTAAAGTCCAATGCTTTTCAATGGGAGACTAGCGGTTATATGGAGGTACTACAGCAATGGCGGCCTCCAGTGTTGCGGTCGTAAAGCAGAGCAGCCATTGAACAATACACAATAATCTACTTTCCAAAATATTTGGCTTTATGCGACAGCGCCCTATTCTGGGGGACAGCCACGTGACTAAATAAGTCTGGGATGGAATCACAAAGCGTCTGTCGAAACAACTCAGACAACTTTTTATCTGTTGCAGCTGAGGTCAATTCTCATCGGTGACATCTATCACCCAGAGTCAGAAGAAAAAAACCCTCAGCCTCTTGAGGTTCGCTTATTGCAGTAGTAAAAACTGCAATTTTTGTCAATATAATATGCTTTATTCATTCTTTTTGGGGACTTCTGGACACGTCATTGTAATTTCAATCAGACTGAAGTATGGGGGGCTCTAAAATTACTTGAATTTAAATTTATTTAAATGTTTCACTATTACATACAGGTGGAAATGCTAATACTTTTGGATTATTTTTTAAATTATTATTTCGTATTTAAATCAGTTTATTTTATTTATATGGATCTCATTAGCTGAGAGCAATAAGCAGTCAGCTAGTCTTCCCGGGTCCATTACAAACAGCATTTAAAAATTCTGTTTAGTATCAGGTTTTTTATATGTGTAATACTCTAAATAATACACTCATTCCTCATAATTCTGTTGATCAAAGACTGCTAGACTCTCAAAAACAATAAAACCAAGTCATAAACAGTTATTAGAGCAAAGTCCCACAAACCACCGCTTTAAATCTTTTAGTATCTTCTTTACTACATTAAATTTCAATGGACCTGTCTGTCTTTAACCTTCTATTGTAGTTAGAAAGGCGAGACATCATAGCCTGCGGTAGCCCTTGAGGTAAAAGCTTTGTGCGCTGTGGTTCATCAATGTAAGGTTTTCTTCTCTATAGTTTAAAAAAAGTGTGTATGATCTGTTTTTGCAGGAGGGAACTGGCTGTAATATCAGAGAAAGCGGCAGAGAGGAAGAAATGAAACTGGAGCAAACCCCTGCTGTGGGTGAACATATATGAGAGGGAATATGCTATGGGCCTTTAAAGATTAAAGAGAGGCCAAGAAAGTGGGCAAGTCCATATAGACATGTGAGGCTGTCAAAAAGGCAAGATAAACATAATAAATGTACATAACTCACACTAAAACTGTAAATCTTCACCTAAATGTGATCACGCATAAGCATTACTGTATTTAAGATGAGACGGAATCACATATCAAACAAAGGCAGTGAAAGTGGGCACGCTTGTTGTATGCCTGCACTATGCTGTACAGAGCTGTATAAAAAAAAAAAAGTTTACTCCTCCATCATAACTTGTATTCACATTGTTTTTTTTAGGGCTTCTGTTTGAAAATAAAAACCAGCGGGAAAAAACCTTTATGGGCACCATTATTATCCAACAGATTTCCCATGATACCCGTACTATAAATAGTCAGTCCTCTCATAATTATATTTTTGTTTTAAACTATTATTTTGAATCCATGACAAGATCCACATGTTTGTTCCAACTCTGGCCCGTTTGGTTACAGGAGGCTATGACCTCTTCTATGTTCTTCTATCTCTTTCAACTACCGATAAACACGAAGGAAAGAAAAAAAACTACATAAAAGGGGGTCATTTACTAAACGTTTTAACACGTACAAACATGGTAGGGTGTAATAAATGGAGCAAAAAGCAATTGCAGTTGATATTTGTGTTTCTAAAAAACGGCAGAGGCCGCAGCGCAAAAAAAAACGCATGGTCCTCATGAATATGCAAACTAAGGCAATTTTGCCACAATGCGCAGAATTTGAGATGGGAAAAATGCAAATTATTTCGTTTAGCAAGCGCTGTCGTATTTATCTCGACTATGTGAAGAAAACTGTGCAAGAAAATAATTTTTGTTGGAGTAGCAGGCGTAAACCTTCACGCAGAACAATATAATGCAGTTTACACCAATGTGGTGTTCTAAATGTTTTCAAATGTTTGTATCTGGTTCATTTACAAAGATAAAAAAATAACCAGGTTGTTTTGATGGTTATAAAGACAGTACACGTTACCTGCGACCTAGTTTCCCTTGGCTCTACATTGAACTGCAGTTCACAACCGCTGTCCATTAAAAAGGCACCAAATCTGTCCCAAGTACTTTTAAAGTCCTTAATCCTTACGAAATCCGTGGGGTTTGTGCACAAAAACGGTGTATTGATGATACATCACGAGAAGGCACGAGCCGTATGTTCGCTGTTCACCTGCGCTCATCCCCGGGCGTCTCCAAAGCCCGAGCACGTGTATTCCTGCTGTATCAATATTCTCTGCTTTCGAGGACTCCATGATTAAAAACCTCATGGTCTTGGGACAAACATACAGCAGCGCTGAGGTGTTTCCTGCTAGTTGAAGCCCCAGATATGATCGTGGCCTGACATGTGCGCCTCGGACCAATGTGGATGCCCCTGGATGGGCGCATGGAGGGCTTGTTTTTGTATTTTCCTGCGCCAACACGTGCACGCACATGATTAACCTTAGCAGCGATGGCGCGGTGCGAGAGGCCCTGCTTATGCAGCTCAACAACCCAAACACGATCAAAACCTTTGCATCAGGACGTCATGACAGTTGAATACCTGACAGAAAATGACACTTAATCCACATTTTTGGCATTTAAAGGCATGTGGTCTTAAACTTTTAATCAAACTAAAAAAAAGGGTGAATCAACACAACTGGACTTACTTTATAAAAAAGAGCTGACAGTTTCGCTGTCCATCCAGACAGCTTCCTCAGAGCTGTTGTCCGTGGTGACCACACCCACCAGATATAAACGCGGTGGGTGTGGATGGTGAATACGGCAGATGACGTCACTGGCGGGGCACCAGACATGGTCCGGGTCCAGGCCGCGTCCGGGGATCCTCCGGATGGCTCGGTCCCAGGTGTTGGACAGCTGGAACCTAAGTCCCCCTCGTCTGTTGATGGCCGGGCGCACGGCTCTCTCATATATGGCTTCCTTGACCCCTCTCTCAAACCACCGCTGCTCCTTGTCCAACAGACGTGTCTCTGTCCTCAAAGGAGTGGCCCGTCTCCTCCATGTGTAGGAACACAGCAGAAGTTTGGCCTGACTATGTTTCCTCCGGTGCTGAGAGGCAGTTCTCCAAGGGCTGAGCTGTTTCCCAACGTACATCTGATTACACCCCTCTGTGCGCACGTGATGCGTTTGGGTTGTTCTGACAAGTTAGCTCACTGCGTCTCTATCTGGTGGGTGTGGACAGCAGCTCTGAGGAAGCTTTCTGGATGGACAGCGAAACGGTCAGCTCTTTTTTAAAAAGTAAGTCCAGTTGTGTTGATTCACCCTTTTTGAGTTTAATTAACTACCTGGATGACTGAGAAACTACATTGTTTTATCAAACCTTTGATCAGTTTATATGCTGTTTTCAATAAAAGCTTTACTCAAATTTGTTTTTGTCTCACTCCCATTTCTTCTTGTTACATATTGAAGTTCTAACAAATCCAACCATGCAAACTGTGAATCGTTGCTATTTTTATAGTTGTCTTAAATTTATGATCGGGACTATATGAATGGGATTTTTACTTCCAGATACCTTCACAGGACCGGAATAATCATAATATAGTCTAAGCTTAAGGCAGTCCTTATTGTCACAGTGAAATCCATAGTTGACCCATCATTACATGCTACTGTCACGAGCTCCAAGTTAAGAGCCAGGATGTTGGTGAGGACTTGCTAAAAGCAGCATTAGTCTTTGTCTAAAGAACCAGACAAAGATATATCAAACTCCACACCAAAAAGCCCTGCAGTGGATTTGGAGAGGGGTGCAAAAGGTTTATATAGCGCATGAATGTGTGTTGAAATCATTACGTTTGACTGGTCTGACAGACGAAGAACTTTCAAAACAACTATTTGATATAGCCAGGGGTGAGCTATGTTCAAAGCTGTAATGTTGCACATTATTGCAAAGTCTTGCAAAGAGATCTTGTTATTCCCGAGGCCGGCGCCGTTGTTTTCAGTCTTTTCTCAAACATTAACATTTTGAACTAAGTCTGGAACTTGATCAAATGCTAAATGTGACCGAGAACTTGCAACTTGACTTTAGCCCTAATGTGCAGCAATGTGCAGTGTCTATGAGGTGAAAATGTCCAGCTGCTTCTGTCTGCTCTCTTGAATATGTTTTCATTGTTGACTTGACGCAAACGTGTTGTTCAGGGCTTTGTTTTCCTCCGACGAACATAAAACCACCCAGAGCTTTGCGGCGCGGGCCACTTCGCACCCAGTCTGTTCTTTCATCTTTGTGGGGGAAGCCCATTGTGCACATCACCTGCTTTCAATTTGTAGCTGGTGCTAAATAATTATTGACCAACCCTGTGCTTTTATGCGGATACTGTGATTAAATGAAATTGCTATAAATGAAAATGCCGCCGCTGGTAAGGTACTTTAGTGGCCACAAAATATGGCCACCAATCTACACCTATGGCTTCAACAAACGCCACACATCACTTTCCTTGTTTACAACCACAGTATGCAAGACTGGAATCAAACCGCCAACTGTTGAATTAATGAGGCAATCACTTGAACTGTAAAAATGTTTGGCGGTCTGTGTAACGTCATAGAGTGGGTTTACAAGGGCTGAAATTCCCGGTTATTCGCTATATTCGGTTATGGCAGTTTTCGGGATATGGCGTTTATATGACACTGAGAAATCGGGAAACTCAAATTCCTTGTTTACATGATCAAATAAGGAAACTCGGCTTTTTGAATTTAAGCTCTGTCCGCGCATTCATTACATTTCTGAGCACAATACGGTGAAAATATTTAAAGCATAAATGTGTGGCTTATTGCGGGGCTTGTTCTTTTGAATGCCCACTTTGGGATCAATGTTTTGCTCGTCCTCTACATCCTGACGGCAGATTGTGGATAATTCCTGACCTTTACCCGTCCTGGGTCTGTCTTAATCACCGACATGGACCAGGGAGCTCTGGAGAAGGTTAAAGCCGGGGCCGGTGTGAGAGAGTGGAGCTGATGGAGTTCACCGATAGTTAGTGGATGAAAAACTTAATCCAGCTCTGTGTAGTGGTCGACTCCTCTCTGCGTCCGGAGGAAAACCAGCCTTGAAACGGTCGCCGACAGTTTCGCATAAATCCACATTACGATGCTTCTTTCCATCTTAAATATTCACTACTTTTAGTTCTTTCATGGTTAAAATATAAAACTCCGTCTCCTTTTGACTCCAGAAACAGGAGCACTTCGGACTCGCCGCCGCCATGTTTGTTTACGATTAACGGCGCATGTGCAATAAATGGTAAGTTTCTTAAAACCGGAAAATAGCGTATACATGAAGTTATATCCCAGTTACTGACGGAAAATCCCAGCCAGAAAATCCGGGCTTCTCAAAATCGGGAAACTGCTATTTTCTGGTTTTTATAATCACCAACCTGATGGATGCTCGGTGAACCTTGGCCAGAATCAAAGTGGATTAACTTTTATAACCAACTCGAGTCCCATAAGTAAACACCCGATGATGGCCAGGCCAGGCTGAGCGGTGAGTCAATGAAAACGCGTGTTAGCGTGTGTGTTAGCGTGTGTGTTGCGTGTGTGTTAGGTGTGTGTTAGCGTGTGTTACGTGTTAGCCATTTATGAAACTGTTGCACATGTCAACTCCTTATAACTGCATTATGTGAAGTAACTTCACTTTTTGCAGCGATATTTATATTTATAATACTGCAAATGTGGAATGAGCGGAGAGAGGGGCGGAGTTAACTGAATCGAAGCGTCTTGTCTTCCGGGTTTGGAAAATACCCCCAGAAAATACTTTCTCCTTTAAAAATGAGTACTCCATAGTGATAGAGGTACAGTATATCATATAATTGTCTATACTTTACTTTGGAATGGCTAAATAGCATGATACAGGTCCTTTAAATACTAATACTTCATTACTTTTCATAACAATCTCTCTCTAAATGTGGAGAAGACAAAATAATTGTTTGGATTGTGGACTTTCGAAGAGCACGGGTCCAGCAGATCCTCTAACAATCAACGGTGCTGCAGTGGAGAGGGTGACCAGCACTACTGTAAGTTCCTGGGTGTGCACATCACAGAGAACTTCTCCTGGACCATGCACACTACATCACTGGTCAGGAAAAGTAATCAGCGTCTCTACTTTCTCCACAAGTTAAGAAGAGCTAAAGTCCCAGCCTCCGTTATGTGCAACTTCTACAGAGGGACTATAGAGAGCATCCTGACCAGCTCCATCACTGTGTGGTTCTTCTACAGAGGGACTATAGAGAGCATCCTGACCAGCTCCATCACTGTGTGGTTCTTCTACAGAGGGAGAGAGCATCCTGACCAGCTCCATCACTGTGTGGCTCTTCTACAGAGGGACTATAGAGAGCATCCTGACCAGCTCCATCACTGTGTGGCTCTTCTACAGAGGGACTATAGAGGCATCTGACCAGCTCCATCACTGTGTGTTTTCAGAGGGAGGCATCCTGACCAGCTCCATCACTGTGTGGCTCTTCTACAGAGGGACTATAGAGAGCATCCTGACCAGCTCCATCACTGTGTGGCACTTCTACAGAGGACTATAGAGAGCATCTGACAGCTCCATCACTGTGTGGTTCTTCTACAGAGGGAGAGAGACCTGACGCTCCATCACTGTGTGCTTCTACAGAGGGACTATAGAGAGCATCCTGACCAGCTCCATCACTGTGTGGTACTTCTACAGAGGGACTATAGAGAGCATCCTGACCAGCTCCATCACTGTGTGGTCTTCTACAGAGGGACTATAGAGAGCATCCTGACCAGCTCCATCACTGTGTGGTCTTCTACAGAGGGACTATAGAGAGCATCCTGACAGCTCCATCATGTGGTGGGGGGGTCTGACCGTATGTGTGGTACTTCTACAGAGGGACTATAGAGAGCATCCTGACCAGCTCCATCACTGTGTGACCTTCTACAGAGGACTATAGAGAGCATCCTGACCAGCTCCATCACTGTGTGGTTCTTTACAGAGGACTATAGAGAGCACCGAGCATCCTGACCAGCTCCATCACTGTGTGGTTCTTCTACAGAGGGACTATAGAGAGCATCCTGACCAGCTCCATCACTGTGTGGTTCTTCTACAGAGGGACTATAGAGAGCATCCTGACCAGCTCCATCATGTGTGGTTCTTCTACAGAGGGACTATAGAGAGCATCCTGACCAGCTCCATCACTGTGTGGTTCTTCTACAGAGGGACTATAGAGAGCATCCTGACCAGCTCCATCATTGTGTGGTCTTCTACAGAGGACTATAGAGAGCATCCTGACCAGCTCCATCACTGTGGCACGGCGCCAGCACTGCCTCCTGCCGAAGGAGCTCCAGCGCATCGTGAGAGCAGCGGAGAAGATCTGTGGAGCCCCTCTCCCCACCATTAAGGACATGTACTCCACCCGTCTCACCCGCAAAGCCGTCAGAATCACCAGGGACCCTACGCACTCATCACAGTCTCTTCAAGGTAATGCCTTCAGGGAGGAGACTGCGGAATCTACGGGCCAGGTCCAGTCGACTGAGAAGAACGGTTTATACACAAGGCCATCGGGAAGCTGAACTCCCTCCCCTCCCTGTGCTCCCACACCTCCCCCCGCTCCACAATCAAGGATGAGATAAATGTGATTTCAAATCATTCACAAATGGTATGACAAATAAAAAATTCTTTGAATCTTTTTTGAATCTCTTTGAATAATGAAACTGACAATAATAAAACAAAGCATTTTCATCCAAAAGACTCAAACTAAAAGGACTGCCAAAAACAACACACAGGCAAAGAGCAGCTAGGGTAAAGGAAACTAGAGGCTTCAAACTTCAGCAGTGCTGTTGGGAAAGCGCCCAAGTTAGAATAAAAAAAACAATTGTTGTCACCCTGCATAAAAAAGTAAATTGTGTACTTAATCCTTTTGCTATCTGTTACCCTGCTCCTGCCCAGCTGTTAAACCTCTGTTGTTATAAAATACACTGTTTAGTCTGTGACGGTGATGTTGCTATCGTCAACCACAGGCTAATGACAACAAGAGCAAACTCTGCTCACTAACTGAATTGTAACAATATTTAGTACATCTTCTACAATCACACAGTCCGGGAGACTTCAAAAAGTGAATCAGGTCCATGTTTGTCTGACGTTTACCATCTTCACATCTTAAATTAGATGATTTTGTCTCATTGTTAGCAAACTTTCCGACCTGACAACTGAAACACAGGGATAAAACGGCTTTCCCAGTTCCGAGTTCACAAATGGAACGCAGCAAAAACGCTTCCAAAATGTGACAAAAACGCGTCAAAAGAGCGACAAAAACATACGACTAAAGAGTAATGAAAAAGCAACAAAAATCAACAAGAAAGCCACGAAAAAGCATTAAAAAAGTGACAAAATGCGGCAAAGAAGAGTATAATAGTATAATAGAGTACATGGTGACGGAGTGAAAATGTCTCACCTGCGGATTCGCGGAGGCTTCGGAGGCGGGGCGTCCCATCGCTCGTCTTCAGATTGCTGCCGAGCTTTGTCTGGACTACTCTCATCCTACAGAAAGAAAAAATAAAACGCGATTAGACAAAAACACACAAATAAGAACAAAGCAACCTGGTAGATTTAAACACTGTAGTTATGCTCTTATGTTCGTTCGATGCATTATATTTAAGCCTTTCAATAGACTTTGACTTAATTCTTCGCTTTCCTTAGTTCACCATTCAACATTTAAACTAAACAAACAAAAAATTGAACCAAAGCCATAGTCATAAAACTGTTAAGATACGCCACATTTTCTTTTGTCAACTTTTTATAGGAGCTTAAAATACCAGTTTCACATTGAAGGACAAATGTTGCAGAGAAGCAGATCATATCACAATTGCTCATGTACCGCGGGTGATGTCAAAGCGATCGTATCACTTCCTGTAAGCTACCAAGAGCATGTCCAAGCGTCACAACGTTCACAGAGAGTGCAGCACAGTCCTACTGAGGGTATTACATGTTGGGGCGACTCTGGTATTGCACCAACGTTTGATTTCTCCTCAGACCAATCAGAGACGGAGGAGCTGTATCCAAGGGCAGAAAATGCACCAGAGCCACAGCTGCCAGAGCCTTGTAAGAAACGCATTGTGTGTGTGTGTGTGTCTCGGTGTCTCTCTCTTTTCCAGCGGATGTTTCTATTCTCAGGCTCCAAGTGCATTATGGGAGAGCGGTGATGTCATCAGAACTTCAGAAGCAGGAAGTCCCCTTCCTCTCGCCACTTTGCATCCCCTTGTCATCGCATCTGATTTCAGTAAAGAGGCTCCACCGAGTTGTGATGTAACTTTATGGCATTATAGTCTCAGATGGAAGGCAGCGGCCGACACAACAGTGGACTTCTTCAGCAGGGGCGTCAGACTGAAGGGGTAAAGGGTACCGAGTACCCTGGCCCCAGAGCATGGGGGCCCTCAACAGTGCTGCTATAAAAGCATTCTGTATTGCACTTTCTACATTTACTCATAATTGATATAACAGTTGAACACAACCAGGCTGATTTGCAATGGTTGCTTGACAGAATGTTGCACAAACAACAATGATGGATGATATCTCGGCCCCCTTTAAAAATGTGCCAAATGGTTCAGCCCACACGCCGGCGTTCAGCTCCGAGATTCAACTCAAGTGCGTGTGTTTGAAGAAGGTGAGCTCCGTAATGACACAGAGCTAGGAAAGAGAAATATTAGCCTTGCTTCGCTCTTTCGCTCTTACGGGCTCTTATTTAACACTATTAAAGTGACCTGGGATGTAACTTTTGCTAAACTTTCCCTTTTCTTTTATTAATTGTCATTGAAAGCCATCAGGCCAAAACAGGTCGCTCAGGCTATTTTCACCGAATTAATGATGCAAATTATCCGTATGCATGTGCAGACTTGTTCATTATAAATGCGCAGCTTTAGAGACGCCTTTGACGTGGTTCTAGTGAAAATGTATGGGACTATTCAAGTGTTTTTAGATCAAATTAACAACATATAAATTGTAGTCTACAAGCGATCTAAAGTATGCAACAACAAAGATAGAGCAAAGCAGTTCCTTGAATAGCCCTGTAGCATTATTCTGTCCACTGAGACTCCCATCGCAAAGATCACTCTCAAGTAAACTCACTTTTCTTTTGTTTGCCAGTGCCTCCTCTTCTCATCCCTTGAGACCAATTATAAGGCTGGCGTGTCTTTTTGTATTGCGATTATGAATGGATTTGTATTGTTGTATATACTGTATTATCAAAATCAAGATTTAGTTCACAGTACGCATGCTAATGCTAACGGCAACTAATCCAAACTGGGACAGAATCATCTAGTAATAAAATAAAATCGACCACTGCTGGTGTGGCCAAGTATTTATGTTTTTACAGGATATAGACTAGACATTTGGAAAAATCGGCCAAAAATATCAGTCGAAAATATCGGCCGAGCATATCGGCATCGGCCAATAATAATCCCAAAAAAAACCCGGCATCGGCCTTAGAAAAACCCATATCAGTCGACCTCGAATTGAAAAGATACAAATTTCACATGTAATGCACATAATTTTATGCAAGTTGTCAAGCTAAGTTTGTGCACTTTTCCCTATTAGCTAACTTAGTCTAGATATGACATGGTTATTTGTGTCCCGCTAACACAAAAACCTTGTGTGGTAGGACAACTGACTGACTGGTTTATATTGTGCAAAAACTCAGGCTCTTACAAGCCTCAACATACTATATAGAAAGCTAAAACAATACGTTAATGTGTCAGCGTCAATTGTACCACAGGAGTTTAGCACAAAATTAAGCAATTCGGCTGGTCTTCCCTGACAAATCGGAGAGAGCAACACTGCATTTTATTTATTTATAAGGGACTTGTTGGGAGGCTTCCCGGTTATCTCGCATGTGAACTCAACTACGGAAGTAATAACTCAAGCAGATACAACACCAGGTCACATGACTGTTTAGTTCTGAAAAATGGACTGCTAAAGAGCGACACAGTAAAAAGAGGCTTTTCTTATTACGCTGCCCAGAAATGGAATGAATTACAAAGACTTTCACAATTCAACTCTTTAGTGCCTTTTTCACATCTTAAACGATTAGTATTCGATATGTATAAAGAAAATTGTACTTGTTTAAATGATATTTGTAAAATTTTCGAACAGTTGTATTGTTATTCTCTGCTATGAAACAGGGCGCTCTTGAAAAAGAGTCTCGTACTCTCTTTGGGCCTTCCCTGTATAAATAAAATAAATAAAGATAAATAAATAAGGCTCAGTTTTGACAAAGCAGTTAATTTAGCCATAACATTTTATATCATGAGGTGTAGACAAACGACAACAAGTCAAATCTGATGCTTTTTAATGCCTATACACTCAATTGTTAATGCCGCAGATGTTCAACTATTCCATCGGAGTGAGGGGAAATTTTGATATATCTGACATTTGAATACAACGGGAAACTTTAGACCAAAAAAATTCATGCGCAATCTCTGTCCAATGAAAGTGTTTTGAACCTTTTTTTTTTGTTTTTGTATTTTTGATGAACTTGCGCTGTAAAAATGGTCGCAATAGCAATGTCATTCTTTTCCAAAAAAGCCATTGAGGCCTGGTTTACATCCTTAAAATTTTCGATGAATGAAAGGAATAAAGTTGCCTTAAAATAGCAATTTGCGATTGTTCAAGTTTGCGATTCTTCCTTCAGCCCTAGTTCTAAAGCCCATAGAGACGCTCCCATTTTTCAGCGCGCTCAACTTCACTCCCTCCAACCCCGGCTCCTTCCCATGTGACTAATTATTTGTGCCCCCCCCCACCCCCACCCTCCTCAAACTCGGCTACATCCTGCCTTTGTACCATCGCAGACAGCCTTGGTGCGTGTGTACTTGTTCGTTACTCATACCATGCCGTCGTGAATTTGCGTCGACGAACTTTCCAGGAGTAGAACCTGCTTCTCGAAAAGCTGCGCGATGGCTTTGTGAACCAACTCGTACTGCTCCTAAACAAAGAGAGAGAGAGAGACAAGGGCAGATGAGAATCAGAGTAAAGAGATAGAAATGTAGTGAATGGTGTAGCAAAAGGCGAACAAATGTAAGGCATGTGAGGTTAAGGAGAACGCAATGTAGAAATGCTGTGACAAAAAAAAAAGAAGTGATTTGTCAAGCATGAAAGAAAAAGATCCAAGGACTGACTTTTCATTCAAAGGGATTTAAATGTGCCCTCGCTTCAGTCATTATGCAAAAGTTGGCTGTTTTGTTTTGTTTTCTTACTACGAATATTCGCTCAAAAACACCACAAAACCAATGCGTGTGCAAACAGCGCGCTCACGTCTCTGAGAGCTGCTGTAAAAGACACCACGGTCTATCAAATGACATCGAGCTGACGACTTCTGGTCAAAAACACAACACTCACGCTAAATCCGTGTTTGGTCATTTAAGCTAAAGTAACTCAGTGGGTGTTTGTAGTTTTTAAAACGAGCTCTCCAACGCATCGCAGCCATTTTCCCATTCAAGCTAACGAAGAAGCAACTGATTTATGTTGGTTTGGATTGAATTACGTTCAACGTCTAAACCCCCACTTTAATGGAGCGCATTTGGAGTGGGTTTGTCCCAGAATTTATTTTGGACACTTTTTCATTTGCAATATCCATCAGCTAACACTAACCCACCGGATTCATTCATTTGCTTAAGTTAATGATTACACTTCACATTGTCTGTTTAAAACTTTGTTAATTTTGTCAGTATACAAACTTACCGGCCATTTTAAAATCTCAGGCTGAACCATGTGGCAGGGGGGAAATTGGTTTAAACTTTGCTTTGATTTTCCTTTTGTACGTGATTTTGGTTCGTATTGTGTTTATTTATTTGATTTGAACATTAAAGTGCATAACAGTGCATGATTCAAAGCACCAAACAATGTTTAGAAAGTATCTTTAAAATGCCTCCAAGTACATTCAAGTTCAAAGCATAAACATATAATTATACATTTGGCATTAATATCATTTCATTATGATATTATGAAAAAATGATTATATCCAATGCTAACTGTAAAGAGGTAAACAAATGGAAGCGGCTAGGCTACGCCATAGGAATGAATGGGCCGCTAAGCTAACGTTAGCAACACTCGCCTATTCTACAGTTTTTATCAAAACACTGCTCCTTTCCACGCGGTCTGGCAGCAGTAGTCGTACCCTATATTTTGACAATAGATGCATTTAGTTTTAGAACTTTATTCAGGGTTTTAGTACAATTCAGAGACCTAAAAGTTCGGGGATTGCGGCACTGATCTGCTGTGTGATGGAGCTGAAGGAGGCACTGCTCTGGTTGTGCGTGCTAAACATGCACCCGGAGGAAATGACTGAAAGTATGATTCCTGCTCAAATTAATATTTAGCTTTGATACTACTTTTAGTGTTGATTATGTATCGAGGAATTGATTTTTTTCACAACACGACATCCTTGACTATTGTTTCAAACTAAAACCACAGCATAGGGTCAATGTAGGGCTGAGCGATATGATGATAAAAACAAATCTTGATATAAAAAAACATCGTGCTGATAAAGATATTACTGGCAACAACAAACCTTGGTCTGAACAGCCGAGTGCCTCTGCGTCCTCATTTCTTGGATCAACCGAAACACATTAAAATCTTCTGGTATTTTCTGTAACAAAGACAAGGCGTTGATAATAATCTATCTCTATATTGAGCAGAGTTTTCTGTACGTTCTCCGCAGTGTGGAGGTGCGAGTGTATCTGACGTACCCCCGCCTTCAGGAGGTTCCACGTGTAGTCAATGGCACAGATCGCTCCTGTTCGCCCACATCCTGCACTGTACGGACACACAGAATATATATAACACAGGTTAGATACGGCAGAAATATACCAGTCATGAACACAAATCCATATGTAACTATTCAAACCCCCTGCCTACACAAGCTAAGAAATCTCTTCTTCAGGTGTCCTGCTTAACACCTAAATATAAACTAGGTGCATTTGTTTAACTTAAGGATACAAGGAGTTATTAGCAACTCTGTAGCAATTTTAAACGTTGGAGAATTCAAACGAATGGGCAACAGTGTTAATTTCGTCGACTAAAATGTTTCATCATAATTGTAGTCAGTCATATTTTTGTGACTAAAATTGGACTAAAACTAAATTTGTTTGTTAAGTTAAGTTGTTCATGAGACTAAAACTGGACTAAAATATCCAGATATTTTTGAAAATGAACATGAAAATTAAAAGAGACTAAAATGAGACTAAAATGAGACTAAAATCCATGATGATTTTAGTCTCTTTTCATTTTCATGTTCATTTTCAAAAATATCTGGATATTTTAGTCCAGTTTTAGTCTCATGAACAACTTAACTTAACAAACAAATTTAGTTTTAGTCCAATTTTAGTCACAAAAATATGACTGACTACAATTATGATGAAACATTTTAGTCGACGAAATTAACACTGATGGGCAATGGCTCTTTCAATCAATGTAGAAACGTTTGGGACGGGACGAAAAAAGACTTTCGATAGACGCCTACAAGAAGAAAAACCTCAGAGAAGATGAAGCATCAATATCTACGCAGGTGCATTCTTAAGTACATTTACACAAATATTTTACTCGTGGTTAATCTGATCTTCCTGTCGTGACAGCGTGCTCTGTTTTTGAACAAACAAAGGGCAGGAGCGATGGCTGGCCAGGCAAGTTGCCCTGCACAAGAAATTATAATACTTATATTTCACAGTAGGGAGTTCCGGGTTAATTTTAGCACCGCGGTCCAAAGAGTCTTGGAACCCCCAAGTGATGCAGACTGAACAATGGATCTAGTCAAAACAAATACAACAGTCATGACCCACCTACACTACGAGACACGACTCTGATTGCCTTCGACTAGCCAGGGAAGACTCACCTCGACTGAGAATTATAGCAAAATTGGGCATGGAAATTGGTGTAGTGTGTGTTCAGCTTTAGTTAGATTCTCACGCAAAGGCTCAGACTACTGGACACCCAAATGCCCCCCTTTCAATAAGAGCCCAAGCAGTTTTTTGTTTTGCACACGTCTTTGTCCTAACACCTGCAGACTGGATGGAGACAGTAGCTGCACAGAAGTAGGGACACGTGCGTTCATAAAACGCTTATCTCACGCTGTCACAAAGCGCTGCGCCAGCCTAACAAGCTGCATTTTCTCCATAAAACATAATGCACGTCAGCCACACAAAACATCTCCTGCGCACGCGGCTTTGCGTCCCAGAGAGAAGAGAGGGGAACCAGGAAGTGTCCTCGGGCGGTCGTTAGCACTGATTGCACACACATGGAGGCGGGCCGTGACATCTGCACAGCCACAGCAGCTTCAGACGGCTTTTTCCACTGATACTCAGTCGGCCATCCTGATCGCTACTGCATAACACAGCAGTTATTTAAGTTATACAATGGTCTCGGCGAGCAACAAAACATCCATCTTCATGAGGTCTTATTAGGTATATAAAACCTACTACAGAAGTATTTCAGACCTCTAGAAATAGACTGAGGACATAAAATGATCACATGACTAGGCAGTATCATGTCATTGCTTTCTAAGCTTTATGTTTTGGCTAATGGACGTTCACTGGAGAATAAAACAGATTAACTGCTTTACTCTTCCCAGAAGATGGTGAAAGACTGTTGTGGAGCGGAGAGGGAGCTGCACAGGAGGAAGAGGAAAGTGGAGGAGCTGAACAGTGCAGGTCACCACGCTCTGAAATAGGACAAACGCACCGTTTCAGAGGAGACTAAAGGCAGCCAGCCAGGTTTCCTTCGGGTGCTCCGGTTTCTTCCACTCCAAAAACATGCTGTTCAGGTTGGCCCAGTGGTGGCGTGGCTCGGGACTAAAACTTGAACTCTATTTCGTTACGACAAATAAAGCACTTACTTATTTACTTTTGCACACACACAGCGACACGCTCCTCGTGTTGAAGGGCAGATCTACAAAATACAACCCCTGATCTTACTCACTTCATATGAACTGTACAGGACCGGACAGAGCCACGATAATAAAAAATAATAATGGCTTACACTTGTATTGTGCTTCACAAGCCTGTATTACCTAGTTTCTCAAAGCGTTACACAGTGGTCATTATTCATTCATTGGTGGTAAGCTACTATTGAAGCCACAGCTGCCGCTTGGGGTGAACTGATGAGGCCTAGCCTGGCATCCAGAATGATACCCCTCTATATATTTTACATACGGGGGATATCAGTCTGGGCAGGGCTGTTGCCACTCCTGCCAAACTCAAACAGATTGTGCAATCAGAATCGTTTACTTGCGGTCACGTGTTGTTCGTGAGCAGCGTCACGCTTGGAATGCGGAAGTTCCCTCAATAACAATCAACAGGCGGCACCCGGGAGAGGCGAGTTTTTTTTTTTTCTAATCAGTGGTAAATTACCAAAATGCAAACATGCAGAACAAGCAAACATGCAGAACCCAGGACCTTCAAAGCACTAACCGCTCCCGCCACCCTGATCCACTGATCCATGCTCTCTGTTTGCAAAGACGGGACTAGTTTCTCTAACATCTCCCGCAGCCTGGTTGTTCATGTGTGGGACATAGAGCTAAACGTGTCATCATTACACCGTGTAATAAGTTTAACACAGGCCTGTCCTACTTTTCATTCCACTCGGCTTTGTTTGCCATAAAGATTAATCCAGCACTATGTTAAAATGGATCTGCCTACCCTGTACCTGCAGCAGTGGAAGGACAGGTGAGTGTGCACTGATGTGTGAAGTGCGGAGACGCCTATTATCAGTCTGTGTCCGCTCATAAGATGATGAAAAGTGTCGCCAAACTTCATAAACTTTGTGTAAAGGTTTTGAAAAGATTTACTGGACTTTTTATACTCAAGTATCCTGGAGTATATGACATGGTTTATGTTACGTTCAGGGCGAAACAAGACCCAGTTCGCCCTGTCGGTACTTATTTTCCCGATAATGACAGGCGTTCTATACATTATCCCGCTTATTATATGGCTGTTTGCCAACTGTACACACAAATAAACTTCATACACTTTTATGAAGGCAGAAAGGTTTATTTAATGATTTCCGCGGCAAATAGTTCCCAAAGGTTTGCGCGTTGCTTGGCAGCGTTTGTTGATTCCAAGCAGTGTGGCGAGGCTAGTAGCAGCACAGCTAGCTACTTATTGCTAGCCTAGCTACTTAGTTGAAGGTGCAGTTGGAGAGGAGGAATGGTGGTGAATCTCTGGGTAAGTTGAAAGTCGGACTCCCGTTAACTTCACAAGTGATTCCCCAACTTCTCTCGCAGGGACGGGGACAGAGATGGTGTCCGCCTGTCCGCTAATACTACTCGCGGAGTGATATGAAAGACCTGTATTCAACATGAACTCCGTTGCCATTGGCAGCGGTCATTATTTTTTTCAGAGGTCTTCTATCAAAAATAATGACCGGTAGAACGTTGGGAAATCACATTCAAATCAATGGAGCGTTCTACTTGCATTGTGAAGGGCCGTATAATAAATTAATATAAACAACCCACATAAAGTGATCTGATCACTACAAAAATATGTTTTATTAGTTATTATTTAACAGCATATTATAAACTAAAATACAAATACTTTTCCACTCCAATTTTATTTTTATTAGGTTACTTCAGGTCAGGGGTCCCCAACTGGCGGACCTGGGTCCACCTCCAGGGACCTCCAAAGGCTTTAGCCCGGACCCCAAAGCCTTTTCATCCTCTCAATACATCTAATAGCTAACGCTGAATTACAATTATCTGAACAATTATAATAACATTTAAATAAGATAAAATGTAATGGCAAAATTATAGATTAATTTATCAGTTCTGCTATGTAATTAGACAACCTTTTGATAGCAATGGATGCATATGTCCGGACCCTGGACATTATGCTGAAAGTCACGAAAGTAAAGTTTGTGGACCTCGAGCGGATTTTTGACATAGGGCCTCTTTTCCTAGTTATCCAAAGTGTTGTGGATTTATAGAGATTATTATTTTTTTAATTCATGCACGCCAGAGTTTAGTTAGCCTGCTTTAAAAACAGTCTGACCCACACCACAGTGCACCTGAGGTAAATCACTTATAACGCCAGACTAACCATATAAATGTCTGTGTCGATAGAATAATTTTAACCATGGGGCTTCCTGTTCATTATAGAATGCGTTTGTTTTTAAAGATTTAATTTTACTTCATGTAACTGAGGGACATGTTAGTGTGATGTAAAAGGAACACTTGGCGTTTTCCTTCCTTTGTGTTTGTGTTTATACTAGTGTCATGTTCTATTGAGAGGTTAAGTACAGTCATTTACCTGCAGTGGACACATATGGGGACATCGTCGTTCTCCTGGTATTCCCGCATCAGTCCGATCATATCCAGGATCGAGTCGAAGGAGGAGGGGACATCGTGGTCAGGCCAGTTCATATAGTGAAACTGTGTTATCCTCCGTGTCTCCTGCAAAAAGCACAAATTCAGTTCAAATAAAAGCAATTCTAATGGATTTGAGTTAGGTGTTTTCTTTGGGGGGGATAGACATCATTTAGATGAGTTTAGGTCTATTTTAGATAGATGTTTTTTTTGTGTTTTTTGTACAGCAGATTGTTAGTAGAAGCAAAAAAAAACAGCAGTCATAGCTAGCATTAGCATGTAGCATGACGCTAGCTAATGAGCATCATGTTAGCATTCTCTGTTATTTATGTAATTATGGGATGTTGAATCACTTTGCTCCTCTTCATGTCTTTGTATCTTTATTGTGTAGAAAACTAAAGTGATAATTCAGCATTTGTTAAAGTAGTTTTGGAGTAATTATAGAAAGTTTAGATATTTTTCCACTTTGTTTTCCCCCTCAACTGCTTCAAACATGACCATATATGGGCAACTCCAGAGATGCCGTCTGTATACAACCCACTAACCCTGTTTAGATGTCTGCATGTGTGCTGCACATGATTCTTGTATTAGTTTTGCTGTCGAGTTTATATATTTTATTTTTATTTATTCATTTGAGCAGAAACATGTTTAAAAAAAATTTACAGAAGAAAACAAAACAAAGCAAGACTATTGTGCTCAAAAGGAGTAGAAAGAAGTTCAAAGAACTTCTAATATATCAGTCTTCTCTGAAACGCAATTTCAAAATGCAAATCGCAAATTAAATCGCAATCCACCAAAGATGGCTTAGCATAATAAGGGATCTTGCATGGAAATAAAGAAGATAAAAAATCCCGCAGTATGTTTTACAGATGCAACCAACATTACAACATGGATTCAAAGCTTAAATCTGGGGTACCTAATTTTTCCTGCACAAACTATGACATTTGTTTTATTTGGCCCAAACTGGTTTCTAGCACAATCCCTCCTGCATGTCCGAATTGTTAGAGCAAATTGTTGAAATGCTCGTTTCAAGCCCGTGTACAGCTTTGAGTGGTGCCAAACCAAACTTCACTCATTTAGCTTCTTCTTCTACCTTCTATCGCTCAATAAAAAATTAGGTGAAGACCATGCAAAAAGGTCTGTTTTTGCTGTGTTTACAAGATACTTTGTGGTGGTAAAAATAAATTTACTTTACAACAACAAGTCAGGTACCCCAGTTTTAACAAAGTCACTTCAGCATATTTTGTCTCCGGTCACTTACATTTTCATTCTCCACGACCAGTGTCCTGATGAAATAGTCTGTTCTGGATTGTTCCGATTCCTACAAAAACCCCAAAAATAAAAGGAAGAGTAATAAAAATTATTAAAACAGCCAAAGGAAAAGATACATTTGTATTTTGTCAGTGAAGCCGGGCCTCCCACTCGTCTGGATTATGATGCACTGCAGACACTTACGCAGGAGATTCGGAAAGGTCCAAAAGTCAATGGCTCCTCGCCCAGCTGCGGGAAATACTTCTCACACTTTTTCTAACAAGAGAAAACCGAACAAACAAACAAAGTTAGTTTAGAGTTAAAATATTTGAAATATAGTTTCTAATCTCCAGGGAGTTGCGAGATTGACAGACATGTTGCCAGAGATAAACTATAACTTTGTTCGCTGTACATTTCAGTTTAAACACTGACTTTTCAGACGTTACAAAGTCCAAAGGTCACAGAGAAGGCCTACATTTGTCATTAAAGTGGAAGCAGAACTTTGGTTAAATCATGCTGAATAGTTGAACTGTGGTTTATACTGTGAAGCTGGATTAGAGGGTTAACTTTTAGTTTAGCGTTAACCCTGGTTTTGCGATACTACAAAGCTGGATCACTTTCTGGCAGAGTAGGTAGGGTTGTGCCGATGGACGATATCATTGCACGGGACTCTCTCTCTCTCTAAAAGCAGCTACTGTTTAACACCACGTGGTTTCGCTTTGCTTTTCGTACAGAAACTAAACCGTTTTAAAATGCCGCGATGGATCTCACATCGGAGCGAGAGCGCACGGGTTTGGATGTTCTCACGAAGGACCGAGAGAGGAGAGAGAGGAGAGAAAGAGGCGCGTAGGTACGAGGCCACGAGCACACGGACTGGGCGGCGTGTGGAGCAGCTTCAAAAATGTAGGCTCCGACCCAAATCTCTAAATATTGTCCGTTCACACACTGTTTCTTAAACATTACGTTAAAACTGAGCAAATGCAAATAATAAGCTCCGATTTACATTTGTATTAGTGTGATAAGAGCCTTGTTATTGAGGAGCAGATGACGCTCTGAATAAGTCGTTTTCCTCTGAGACTTTTACGCACAAGTTTTAACGCATTTCTATTGCAAAATTCGTGTTCCGTGACTCTGTTCAGATCATGTTTAGTTTAGATACATTTATCCTGCAATCTCACATTTTTCTAACATAAAATAAAATGCAGCCTATATAGCCTATGTAAATGTCTTTAAAAAATGCTTATAATGAGAGTTGGACGATATCATCATCCATCACGATGATTCACTGTAAACATCGTCAACCGCCAAGTAAGGGGACATCACCCAACCCTAAGGGTAGGTCTCCATGGAAAGATGTAAAACCTGCTCTGGACCAGGTTTAGTTCCAGCTTAGATAAGACGACTCTTTGACGAATTAGAGGAGAGAATCCTCGGAGGGGAGCGAGGAGCAGAGAGGGAAGAGGAGGAAGCAGTTTAGGTTCTACTGTTATCAAAAGCAGGTACCAAAAAAAAGAAATCTATCTTTAGATCCAAGTTTTGATGCTGTTGGTCCAGGGACAGGATTAAAGGAAGTGACTTGGTTGTTTCAGCTAAAAAAAAAAAGCTCAAAAGATTGTTGGGTTTTTTCCCATAAAAAAAAAAAAAATCTGGAGTGGCCTGAAGCGTTGCTCTGGTTATGAGCAACAAACGTGCGCGGGGAGCACGAGCCTATGTTTCAAATCAGGCTCATGGTCGGATGCCTGAGAGCGTCTGTACACAAAACACTGCAGCGCGCGCGGTACCTGCTATAGTCCCGTTGTTACGTTATTGCCAAAGAACAAGTATAAAGCACCGGAGTCCTCATGAGCTAATGTAGCCAATTTAAACACTTACATGCAAGAGTGTAGAAACAAGGTCCTTGATTCTTCACTCGCCTGAGGAAAAGTCCATCTCCAAATTCACGTTGTCTGCATTTCCATGTGGGTAGTAGCTAAACTTTCACTACTCCGCTTTGAATCCTCTGGTCTTGTGTTCATGTAATTATGAAGCCAGCTCTAATAGTTTCCTCCATAAGTGCATTATTGTCATCATTTGAGCTCGCATTAGCTATGCAGGTAGCCCACAGGCGGGGGACCTGTCGCCGCTACAGGCCTAACAACTGCCTGAATAAAAATGTGCGCCGTGAATCCTGATTTACTTTTGATTTGTCCATTATTTTTTCTACTATATTTTAGGATTCTGAAAAAAGTTTTGCGGTACCAGCCCTACTTGGCACCGACTTGTCAACCCGGGTTATAGGAACTAATCCAGGTTCAACCAGCTTTGTAGTGTAGCTCTCTGACAGTGCTAAGTTACAAGCTTTTCTCGGTTTACAAAGTGCTGTCTGTTTGGTGATAATCTGCATGAGTAATGGACATGACTACATAAAAATGCCGCAACCAAATAATCGTGTCTTATCTTTATTGCAATTAGCGATATCTTGGTATATCGTCCCACCCTATCGCCAAGAGAATAAGTTTTAGCTTTGTGTTACCATCAACTTAGTCATCTTCACCATCACTAATTCATCAACACAGGACTGAAACTAGAGCTTATTAAAAGAAATAAAACAATAGACAGCGAAAGGTTACATAAACAAAACAGGGCAGATAATATGACTCAGAGGTGCACAAAATCATCCCAGGTCAAAACCAAACTACATCAGTTCTAAAACAGGACTGAACCAGGTTTCATACTGAGACTAAACAAAGACAATCTCAAACAGACCCCACACAACTACAAATAAATAAACAGAGTTCAAGATCAAATCTGGCAGCTTACCCTTCCCATCTCGAACTCCCGACACGCCATGACAATAACCTGTGGAGACAAAGAGGAAGCAAAACAATTAATATTTGGCCCGAAGCACAGCCGGATAAAGAATTCCAAATTTCCTGTCAAGTTCCTGTAAAAGTGTAGTTATTAAATGTTCAAAATAAACTTCTGGAATTCTAAAATAGCCGCAAAAAATATAAAGGAAATTTACAAATGCCTCTCAATGGAGTTTTCTTTTGATTTAGCTACATACTAGGTCACAAAAATATGGTTATTGTAATATATATATATAAAAAAAAAAGAAAACTCACATTTTTTCCAAAAGTAGAATTCCATCATAAAAAACAGCGTCTCACATTATTTTTATATATTTGTTTTAAGATGATTCCTGATGATGAAGGCTTGCCAAGATACTAAGAGGGGCATTAATCAAGACAAGAGTTAAAGTGCAATCTGTATGGAGTGAATGAATAATATAAGGCGTCTTCAAGTGTCCACAAAAACGCTATATGCTATTTAACTTTCATTTAACCAGGAAGTCCCTTGCGATAAATCTGTTTTCTGAGGGAGACCTGGCCAAGAAGCACTTCAATTATATTATTCTTTAAAGGGACTATACAGAGTTTCAAAATGTTAAAATTATATATTTTCCACCCTCCATTTGCTCCAGAAATGTCCTGAAATGTAGAATGAGCCCAGACCTGTTCACCACAACTGCCTCTAAAATCCTGGACTGTCACTCAAAAAGGTGTTCATTCGGGTCCGAAGTGCCATCATGCACGAGCTTAATATAGAGACTGCAGTTATGCGTAAGACCTGAGGTGGCAGTAGTGAGTATAAAAATGTCATCTTGCATCTAGTCCCTTTAAACATGCCTGTGTTCAGCAGAGGTGTCGAAAGTACTAAATTTCCGTACTTAAGTAAAAGTACAGATACTCGGGTAAAAATTTACTCCGGTAAAAGTAAAAGTACAGCTGCAACTAGTTTACTTAAGTAAAAGTACAAAAGTACTTCATCAAAAATGTACTAAAGTACAAAGTAAAAATAGTCGACGATGAAACGCGATTAAAAACATTATCCAGATGGCTTTACGGCTTTTATTCAGGCTCTATTTTACTCAATTTAAGCTTGTTCTGTGCTGGTTGAAGCTATATGTGAGAACAAACAACAAATGCTGCACTGTACGAACATTTGTTGTTGTTTTCCTGTCTTTTTTTCTTTATGCTTTCAAAACATTTATTTGATTATTTTTACAAAAAAGAGTAAAAGATGCCGATGTCACTGCAGCCTATGAGCCCATATGGTTGATGTGTTTGAAACAGGTCTCTCTGACTAATTAGACATCATATCATCTCAAACCTGTATAAATATAGGATTAAATTAATATACGCCCCAAAATCGCTTATATCAGCCAATGGCCTGTATTTCTGAAACTGCCTTTGATTCATATTCACAGCAGAGACCAAAGGCAGATTAAGTCTCTATTTCTGAAGTTTGGAGTTTAGAACAGTTTGGACCTGTGCAGCTGATCTCACACTAAAATCACAGCAGGACCGCGGTCCTGTTCATGCTCATGCAGGAACAGGACCAGCATGTTCATGCTGTCTGTCCTGTTCATGCATGAGCATGAACAGGTCTGTCCTGTTCATGCGGTCTGTCCCTGCACCACGTTGCAGGCGGAGCAGGAGCACGTGCGCACTCATGTCCATCTCTCTCACCTCCGCACTGGTGACGCTGGTTAGAGGTTCGATTTTAGGCCCGAGCCCGGCCCGGTACAAGTACTTCGTTACTTCCCACCTCTGGTGTTCAGTGACGCCAAAGCTCTGCTCGCACAGCGACTCCTCCTCGGGTGTGTGGCCGTGTTTAAAGCCGCCCTCCTCGGGATGTTTGCGCACATGGTCTCAGGGGATTCCCGGTGACCGTGGCTTTTGAAACCCGCGCATTGCTGGAACCTCCATAATATTTCAGCAGTGAGCGAATTATACGCATTTATTTTGCACCTCGAAGCCACGTTAGGTATAGGGCAGCAGGATAAAATAGCCGCACCGTTGTATAAGCTGCAAGGCTCAAAGGTTTAATTTTTTTTTTTTTTAAGATGCTAAATGTAAATTATGTAGAAAATGGCTGTTAAATTGACAGCTATAAACTGAAAAAAGCTTTTTTACGGTAGAATTCTGTCAACCACAGCTGCTAGTGTTTACTAGGACAGGGACAAAATATCGGATGGGGCATGGATCACAATATTTTTTGCTGCAATACCAAGTATCGATACTTTATCAAGTATCGCAATACTTTAAATACTTGAGTTTTGAGGCATTTTTATCATCACCCTTTGCTTTCCAGTAACCCTAACCCTAACCCTAACCCTAACCGCACTTTGTTACATTTTGTGTTAATGCACCTTTTCACATATTACTTATCATAATTACTTACTGGATCACAATACATATCGGATCGGCCCGCGAGTATTGTGATACGTATCGGATCGTGACAAAAGTGTTTTGTCCCAGCCCTAGTGTTTACCATAGAATTGACAGATTTCTTTTAAACAGTGTAGCTAACATATTTGACACAATTTCGTGAATACTGTCTAAACAGCCCTTAAACCAGCCATCCTTCCATAAAAATCTGTTTGGTAAAGTTAATTAATGCTTCTAGTTTCTTGCACAGAAACTTCAGACTTCAGAGCGCAGAGGAGCTGAATGTTTCATGACGGATTTCAGTGGGGGAGGAAGATACCTTCTCATTCCCTTTTATCCGACAGGGTTAACCATCTCAGCTGCACAGACCTAAAGCTCACGGCGCTAGTTAGAGCTAATCACGGCTCCCTGCTCATCTCTCCTATCAAGAAAAGCGCTTTCCATCTGTCAGATTTCTGACAGCTGTATCAAATCTCCCGCCCACGAGTGAAAGAAATGACCACCGTGTAACATCAGGGAACTGACATCCATCGCCAGGGCTTAATCGCTCGCCGTCCGTTGTGATTGGATAACTACAACCATTGCGTGAATATATTACAACACACACTCAATACTTGAAAATACAGCTAAATGATTTGATAACCTTTCAGTTTATCAAAATTTGAGATTTTACACAAATCTCCAATTGGACCATGTTATTTCCATGAGTTAGCACAAAGCTGATTAGTTTGCGTTGTGCTTTTAACCTCTTAAACCCCACCTTAACTGTGTGCATTTTCTCCAGTTCAGGTTTACCCAAATCCATAAAGTCAGCGTAACGCCTCATTTGAAAGCTAAGACCTACAAAACTCATCTAAATGGATCAATTTCCTCGCGTTATCGCCCCTATTTTTCCACAATTTTTTGTTGGGTTTTCATCACATTTTCGCCACATTTTCATTGCTCTTTGTCACTTTTTTGTTGCTCCTTTTTGGCTTTTTTGTTGTGTTTTCGTCACACATCATTGTCACTTTTTGTCACTCTTTTGTTGCATTTTCATCCTTATTTTCAACTAATTTTTGTCGCTATTTTGACACTTTTTTCAAGAAGCTTTTAGATTTGGGTAAAGCCAAACTGGACAAAAAGTTTGCGGTTCAGGCTAAGAGGTTAAACTCTTAATATATGATTTTATTTTTTTGAAAATCAATGCTTAAAATGTATGGGATTTTTACATCCGGCCCTGACATGACCGGAAGTGAGTGGGACTGTTGAGCTCTATTGTTTTATCACTGACTTTGTTTAATCTGCATAATGAGCCATGTGCTGTAGGTTTTGGCCTATTTTTACAGGCTTCGTTATTGTTTTTATTCACTTGCTGTGGTATCGGACTCTGTATCGGCGACTACTCTGAACCCAAGTATAGGATCGGAAAAACTGGTATCCGAACTACACTATTTATCCAGTACCAGTATCAGATCGATGCATCCCTACAAGTTATACAGCTGAAACTAGAGTGCTCTTAGATCAGCTCACAAAGCGCTCCAAACGCCCTGAGCAATACTTGTTTGCATCTTTGTATTGAAGTACTGCATGTACATGAAATGTTACTCCTCATTAGAATCGATATACTGTATCACCAAATGATCGTATCGCAATATCTAAATTAAGGCTGAAAGATATATCGTTATCGTATCGATATCGAGATATGAACATTCAAGATATTAAAATCAAAAAAGCTAGATATAAACGATATAGATTCTCATCAATAAAACTGCACTCTTTTGTATTATGTTGTTTTTATTTTTCTGAAAATTTCTGATTTTTCGCTGAGCCCATTGTTATATCGTATCGTATTGATAGAGATATTTTGTCCATATCAATCAGCCCTAATCTAAATGGCAAGAGGTCTTCCACTCGACCTATGGTAAATATTTTTTGCTCACACATCTTAAAATAAAAACACATGGTAACTTTCAAATTTTTGTTATGATCTTCCTAGTTTAGATCCATGTTAGCCATGCTTTAGTCTTCATTTTGGCATTTTTTTTCCTTTCCTTTCTTTTGATGGTGGTGGCCTTCAGACGGTCGGCCACCACCATCACTTTAAAGTTTAACAGTTATCAAACACCACAATCTGTTCAAATAACATGCTTCCCATCCATGTAAACTTACTGGGGGGAAAAAATGCAGATTTTGTATGATAATTGAAATTACATAACATTTTGTACGGTCTCGCATCTACCGAGGTCTTTATCTGTACAAAAATACTCACGGCCACGTTGTACTCCCAGTTCATCCTCCAGAAGTCGATGACAGTGTTCGTCAGTGGACCCTGAGTTGCTATATACGCCTCTGGGCCATCGATACCCTTAGAAGACAGAAACAGAACAGGCTCAATTATCCAAAGGTCAATAAATAATGACATTTGACGTTGCAAAATGTAGAAAAATATAGGGATTTATTTATTTTTTTTACTATCAATCTGAAACAGCAATTGTTAGGACTGCACAATAAATCGCCAAATCATGATCTGCACAAAATTTGCCAGATCTTCCATCTGACATAGAAAGCAAAAGTTATTTTAAATTATAAATAATTTCTAATTTAGTGCCATTCTACCCTCGTTTTGGTCATGATTAGAGTCTGATGAAAAACAAAAAGATTGCTAGCGATATTTGTACATTTTGATAGAATGTATTTTGTTGCATATATTGCAATAGAGTTTTAGTCAGTCCCTCCAGGATGTTGCGATCGTAACTATTAATGCAAAATTAAGCCAACTCCACGAGATCAGTGCAGCATTGCAACTTCTCCAAAGCCCAAGTCTCTGATCAGTTAAATATATTTTACTTATTATAAATCTACGTAGGAAGTGGTGTCCAGCACCTCCACGGATTTAAAGAGCATATGACAGATTTTAATGCTCTTGAAAATATGACTTATTTAGATGGATTACATCAGTTGCATAGTTATCATTTTTTTCAGTGAAGCAGCAATTTTAATGAAGAAATGTTGGGCAGAAAAGTTATTTTTATTTGAATTTTTAAGCTGCTGACAGGAAGTGACATAAAGAAGGTAACATTCCATAGCAGTTTGACTCATTCATTTCCCATTGACTTAACATGGTCGGCATGGCAACAGTTTAAAATTGTTTACCTTCTTCGATGTCACTTCCTGTCGGTGTCCAATAAGGAAGTGAAAACATAAACATCACATAAATGGTCAAACTAAAGATAACGGTGTGTAATCTTTAGCAAAATCTTAAATATAATCGTGTTAACTGTGTTTTAGCAAAAATTGGGTCTAATGTGTCTTATGCACTTTAAGTCATACAGACTGAAGCAGGGCTCAGTGATGACATTTGCAACTACTACTCGCCTCTTCTCACTCGCCTCGGTTTGACTTTACAGCGAGCACCACTTGTGCTCCTTTGCCCTCTGTCGAGTTTGCTTCTCTGCTACTGGATCTTTATTTGCGATAGGCTCCTGTCCACAGCTGAGTGGAGACATGGTTAGTTTTTTACATGACACAACTATTTAAGATTTTATTTAAGTCTTTTCTTATTGCCAGATTCTTTGGTTTAAACCGATGTAAAATGCTAAGAGAAGTTTGACTCTGATGCAAGAATAAATTATTAAAGAAGAACAAAATCACAATCTTCATTGCAACTTTTGGAAAATGGCCCGCAACAATCACAAATAATCCCCAGAAATCCTGGAGGGACTGATTATGATTTGTAAAGTATTTTTTAGTCATCCGATCGCCCCCCTTCCATTAGGGCACCTGGGCAGAAGCAAACTTATGGCGATTTAGTGGATTTTCTTCATGCCGAATGCTTCCTGATACAACCACATTACATACAGTATAGTTTTATCCCTATACGGTTTATAGGGATAACCCAGGGGTGTGTGCAGTGGCTGGCCTGAACCGGCGACCATCGCAGTTCAGCTGTGTCCCTGTAAAAGCAGGTCCATTGTGCTTACCTTAATAAAGTTGGCATTGATGTAGTCTGTGTCTTGATTGGTCGTCTTTAACGTCAGCTTCACTCTGGTGTGATCGACTGCAGAGAGAGACAGAGATAATTGGATTTATTTTGCACCGTTCGAAATAGCAACAAGCCGCAGAAACAGTGGGATGTGGGTGTGCAGAGGAGAAAAAAGAAAAGTCAGGTCAAACCGAAGTAGTTGGAAAAAGGCAACAAGAAATACAGATGTCAAACTTCCATGCTATGACATAACGTTTAGATGCACAGACTTTTGGCCATCATTTTTATTTTGTATAACCATAAACAATAATACATGCCTCTCTCTCAAATTTTATTTTCTACCGTTTGTGCAACCGTGAAATGATATGCTTTACCAGAGGTTTTCAACTGGTTATTGAACTAGGATCTCAAATGTTTCCTGAATACCTATTCCTTATGAGCATAAGCACTGGAATTTCCTCTATGAAAACATTTGCGATTATGCATGTACTGCTGTTCCCTGTTAGCATCAGAAAACAATGGGAACAACGGCACCACTACAGTGTGTGCATCCTTATTGGTCATTATCATTATTTATTTATTATTATTTCTATTTTACTTAATAATTTTTCTTCGCATTTTCAAACTACAAACTGTGTAAAACTGAAAGGTAGTTGTATTGAAGTGGCCCAGTGATGGCCATCTCTGTAATGAGAGGAAGTGTGGTCAAAGCATGTTCTGAATCCGCTGCAGCTTTATTACACAGTTCTTTCACACAAAATGGGAAGGAAAAGACTTTTGTTAGAAAGCTGGTCAGACGCATGCAGCACTCTTGAAATGTCTAAATATTAAGACGGGACCACAGAACCATTGCCAATAGGCAATAGCCAACAAGGTCGCAAGAAGCAAGTTTACAGAAGAAAACAAAACACACAGTAACTGTCAGAGTGCTACTATCACTTTATACACCTACACATCTGTATTTACAATCCCACTGTTGCTCTATGTCAACTTTTATCTTACCATATTTTACTTTTTAACTTATTTATTTTAATATGCTTTATGCATGCCCCTATAGCCTTATAGTTTAAAGTTTTATAGCTTATTTTTATCTAAATTCTGTGTTATATGTTTTATGTTGCACGTCCGCATCAAGAAAAATTCTTAGTTTGCGAACCTGTTGTCAAACAATGGCAATAAAAATCCATTATCTACCAGTGCTGTCATTTTTAGCAGCTGTAATTGACTTGAAGTGTCCAGAAGTACAGTGGTTCCCAACCTTTAGTTTGGTCTTTTGGGCCTTTCATTTACGCTTCAAATACCCCCATCTCAAGAGTTAATAATAATAATAATAATAATAATGATGATAATGCATCGGTTTTATATAGCGCTTTTCTGGACACTCCAAGACACTTTACATTGCACTATTCATTCACTCCATACTTGGTGGTGGTGAGCTACTATTGTAGCCACAACTGCCCTGGAGTAGACTGACTGAAACGAGGCTGCTAATCTGTGCCATCGGCCCCTTCGACCACCACCAACCACTCACTCACACACAACATCCTGGTGTTTCCAAACGGTCTCCCATCCAAATACCAACCAGGCCCTTCCTGCTTAGCTTCCAAGATCAACTCCAAAATATCCTTTTCTATTGAAAATAATTGGCTGTTTAATTTCATCCGTCTTTTGATCTGAACTAGTTCCAAGTACTATCTGCTAAGTGTCTGCGTACCCCAAGCGTTCCCTATACCCCTGGTTGGGAAACACTGAAGTACAAGGTGTTCAATGCTGAGAGGCACTAGCCCGGTGAGACCAGTATGATTCCCCTCCATATTTTTTTTTTATACAGAGGTGGATCAGTCTGGACCCCGCGCCCCCGCTGGCAGCATCAGACAACACGTGTTGTTCATGAGCAGCGTCACTCACGCGGAAGTCCCTCAATACCAATCTACGAACGGCACACGAGAGAGAAAGAGCGTGTCTCCACTTGGCGTTAAATGGCCAAAATACATCGACAGTCGGTGAGTTTCGTAATTCATAATTCTGCGCGAATTATTAACACAAAACCACTAAAAACACCATATCAACGGCAGACGCCCGCCCTTCGCTGATTGCTTTACTCTGCTTCCTGTTCGCTTGCATATGTACCGCTGTGGAAAAATGGGACTGACGCTACAGTGACCAGACTCACTCGCTACGGAGTCTGGTTCCCAGGCTAAAGAGGCACTGCCAATGGGACAAAAGTGTAAACCCGAAAACTATTGAACAAGACACATAACCTGAAACTTAACCTGAAACATAACCTAGACTTGGCCCGGACTTACCTGAAGACAGATTTTTCAAAGGTTTTATGGACTGATGAGATCAGAGTGACTATGCTTGAAGAAACATCTTCTAAAAACTAGCAGTAGGTGTGGGAGTTGAGTTTCAGTCTTCAACTCAAAAAAGGTCCAACACAGCTCCCGACAGGTTTCCCCAACAGCTTTAAAAGATTTAGCCAAATACGAGGACAGACCTTAAGTTCTAACTTTCTTCCAATAATAACCGTAAGACTACAACTGGATATTTTGACATCCCCAGTGAAGAAGTAAAAAAGGTATCCAAACAAAATTAGGTCAAACAAGGTCTAAGAGAGGGAAAAATCCAGTGAGAAAGAATGCAGAGTTTAATAGGTCTGGAGTAGTATCCTCATTCCTGTGTAAGTCATGTAAGCGCTCACAGCTGCTTTGGATAAACCAGCTCATTCACTAAAAGCATTAATGAATCAAGAGATACAGCAGAAAGAGGGAAATGACTGGACAGATGCTGTGCCCCTGAGGCCATGTGAAAAAGCAGGATATTAAAATCTATAACGGCAAATGCACGAGGAGAGGCCGGTTAGACTTTTATGGTAATGCCTGTTATACATGCCTGCCGTTACGTCATGCCGACAGATTGCATGCGGAGTAAATAGAAAATGCATGAGGGGTGTGACAATATATCCATTTTGTGATATTTCGCGATATTTTGCGGGACAATAAGATACTCATACTTTTATTTTGATATACTTTTGATGACGTCATGGATATTAATGAGGTACGAGTGCTCCACTGCTTTCCCAGTCAATAGAGGCTAATAATCATCCAATCGTCCGATTAACACTTGTATTACCCCCATGGGAACTACGAAAAGGATTTATTAAGGTAAACAAGTTACTTACTTCCTTACTGTAAAGCGCATTGGGCCTGATAAAAGGTAGAAAAGAGCTGTATAGATTGAGTCCATTTACCATTTACTTAGTACTGCTTTAAATGTAAATAAAGTGATGCCACTGACAGTTCAATAGACCCATTTTCAGTGAGTAAAGGCTCATTCATACCTCATAAGACGCAAGAACTTTGTTATTGTCATTTTTGCCTTGTAACCATGGAAACGCCATGGCAGTTCTTGCAGTTCGCCGATACGTTTGTTAAGTGGTGACGTCACAGCTCTACTTCCGGGTCCGCAGATGTGCGAGAAACTACAAAAAACTCTTTAATACCAATATTTCTGAAACTCAACAGAGTTATTGAACATGCTTATTTCTCAGGCCCATTAGCCAAAAGTGCTGTACCTACTGCTATAAAAGTAATATTTACCAAAATCGGTACTTCCGGGTTAGCGGAAAAAGCTAACGGCGCAGCAGCTACGCTAACCCCGGAAGTAGCGACTTTAGTAAATAATACTTTTTAGCAGTAGGTGCGTCATTTTTGGCTAATGAGTCTGAGAAATAAGTAGCTTCAGTAACTCTCCGTTGAGTTTCAGAAATATTGATGGTTGTTTTTAAGAGCTTTTTATGGGGTTTTTTCTCGCATATTTGCCGGTCTGCCAGAACCCGGAAGCGGAATATGGCTTTATCCCTCGTGCTAATTTTGCCAGACGTTTGATCAACTATCCGGAATAATATAGAGTTCGGGAAATTCCACAGTTACCATGGAGCTCGGCCATCTTTACAGCTGTTAGCATACATTTCCATTGACTAACATTGGCTAAAAAACAGTTTAAAAAGTGGAGAAAAAAGCCGTGGAACAACTCCATTAGCTGCTGAGTTACTGCTGGTAAATACATCTAACTCACTGTGGTGTTTTAATGCGAGCTATAACTCCAGTATATTAACTTTTAAATCTCCATTAGTTTCCAATTGCTGCTAATCCCATAATGCATAGCGATATGACAACACATTCCCGAACTCTATAGGCACTTTAACTGCTGACATCATCAGCGACATCAGCTGGAGGCAGGAAGTGATCAAGAGAAATAAGATTAAACTAAAACTAGCGATTTTAAGTGTAAAACTATAACTGAAACATGTGGTCCTGTTGTGGCTTAAGGAGCAAGAACGAGAGGAATGACATTTGAGACGATAAAATAAGATTTATCTGATATTTCCAAAAACAGTTAGACATTTGTTTATCGTTACTATGACAACAGCTACAATGAAATAAATAGGAATCAAGCTTCCTGCCTCCAGCTAAGGCGGTGTCGCTTCCCTTGTCGAAATGTATGATTTATTGCTATTGCGCATGCGTATGACGAGGACTCCCGCTCATCCCTTCAAGCCGTCAATTGAGTAGTTTATTTACGCTAATCGTGGTACATTTATTTATTTTGTTATGATTGCACTTCTCCACAGCATTACTGATTTAACTGATAAAGAATGAGTTTATAATATTTACGTGAAGATGCCGAAAATGTGCATATCATTTATCGAGATAGATCACCATGGATGTCTACATGTTGTTCTTAAAAACAAATAACTTGATCTTATACATACAAAGCAAGGCATTTTACATTTACGGATGTGAAAATATCATAAAAATTGGTTTAGATGCGCTTTATGCTGTTTGATATCTACTACGTCATTTCAATGTAGGTAGAGTTGTCGAATTCGCTGGGGAGCACTTCTCGACAGGGGGGTGATTTCGACAGAACACCGGAATGTTTCCAAACAATTAAAGGGTCTACAAACTTCTTTGTGACAAACAGAAATAAAAAGGTGACGGGACTCTCTGAGAAAACAATTCGCTCGCTAGTGAATAGTGCCTTTGAACGGGGGCCGAAGCATTTGGTTACAATTTATGACTAAATGTACGCTATAAACACTGTGCAGCTATCGGACTCGGTCTGGGGTTCAGGTCGCTTCAGTGTAGATGTTGCTCTTAGCAGGTGAGACGGGCCAGACGAGAGGAGCAGACAAATAGTCGCCTTGCCCCCCCTCCTTTAAACGTTTAGGGCCTGCAATTATCTAAAGACAGATTTAATGGACTAATGAGATCAGTGACTGGATTGACTTTGCCCTGTACCACTGCTTGAAGACGCATTTTCTGAAAACTGGTAGTAGAAATGCCCAAAACGTTGTGGAGGGAAACATTACAGTGACATTGACTATTGAAGTCAGTGAATGACATAACAGTGTTTTGGTGGGAGGCCTCCTTATCAATAGGCTTTCAATTGTCCTCCCAAAAAACTGTAGGTCCTTTAGTCTACAAAGTGCATCGTCGTCTAATTGCATCGTTACATTTTCTAGGGAACCATGGGCAACTATTTGTATTTATAGAAGAACTTTAGATGTAATTATTAGTTAATTTTATTGAATCTATTAAATGAAAGCAATACAATTATTCTATTGTTTACAGTCTTTTTTGTAAATTCATTGTGTATTTTTCAAATTGCCGCAGTTTGTATTGTCTGTGTAAAGCACTTTGGGCAGCGATTGTCATTTTAAATGCGCTTTGTAACTAAACTTGACCTTGTTAAACCCATGTGAGCCTGAGTTGACCGACCAATGGGATTGAATAAGTGGGGAAGAGTGTGTGTTTGAGCACAAGGATTAACAGAAAAAACACTGAATAGTTACATAATGATCACTCCAAACTGGCAGATGGGCAGTATTTCACCTACATGGCAGTATGTCTTTGTATCTGTTCTTCTTCACGTTCTCCTCTCTCTCTCCGACATTGGTGGGGTAGATCTTTTCCGTTCGGTATTTGGTCGATAGCCGTCGTAGCCTCTGAAATAAACAACGACACAAAAGTTTAGTTTCTTAACTGTGGCCAAAAGTGTATAGTCAACAACTGGGTTATTTTGTGATTAAAATCATAGGCGAGTAAAAATTCATTATTGAAGCAACACTGCAATTTGAATGGTTGACCTGCAAACATCTTAGACTCTTTAACTGAAATGTTTAGCATTTCTCTGAGAAAATGCTTTTGCACTCAATCTTGGCACAGCTCGAGATTATGTCATGTCATATGGGCAATAGTCACTTCGGTTACGTGACAAAGGGGAAGTCGAGAACAGGATCGCCCAAACCCATGTACAGGTGCTCGTCACATAATTAGAATATCATGAAAATGTTCATTTATTTCTGTAATTTAACTTAAAATGTGAAACTAATATATAGACTCAATACATGCAAAGTGACGTACAGTACAGGCAAAAAGTTTGGACACACTTTTTATGTATTGGCTTTTCTTTATTTTCAACATTATTAACACACTAT
Source organism: Neogobius melanostomus (assembly GCA_007210695.1). Lineage (NCBI taxonomy): Eukaryota > Metazoa > Chordata > Actinopteri > Gobiiformes > Gobiidae > Neogobius > Neogobius melanostomus. The sequence continues at coordinate 5,699,733 of VHKM01000057.1, forward strand.
GATTCTCAAGGCGTTAAACTATGAATTAACACATGGGATTATGAAGGAAACAAAAACAGGTGAAATAACTCCAAATATGTTTTATATTCTAAATTCTTCAAAATTGCCGCCCTTTATTCTCGGCATTTTCTCCATGAGCTTCATAAGGCCGTCTTTTGAAATAAGTTTTCCCATTTCTGGGACGACATCGTGAAGCTCACTGAGAAAATGTCAAAAATGTAAAGCAGTAATCAAAGCGAGAGGCGGCCCATTGGAAGAATTTATGTCAACCTTTTTTGTGTTTAAAAACACAATTCCGTGTGTGTTCACTCATAAATGAACGACTTCGGTGAGACTCTACCATGGAAACAGTTTTAAAATGAAAGGAAAAAACATTTTAAAAAAGTGTGTCCAACCTTTTGGCCTGTACTGTACATTGGGGTGAAAATGTATGTAAACGCTTTGGAATTTCTCACATTTCTGCCTAAATTGGTCATAAAATGTGGGTCCAACTTTGGGTCCAACAGTCCACAGTATATTTTTCCAGTAGTGCTGTGAAGCATCCAAGTGCTCTTTCGCAAACCAAAGTTGAACAGTTTTGGAGGAACACACAACATCATGTGTGGAGGACAAATGGAACAGCACACCAACATCAAAACCCTATGCTCATTTTGAAGTATAAAGCAGGAGAATCATGGTGTGGGGCTGTTTTGTTGCCTCAGGGCCTGGACAACGTGCTATCATCAATAGAAAAAATATTTCACAAATTTATTAAGATATTTTGCAGAAAGACCTGAGACATTCACAACATGCACGGAATAAGTAAGTGAACCCTTGTATTAAATATCTGCTGATTCTTCTTTTGTAGCAATAACTGCTTTTCTGTAGTTGTAGATTAGACGCTCAAACGATCAGGAATTCATCTTGGACCATTCCTCTTTACAAAACTGCTGCAGTTAGCGAGATTCCCGGGTTCACTTACTTTTTCCTCCCTGTCCTGTGAATGTTTACATGTTATGGCCACTAAAAATATGATAGAATGAAAATGTTTGGGTGGTATTACTTTAAGCAGACTCTGTTTATTCATTCTTATGATTTTGATGAAGATCAGACCACATTTATGACCAATTTAGGCAGAAATGCGAGAAATTCCAAAGCGTTCACATACATTTTCATCCCACTGTATGTATAGCCTTTATTTGTTATAATTTTGATTATGGCTTACAGTCCATTTTGAAAATATTCAAATTTTATGAGATTTTTAATTTGGGGTTTTTACAAGCTGAGCCATAATCAAAATTATAACAAATAAAGGCTATACATATCTCACTTTGCATGTAATGAGTCTGTAATATATTAGTTTCACAGTTAAGTTGAATAACAGAAGTGAATGCACTTATTCATGGTATTCTAATTATATGACAAGCACCTGCAAACCCGACAGTCTTGATTGGGAGGACGCAATCCAACTTTCCCCCTGAGACTATCGGCGACCGGCCTGGGCCGATTGCAGTCAGATTAGAGCTGCATGTAACCTCTTATTTTAATCAAATTTGATTGGGTTTAAGTCTGCACATGCTGTCCCTACCCCGGAAACTAACTGTCAGGTTGCCAAAAAACAAAACAGAAACGGAAACATATTGTCAGAAAACATAATGTTAGCTGCTTTTAATGTACTACTGCTGTTGTTCAACAAACTATTGCATTGAGACACAGCTAAGATTTGCTCCGATTGATAATAAAGTCACTAAAATCACCAGCTACGTACATATAAAGCGGCCTTTAAAGCAGTGCCTGTTGGATTTATAGTTTATTACACAATTCGTTTCCACGAAGAGCCGTAGCCTATCGTTGCATAGTGTCATATAGCGTTAGCCGCCAAGTGCTAATCGGCCTCTTTATTAGTATTTTAGGTGGATTTGAGCATAAACACTGGGGGAAACCCTGGTATAAACTGTTAACCCCAAAACAGCAGTTTGGTTTGAAAGCACCTTGGGCTAAACAGGGCTGACTGGGCTAGCTCTTTGCTAAAAACAACATAGCAGCTAAAGGTGAACCGGAAATGGTGCAAATAGCCATCCACCCCCTGACCCCTGTTGGTCGGGAGGGTACGCTGCTACCCAGGACATTTGGATCAGTGACTGTCATGTGGACGGGGACAAGACTGGTTAGGAAAACGATAGGAGTGGAGTTCACATGTAAACGTAGTGAGTGGCTCATGAGGATAAGCCATAGTCTAACTGACCCTTTTTTAATTTTTATTTTTTTTTTACCCTGAGAGCTACTTTTATGTACCAAAAATGAGCAGCCACTAACTATGCCACTTCACCCTGGGAAGCTAGTTGCCAAGATGATATTTCAACATTAAAAGGAAAAGACTTGACTTTCTTTGCATATTTTGTTCAGCATGTTCAGAACAAGAAGACAAATACAAATGGTGACTTATCATGCGTGAAAAATGTAGAAATCCTACTTGGAAAAGGATGGAGAACTAAGCACCTAAGCTACTGGTCTCAGATCTAATGCCTGGAGGGTTGCACCAGTGATGACCGCGCGGTAGTGCCTTGTGTATGCCGTGGTTGGGGAACTCAGTGGTAGTAGCTTTAGTTTACCAAGTCAGATTATTCACACAATTCACAACATAAACAGAAGATCTTTGTTCTAAGATAATCTTATGATTTCCAAAGCAACCACTTCCTCCACATGTGATCTAGACGGCAAGAATCCGCAGTCAAGTACCAAAACAATACGACAAAAGAAATATATATATATATATATATATATATTTGGCCCACAATGAGGAAATTGCGATGTTGCAGCAGAAAAAACAGCAGTAAAAAGCAAAAAAGCAGAGGATGATGAAGTAGCAATATTATAATGTAGAACGAGTATTACGGTCGACACTAAATAAGGCAAAAAAGAAACTTGAATTGAAAATTATGTAGAAGGATCTCAATTGTTTTTCCCCCCTTCAATCCCAAAAAAATCTCAATAATTTGAATTGCATTTGACATAGATATACTATACGTTCTTTGGTTTGGTTTCTTAAGAATCACATCGGTTACTGGCACATCTTCGCCACACATTTACAGTATGTCTACAAACATGCGCCTATGCGAAACCACAGCAGCTCTTAAAGCGCTATCGGTCTGACGAGAGCTGAGCTGGCTTCGAGGTTAGCTGTGGATGTAATACAAGCCGACCTAGATGAAAATACATTTATTCTAAGGGAAGCAGACAATGATGCAACAGGAGTTTGAGGAGACTCTGAACATTTGCATGAATTGTAATTACTGTACTGTAACTAATACACAATGTATCAATAAATGTTAAGTTTTACAATTTGAAAAGGTGACAGCGAATGGAAAAGATGATTCATGAGTGAGAAAAGAGTTGGCAGTGCGATTGAGTCGTGATAAGGCCGATGCCTAATTGGGGGGATTTTGTATTGGCCGAAGCCGATATGTACAGCCGATTTTTCCAAATGTCTTGTCTATAATCCTATGCATGATGCTCCTAAACTGTAAAATGTGTTAGTGTTGAGCTGAGTCAGCAGGGGGCGCTTTATTAGAGCCTGATATAATTAGTAGGTACTTTAAAGGGAGCTCGTTTGAAAGACAAAAATCCGCAGATCACAGATTAAAAAAACTGTAAGTCTCGATCTCTTATGGTTCCGAAATTCTAAGCAAAAATGGAAAGTCTCTACCATTTTCTGAAGATAATATCGGCCAATACTGCAAAATATCAGCCTGATATATTGGTTGACCTATAATGCTTACAAATCACTGTCATAATCCACCCATCTTTGGCGCAGAAATGCTCAGATCATGTCTAGTCACGGATAATGGGCTTCAGAGACGCACTGAGCAGTTCTGGTTTCTTGCAATTATACAACAAAATGCAGGAAGTCCAAATTAGAGCACTTTCTGTTTTCTTTTTTTGACGAAGGAACAATGTTCTGATTTGGTTAAGCAGCAGTTAGAAAATCATGTATTTCTCCATCCCTTCTCCTGTCTCTCGCTCGTCTCCTTCCCCCCTCTCTCGTATGCTGATGTCTGAGAAAGCTCGCGTGGGCGGCAGCTGCTGTGTGAAAAACGCTGCTCCTCTTCGGTGTCTGCCCTCTGGCTCTGACTGAGGCTTCGCTCCTGTACACGGATACAGACCACGTCCATGTCACTATGGGACACTAAAAACGGCACTGAGTTTACTGCTTACTACTACTACTCCAGCGACAATATACTAGCACAATGAATGAATAAGGCGATCGCAAAAGCTGCAGTTCTTTAGCTTTAATAATGTCCTCTGCAGAGAACTAAATATCTCTTCACGAAGTTTCATCATGTACAACCTTCCTACCATTAAGTTTTAGCTCTTGTGCTGATTCGACAGAGTCTAACTTTTAAAATGCCTCTGCTATTTGCACATGTTATGTCTTATTTATATTAGGGCTGGGCAAAAAATTCCATTTGATTTAGAAATCGAGTAGGTACGTCAAATCGATTTGTATTTTCAGAAAATCACAATTTTTAGACTTTTTATTTAGTATCAATAATTTGGCTGTTTAAAAATCTTTGTAACAAACTGCACACTCACAGTTAATAATCGCAGTTTGTTATAATAAAGGAAAAAAAATCATACATTTATATTAGTGGATAAGAATATATTTTATCGGAATATGTATTGCATCGGGTCCTCTGTATCGTGATATGTATTTTTTATCACAACAATGTATCGTTCCAGGTCTTGATGATATACTGTATGTTTGCACCATAGTAGGTAAAAATTTAGCAATCGTAAACTCGGAAGTAGCACAGACGCTAAAACGAACAGCCTGGTGCAAGCTAGTAACTGCAAACAATGCCATCTCTGCTTCCAACCTGCTGTAAAACCATAGACTGTACAAATAATGGACAGCTCCTCCTCACTCCTCCCTGTTTACCATAGAGACCACGTTCGAGGGGGAAATCATGTCGGATTTACAGACTCCTCCTCCCCAGCTCTGACGAAGCATGTTCCTAATAAGGGCATAAGGGCGGGATCTTCACTGTAGACTCGGCCCTTACGTGACGTGTAGCTCGTGCAGCTCCAATGCTAACAGTCCGACCCTCATTAAGTAGGAGATTTCTAAAATGTATCCTACCATAACCAGCCCGGTGCCTCTGATTGTGTCTAACCCAGCGTAATCACAGGAGGAATATCGAGCTGTAGACAGTTCCAAAAAATTAGGCACCGGGCATTAAAGATGTTTTTAACGCGTCTAAAGTGCAATGGATTCCAATGGGGGACTAGCGGCTATATGGAGGTACTACAGCAATGGCGGCCTCCAGTGTCGTCGTCGCAAAGCAGAGCAGCCAGCGGCCATTTTGTAAAACAAACTCAAACTGGATTGAGATGTGAGGAATGTGCTCGGAAAGTTCCAATTAGAACAACAACTAACAGCCCCTAAAGCTGCTGAATGTACATTGACTCGCGCTGAACAGTTACACAGCCTTAAAAGAAATGGTGATATGATTTTAATTCTTGCTCACAATGTCTTCACTGTGGCTTTTCGGAGAGCTCCTCCCTCAGTGGCAGGAGCAGAGGTACAAACAGGCGCAGCTGCAGTGTGTGTGAGTGGGATAATACTGTTACCGCACTGGCCTCATGTGAATTACATTTAGAACAGTTCTGCTTCTGTGCTGAACCAGGGCCCTGTGAATTTACGACAAACAAACAACACAGCGGAGGCAGGAAACGATCATTTTTCTCCCACTTCCATGAATTACGCCGTCGTCACAAAACACGAGATAAAAGTGGTTCAAATGTTTCGAATTGAGAAAAGGAAAAAAAAAATCACCCAAATGGTATGGTATTTGTTTTTCCGATACCAGTACTTTAACGATACTTGGTTTTCGATACAAATACCTGTGAACATTACAATACTTTTTCCGATACCTACACTAAAATATGTGTCATCTAGAACCAGAAAACAGAACAATAATGAGTGGAAAATCTGCAAATTTACAATATCGGGTTCATCTCCAGTGTCAAGAAATGTGTGAAAAAATGGGGAATAATTTGGGGAAAATATGGGGGGAAATTGTAGTAAAAATTGGGGGAAATATTTGTAATAAAAAGGGCAAAGATTATGGAGAAAAATTCGTAAAACGAGACAAAATTGGGGCAAAAATAAGAAAAAGATTTGAAACAAACAACCAAGTCACTTTCTTTAATCCTGTCCCTGGACCAACAGCACCAAAACTTGGATCTAAATATAAAAGATTTCCTTTTCGGTACCAGCTTTCAATACTTAAATTTTTTCGATACCTAAACTCTTTTTGACTCTATGACGACCAATCCCTGAAATCAAGCTCAGACGTAAACTGTATGTACAATAGTTTAGTGGTTGCTAAGTGTGTCTTATTCGGGGTTAAATGGGGAAACTGAAGACACATTTACCACCATTTTAAGACCCTCTCCTGCACTTTTATTTCCTTGTACTTTTTAGCACGGCCGAATCGAGACGTTTATTCTGGGCCTGCAATAGACTTCTGAAAATGCAGAATGTTATTTACACCCTGGCCTGTTGTTCTAGTTATGGCGCAGTCCCGGCCCGGTGCTGGTTCAGTGCCACACAGCAGGGCGTTTCCTCGAATGCCCACTCGCTCACTGACTTACAACCCCCTCAGGCCTGAGTCACATGGTCCGGACACATTTCTTAGTGATGACTTAAACTTGGCCCAACAGCTACTGCCCAGGGAACTCTCGGGCAGCTTTTCCTCAATCTGTGGTACTAGGGCCAAGGAGGTTATGCGTGTGATGTCATCAAATAGCAACAGCAGGGCAGATAGCATCCCATATGATCCCATTAATCCTTAAATTGTGCACACACAAAAAAAACATGCAGGGCCAAACTTCCCACGTTGGACCAAATTTAAGTCTTATAAAATAGTAAAGCTGTTCCTTACATAAACTGAGAAACAACAGTGTCTATAATACAAGATATATTCTGAACAACAACATAAAGAACAAAAAAACAACAACATCCACACACCCCACGCTTACTCACGCGCACATTGATGATTTCGATTATTGTTTACAGATTGCATTCTATCATAGAAGCACATGATACACATGATGCTGAATCGAGATATGGAAGGTCCGTTACATATTGCACAAAGGCATGCCAAATTTCGACAAATTTGTCAGATGTACCTTGTAAATCGTATCAAATGTTTTCCATGCTTATGAAATCTCCTACTTTTAGACCATCCCTGACTTAAGGAGTTCTGCAAAGCTCGAGACGCTGTGGAGGTCTCCAAGAGCAGAGACAGGTATGAACGGAGAGTGGATGTAACCTACTTTTTGTCTCTCGGCTGAAGGAGGCAGTACCTCGCTGCTCTGAATAATTTACACCGATGTAGAAATAAAAATGCATTCTCTTCCTCTGACTCTGTGGTCAAGAAGTGTGGGCGAGAGAGCTCTGGTTTATTATATTTATATACAACATACAGTAAATCTACAATGAATTACACTGTATAATGAATATTTAAGCTATTTAGTCAGAAATCAATACATTACACTTTCAAAAAGAAATATCGTACATAATCAACTTCATTCACACAGTTCTGACTCATTCTGTTCACTTTGGTCGTTTCTTCCACTGCTGAAGTCACCTGTCAAAAGCCAGACTGATACTACAGCTACAATAATATAATCACTAATATACATCTGGGCTCGCTCCATCTTAAACAGTTTGAGAAGAGAGGAAAACTTTTGCCGCTGCATTTGCTGCTGATTGGACGAAGCGTGCCTGGTTTTAGCCAATCACAGTCTCAAAACCATTCAATATTCAGTTTTGAAATATGTTATGTTTGGAGCAGCACCTTGTGTTATTCTGCTTCGGCAAATGTTACATTCACCCTCTCACTGGTATGTGATTGGAAGAAGCCACAATATAAAAAAAAAAAATCACTAAAGTCCTCCTGACTGAGATTGACACAGTATTTGCGAACTCAGCCTCAAATAAAATGCATGGAACCCTGATGTAGTGTTTGTTTTTTTCAGATCTTGTTTTGATACAATTAGCTGAAAACAAATGCCTTACTTTACTTTCTTTGTTAACATCATTTTCTTTACATAGACAAATTCAAGTCTAAAATTTGATGACGGGCCAAAAATAATGTTTTTAACCTCTTAACCCCCACTTTAACCGAGCACATTTTCTCCCGTTTGGCTTTACCCAAACATCCTTGTTATTTTTCGCTTTTAGATTTGCAAAAAAAAAGCCAAACTGGAAAAAAAATGTCCTCAGTTCAGGTGGGGGTTAAGAGGTTAAGCCGGAACTACGTCCACTTTTAGGTTCTCAATCAGTCTAGTAACATTTGTTCTCACTATTGCTAACTGTCTAACATGGAGCGCTACCAGTATGCTCTGAAATACATGCGTCTATAATCTAATCTTCTCTCAAAAATTAATTCTCCCGGTGTTTCAAATGTGGTCAATTACAATACTTAAAAATGTCACTAGAATGCACCACCCAGTATATGGCTCAAGAACTGCCTCACAACAACAACTAGTTAGGGCAGCAGGGTGAGGGCTTGCTGGTGGGGGCTACTGCCCTCTACCAACTGGCCATATTACACCCTGGCTTTATAAGGCACCTCACTAAACAAGGCAAACAACAAAAATAATAAAACAATCACAACCAATATTTTACAGTGGAAATGGGAATGATAATAAATTGATAGTCAATTAATAGAATGGTGACTGTTTATAATGATTGGCTATGGTTATAATGTGAACGGGAATGAGGAATAAGAAAAAGAAAAAAGTACAAATTGTAAATAAAAAAATTAAAATGTGTATATATATTGGTAAACTGCATACATTTCTATCTTCGTGTTATGTCTTTTTACTTTGGAAGTCTTGTAAACATCCTGTGATTTTCTTCTTGTAAAACATGAAATGCTTTTCTTTAAAGAGGGGTATTATGCTTTTTCAATCACATAGCACCAGTCTATAGCATACTACAATGATGACGTAACCTTCTGTTGGTCTGTATATGCAGTAAATTAAAATAACTGCCTGAATAAAATGGCTCTCTCAAAATGGCTGTACTGAACGTCTTGAAATAGGCCTCTGTCTCTTTAAGAAGCTTTCCGACACGCCCCCTTCAGCACACTGTTGTGGCATCTAAACACTGCTGAGCTGAGGAGCAGTGGTTGGTGGCTTGGCTGGTGACGAAAAGTTCCAGAGGCGTCTCCAGGAGGTGGGGGCGTTCCTAGGAGGACTGAGGCATAGCTACACCTAAAATGGCTGCCGTCTAAGTTTTTACTGATTACTCAAAAATATGTGAATGAGCCAAGGCAACACTCCAGGCATGTGTTTAATGAGGGAATGACATAATAACATGATATTGAGCTTGAAAAAGTCCATTTTACATAATACCCCCCCTTTAACAATGCTGCTATATGTAAAGTCAATGCGGACATTTGTAATTGTGTAATTCAGGAATTTCTAATGTAAAGTGTTGTATTGTATATAAATATGAGATGTTAAATTACTGTATCCTGAATGTAAATTAATTTGAATATGGGGTAGGCACTTATAAGCTTTCTTGCTTCGACCTACTCCTTTTGAGTTTTTGTTGCTTTGTTTGTTTTCTGCATTGCAATAATGTTATTGTAAATAATCACTCAAATAAATCCAAATCAATCAATTATTCGACCTCCAATCGTCCTGTTTAAGCCCACCTTGTCTGTGCGTGATCATTAAGTGAGGGCGATGGAGAGACACCGTTGTGGCCACCTAGAAACACACACGGCTACAATAAGTTAGCACTTCGCTCTCAGGAAAATCCATGGCCCACAATGCAACAGGGCAAACAGAGGAAGATATCAGCATCTGTCTGCAGCAAAAGAAAAGCTAAAGCAACAACCGAGCCAATGCTAAACCACGACCAACTACAGTAACTTCCCAATAAACTGAAGATCGACATCATCCCAGTCACGCATTAGCCAGCTCCCCGTGGCATAACAAAGGCTAATTTTCATGACGGGAAGGAAGCGTGATGCATTTAGTGACTGCAAACGACAATGGGAAATGTGTCATTTCGGAGTCCAAACGTCAGGTGGTGTGTTCACTCTGAGCTTAGCAGAGCTCACAATCAGCCGAAGAGGAAACCCCACCCGAAAACAACCACCGGCATGACTCAGACCAATCTAAACTGATGAGAGGCTAAACAGGCTAAAGGATCAACGCTCGGGATTGGCAGGGACGAGTCAGCAGTCGAGACTACGGAAGTGAGTGAAGGTTGTTCCCGTGCCATTTTCGCTATGAGATCAGCGTCAAGAACAAGGATGAAAACACAAGAGAAAAGCCGTAAAAGAGCAACAAAAGAGTGACAAAAACAAGACGAAAAACGAGGGTGAAAACGCAGGCCAATAATACAGAATTCAGTAAATTACAGGGCAGCACTTGGATCAGAAACTCAAACAAATATATTACTTTTATCTGGGAGAGGAGTGAGGACACAACCCCCCCAACAGAGCAAACTTACCACCAGGGGCTCTGAAAGTGCGTCAGAAAATACAAACGGGAGAAGAAATGTAAACAATATGGCACTGCCCGCCATGTTTTTTTACACCACATTTACTGAAGAATGGACATGAAAATGAGGTAAAGCAGGGATGGTTTGTTTGCTAAATTGCTTTTTAGAAGTTTAGCCGTTTGTTCTGCTTCACCTGTTGAGCTGTGTGCAGTAGTGTCCCCAGTGGTTTGCTCATGTACTGCTCTGTTGCTATGACTAGTCTGGATAAACAGGAAGCTCTGTGCGTATGCGTGTGCGTTTCGAACGTAGAGCATAAATGAGCCTGAACCGAGCACATTTTCTAAAAGTTTCTTGAAAAAGGCCTCAAAATAGCGACAAATACGAGATGTAAACAAGGAAAACGCAGCAAAAAAAAAAAATCAAAAGAGCAACAAAAACGCAGTAAAACAAACAACAAAACGGTTACAGAAATAGCAACAAAAAAGCGTAAACAGCAGGTGGAAAAAACTAATGAAAAAGCAACAAAAAAACATAAAAAATAGGACAAACGTGAGCAAAAGTCATGAGAGGATCAGTTTTGTAGGCCTTTTTTATTATTTCAGGATTTTTGACATTGGGCCTCATTTCCTAGTTATCCAGAGTGTTGTTGATGTCTGGAGATATTTTTTTCTTAAATTCATGCAGTTCTTATATTTGAAGAGTCTAGTGGCGCTAGGCTAGGGCAAGGCTAAAGCATTTCTATGGTGTCAGTTAGCCTGCATTAAAAACAGTCTGACCCACTCCACAGTGCACCTGAGGTAAATCACTTATAACACCAGACTAACCATATAAATGTCTGTGTTAACAGAATCATTTTTAACCATTTTGCATTTAAAATAACTTATATTTGAGCAGCATCAGCTTCGTGGTTGTAAGCTAAGGCAGCGGCGGAGTGATCTGCGACAAAATAGTCCCTCAAAATGCGGTAATTCATGTGATACAAGGTCAGTTATATTTCAAAAACTCTTTAGACTCTTCAAATATAAGAACTGCATGAATTTAAGAAAAAAAATATCTCTAGACATCAACAACACTCTGGATAACTAGGAAATGAGGCCCAATGTCAAAAATCCTCAAATATCCCTTTAAGGCCTCATACTCCACAAGACGCGAGAACTTTGTTCGCACTTGTTCGGCAGCTCTTGCTGACACTTCGGATCGGCAGGGCTGCAAGAACTTTCGCTGTGATTGGCTGGATTTTTAGTGGGCGGGGTTAATTTGCCAGAACTGGGAAGCGAGAATCCAATGTTTACTTCCCAACACCGGTGCGGAAAACGGGAGACCACATGGATAGTTCTGAGGCACCGCTCGTGGCAGCAAAACACTTCGCTGAAGGATTACAAGGACACACAAATGGCAAACAATTCCTGGCGAGAGACACGCAGACGTTTTGGGCAAAGACGAAGCTGAAGAGCCTGACATTACCTGCGTGAAAGAGGCTAGTGATAAAAAAAAAAAGTGGTCAGGCTCGTGGACAGAGGGATACCAAGCTTGTAAACCTTAGAGCCAATCATCAAACACCGGGAAACGTCAACAAACATGTTCAATGAAGGTTCTTGGATGGACAACGCCTGTACGACTGAGAGCCTACACACTAACACAGACGTCCAACAACATGATTTTACCGAGGGAAACGGAGGTAAGCTTTTAACGTTAACGTTTTCTAACGTAATATACCAGCGGGAGATGTGTGCTAAACATGAAGTCAGGCTTCAAGATGTTTGCAATACCGTGACTGATACATTTTATAATAGTTTGAACTCAAATGGCTCGTTTTATTTCTGTAATTCCTTGATTGTTTTGGCTGCTGAAAAAGGAGGTGTGGCAGTTCGGCAGCAACACGTCTTGTGGAGTATGAATAGGCCTTTAGCTTTCAAATCAGGCGTTACACTGGCCTATAGGCTGTAAAGTCAAGGAGCTTTTAGATTCGGGTAAAGCTGAACTGGAGAAAATGTGCTTGGTTAAGGCGGGGGTTAAGAGGTTAAAAGATGTTCCAATTATACATACTGCAATGATGAGCGGAGGCAGTCGGCTTTTTTTGACCACCCCAACCCGCTCCGTGATGAACTGATCTTTCCGTAACCCAACTCGCGCAAGGAACGCGAGAGAGTTGTTTGTTGCTAGCGCTGAGAATTGTTTGTGCAGCGGGAGACACACGTGCAGTTTGTTTATAGCAACAGCAGAAAACACAAATATGATTCTCCTGTGGCCACTTCTGATTGGCTCGATAATCCTAATTGCCGAACAAGTCTATCACTCAAAAAAGCAAACCTCAGCCTTTTGCGGTCAGGTTACGGAAGTTGCTCAAACCTCAATATCGATACTATTTTTATTCTTTCCCCAAAGACATAAATGCTTTCTACATTTCAACCTAAGCTCGATGAGTAGATTATGGCAATAGTAATGTTATTTTTTTCTCTTTGTGCTTCAAATGGCCCGAGTAATGAACATAATCTGTACAATATAGTGGGCGAAAAGAAAAAAAAATAGGAAACTTGACACACTATGGTCTGGACATGCGTTGTGTGAGGTCCACTGCAGCCACCGGTCAATGTAGGTCAGTGGAGCAGTGCTAGCATGGGCGAGCAAGCACAATCCCTCAGTCTCTCTCGGGCACAAGGGAGAAGAACACAAAGCAGAAGTGGATTTGTCGATCAGACGTCTTCCCGGCTCCCTCGGTCACGTTACATGCGGTTGGGTAACCACTTCATACGACATGCTTCCTCTCTGATGCAAGACGCACGACCAGCCCAGCAGCGCACAACTGCAATTAGGGCTGAATTAAAGAAGACAAACGAAAACAAAAGGTATAATTAAAGGGTGGGTATTACGCAAAAAAAATACAAACGACTTCTAAGAGCTGGTTACAATGTTGTTCTCTCTTCAAAAACAGACCTGGAGCTGTGTTTTAAGCCTTGAGAATCTTTGAGTACATTTTTAATCTTCACGAGTGGCTAGTCTTAGCAGCGCGGCGGCAGCTCCCAAAAAGCACAGATGCATTGGAAAGAGCGAAGTCAGGGCTCCCTCAACTTCCCGTGATGAAAATACAAGTTTCACTAAACCTCAGTGAATATGGACATGCTGCATGTCATTTAGAGTTAATTTTAACCTCCGCATTTGTATTTCTGATTGCCGTATGCTAATGCTAACAACAAACAAACAAAGCTGGGACAGAAACTATGGCTGTGTCCGAATGTCCACCCTAGTCCCTAACCCCTCATTCACTACATAGGCCCGCACTATATAGTAGACTATATAGTCCACTGATTCTGTTGGCGATTCGGACAGAAGCCACTACTTTCTCCGAGCTGCGTGACGTCACGCACGCTGCAGCGTGCAGACTTTTTTCCTTTTTTTTTCTTTCTGAATTTATTTATTGTTACAAATGTTTATTTTATTAAACAGAACAACAGTTTTGGCACTTTTACAGGCATTTTATTTTACATTAAAATTAAAATTAAAACCATCATAAAAAAAAAAAAAAAAGGAAAAAAGGAAAAAAAATCACTCCAGAAGACGTGCAGGAAGTAGGTCAGAGGCCGGTGTCCGGAGCGCCAGCAGAATGAGTGACTACATCTGCTAAAAGTTCGCTAAACTCTGGGAAAAATGTATTTCTGCGATAAAGACCAAACTCATGAGACAGGGGACTAATTATGGATAAATATGAGTCAGATACGTTTTATTTAACATGGATTTTACATGAATGGCTTGGATTATTCGAGAGGAAGCTATCGGTCATTTAACAGCTCAAGCTAAAGGTAAGCAGCTAACGCTAGCATTTTTCACCGTAACCGTTTATATTCAAGTCATTTATTCATGATAAATACACAACACACGATTGAAACAGATGATTTCATTCAGTCATGTTCTATTATATTAGATCCATGGTCATGTTGTTTAGTTCTGACCTGTTGCTGTCAGGCATTTTTCCGACTCACGCAATGCATTGTGGGCTATATTGACCCGTGTAGTGAACACCGCTGCTCACTACTTTTCAGATTGCATTGTGGGAAATTTTGAGTGCACTACTTTTTTCTCTCTGGACATTCGGACGCCCCTACAAAATGGCGTGACCACTATATAGTGCACTATATAGGGAAGAGAGTGGACATTCGGACACAGCCCATGATTGAATCACCAAAAGTAATAAAATAAAATCGGCCACTGCTGGAGTAGCAAAGTGTTTATGTTCTTACAGTATTATAGACCAAGCATTTAGAAAAATATATCGGCCAAGGATATCGGCATCAGCCAGTAAAATCCCCAAAATCTGCATCGGCCTTAGAAAGACCATATCGGTCTGATTGAATTATTTTATGTTTTTCTTATTCACAACCTGCAAAAAAAAAGAAGAAAAGAAAGAAATACAAATAAAAATAAAAATACTGAAGTAAAAAAATAAAAACATATCGGTCGACCTGTAGGCTACTTCAAATTGTATTTGAAGTTAAGGAAGATAAATCTAGGCATTAATGATACTGAAGTAAAGTACGGTACCGAAAACTCTTTCAAGCAGCTAATTTAATTCAAATAAAAGATGCACTTTTATGTCACACCGGAAGAGAGGAGAATATAGATGTTGAAAGAAGGGCCGGGACTTTTTTTTAAATTAATTCCAATTAATTAATTACATCAGGTTTAATGTGATTCAAAAATTATTCGAAATTCAATTAAACTGACGTTACTTTTTCCTGCAAGTCGTTGCTTAGAGACGAACACGGCGTAAAGACAAAAGCAATTTTACTGTCAAACTTGTTAAATCCCACAGTTAAACCATATAAACTTATTTAAAAGATCATTCTCCAAAATAAATCAAACTATTGTCTTTGAAGTGTTTGAAATGATCACGCAGCCCTCACATCTCCACCAAAATAAGTTCAAATGCAGGAAAATACAAAGAAGCATAAAAAATATACCTCTAAAAATAAATACAACCCCTGAATAATTTATACTTAAATGCGATTAATTAAAAAAATAATCATAATAATTTGGACTTCTCTTATTCTTGTTAAAAGCATTTTGACAGAGGCATGCGGCCGGTGATGTGGCCCCATGATATAAAACCTCAAAGCCCACAGGGGACCACCACTTCCTATTTGGGTAACACTGTTGCACTGCAGATGTGAGATACAGAGACGAGCTGAACCGAGCACTTTCATTCATGTCGTTTTTATTTTAATCCGGCTGTGGAGTGAATGAAAATCCCCTTCCCCTGTGCCAAGCAGAGACACTGAATAGGGGGGAAACAGAGATAACAATTTGAGACTTTTGTTGAACATTATGAGAGTAAAAATTGTATTACAAGTTTTCTGTCATTTTATGTTTTCATATAAAAATAAGGCAGTTTGTGCATGAAAACGGCCAAAATTGCAGATATTTTCAGTGACTAAATCTAAATAATGGATCGACCGAGATTTAAATTGGTTTTATTTTATTGACAGAGGGGATTTTGGATCTTGTTTAGTTTTTGAATAAGTGACTGAATCTGTAAAACTCAAATTTTGCCTTGTTTTTTTGTGTTCAAAGCTCAATAAATCAGGCTGGGAATTAGATATTTCAAAAAATCCCTGGGAAAAAAATCGTGTAAAGCCCAAGACTGAAAAACAAGCCCTAAAAGTTTTGTACCGTGAGCGCATGCGTGACACATTTCTCTGCTCTTCCGTACCGGGCGTCTCGCAGAAGGAAAAATACCATATTTGGATTATAGTGTCATCTCTGGGACCTTTCACAGGACACGTGGATGCAAAATCTGATACTTGTGAATGAATGCGCGAGGAGAAAACTTTACAAACGGCTTTACAAAGCTACTTCAGGGATATCTCCGCCTCACGACAAAACATCATAAAATAAGCATCGAAGTTTAGTCATTTTCATACTCTGACATGAAAACTAAGATGTGCCGTGCCTCGCCTTAAAGTGCATATGACACATTAGACACATTTTTGCTAAAACACAGTTAACACGATTATATTTAAGATTTTGCTAAAGATTATTCCCAGTTTTCTTTAGTTTGACCATTTTTGTGATGTTTATGTTTTCACTTCCTTATTGGACACCGACAGGAAGTGACATCGAAGAAGGTAAACAATTTTAAAGTGTTGCCGTGCAACAATGTTAAGTCAGTGGGAAATGAATGAGTCAAACTGCTATGGAATGTTTCCTTCTTTTATGTCACTTCCTGTCAGCAGCTTAAAAATTCAAATAAAAATTACTTTTCTGCCCAACATTTCTTCATTAAAATTGCTGCTTCACTGAAAAAAATGATAACTATGCAACTGATGTAATCCATCTAAATAAGTCATATTTTCAAGAGCATTCAAATCTGTCATATGCACTTTAAGGCATACTTTGACAAAAATATTATGCGACTAATTCTGACACAAGAATTAAAGAAAATTTAAGACCCCTGCACTGAAAATTTAATGCTTTTTGTGTTAAATGTATTGCTTTTAAGGCCTTAAATTTAGCATGATCAAATGTAATACTTTTTTAATTATTTAAGACCCCGCGGCTACCCTGTGCCTCTCTCGGATATTATTTAAATATGATGATCCGAATGCCTGGACTCGGTAAAGGCATCTCAAACCACCGCTGCTGCTGATCATAAAGCTTTTCCTCCTCTTTTCAGGCAGTGTTTCCGTTTCACTTGTGTCTTTATGATGTAGTAGAGGTGTTTATGTTGCTCCAAATTCAGATGATCTGTCCTTATTTCATGTGTGTTTGGACTCCACAGCCTCCTCACTTTCCAGTCTTGTACCTAACAATATTTTATTGGTTTCTTTTTGAGGGATTTTTTAACATCTAATTCCTAACCTGATTATCTGATTATTAAGCTTTGAACCGCAAAAAACAAGCGAAATCTTTTTATTTTTTCACTTATAAATAAAAGCCTGTTCAAAAACTGAACAAGATATATGTGCCTGTCACTGCCCTCACAAACATAGGCCTTACAATCTCTCCAAATTTGATCGTTAGATCACGGTTTCAGTTTTTGTGCGGACATGTATGGCCCGCCCTCAGCTGCAATAGTCTGCAAAAACAACACATCACACAGTTTTTTTTGTTGACTTCGTGTTGAAACGCAGTGTGTTTTGGCAGTAGGTGTTTGCCCTGGTGTCCTTTTCCCCCTGTGGATGTGAGCCAGTTCAGGAAGCAGATGTGGACAGTGTTTAATCTCCGGCATCTGGGACAGGAGCGTGCTCTCAGTCTTTGCTTCTATTGCTGCATGCGTGTGCATGTGCGTGTGCGTTTAATCACCGCAGAGATATTGACCCGAGCATTGTGAGTATACTTTAGAAATAGACCAGCGCTCGGTGATACTTGGTGCAACAATACAGCGTTTTTGGCGGCACAGAGTATTGCGATCCGATAATTTGTCCCAGCTCTACTATAAAAACTGTTTAGTTACGGTTTACAAGTTACATGAATGATCAGAGTTCCTAGAACACTTGAAGCTAAATAGTTATAAATGCACTTTGCACCAACCTGTTTATTGAAGCTTAACAGATTAAACACAGTAAATATATTTGAAGTTGAGCTCATGCCTCTATCTATTATTCAATAATATTTAGGGGCTTTTGAATTGAAAATGTTTTTGGTTTGCGATTAAAATGCAATTAATTCTGATTAATTAATTACAGATCTGTAATTGACGCCACCTTAACCAAATGCATTTTCTCCAGTTCAACCCAAATCTAAAAGCTTCTTGACCTGACTAAGGCCTAAGTTCTTTCCTCCTTTTTGTTGTCACGTGTTCGACATTTTCATTGCGTTTTCGTCCAGTTTTTGTCACATTTCCATCCACTATTGACATTATATACTATATACTTTTTTTTTTACTGTGTGCAGATTTCAAAGCCACGATTTTGTTAAATGATTTGGCATTTGACTCTACAAGGACATCTCCCTTTATTATTACAGTGAGAAAAAAGTACAAAATCGTAAAAACAAGGTTATCAAATATAGAATTTTTCCCACATCATGCGTCCTCGAGTAGCACGTCTTTACGCGTTGGCAAACAGCGGAAGTGCAGTGGAGCCTGTTCTGAGAAGGAGGCAGCTTAGGGGCCAATGGCTGGTTTCTGGGTTAAGCTCTGAGTGGCAGAGTAGGAGGAAGGGAGGATTGACACAGTGAAGAAATGGAGAAGTCTAGTTACAGTAAGTTGAGGCGGATTTTAGAGCAGAGAGAACTGGGGGTAAAAAACTCCACCACACTGCAGTATTTCCCTTTTTTGACACGTTTTGCTGTTGATATTGAGAGAATGAAAGCATAAACTGCTAAAATAGCAATCACAGGGCTGCACAATCAGTTATACCGCAAAAGGTACATTTTGTTACGGTGTGGCTACGGGGAAACCCCTTGTTGTCAGTGGAAATTGTCGCCTCACAAACCCAAGCCAAAAGGAAAACAGGGGCAAACTCACATGTTTGGCTTCGTGGGCGCTTATTTTGCTGCCTGTCTGCAAGAATTTAACAAGTGCCCAGCAAGACACGCGCCGGGCACAGCGAGGTTTATCAGCAAAAAAAACAACAGGTAACCGCTGAGGGAAAGGTACAAGGATTTCATGTTAAAACATTCATCAGGAATTGATAATGACAAGGCCCATGTACTTGGTTTCTTTTCTATAAAATCTCTTAAATGGTGTGTCGTTTGGTTGGTGAAAGTGGTTTGGAAAGTTATGGCCTGTCAAAGCGGCTGATGGGCACCTTGTGTTCGGTTTTGTGGCATCAGCAGCAGCAGCACTGTCATTTGTAAAGACCTGCGTCAGGAAAGAAACCTCTGACTCACCGTTATGCGTCTGTCTCCCACTAATGCTGTTGTCTTAATGGGGCATGTGGGTGACGACCAAAGTGGCATCAAAAGGCAAACATATTGGAAAAACTAAAGCTAAGGCTTAAGGGTGTAACGGCTAAAATTACATTTTGGTTTGGTTCAACTATACTTGAAGGGCACGGTTTGATATTTTTTAGGTACAAAACCCCCCCAATATGTTATTGTTTGAAAACACACAGTATTAAAATTGATTCAAAGAGACCCATTTATGCCTCTTTAAAAATGCATTACAATTTGAGATTTGTCCATAATATTAGATTATTTCTAATACTTGTTAATAAACATTATTAATAAGTATAAAACCAAATGCGCTTGTGCACAGAGATTCATACAACAGAACAAACCGCGGATCATTAGAGCGATGATGGGGACAGTGGTCAGCGCACAATAAAAACAGCTGAAGTTAACCTGGAGGATCCAGGAGGACGACAGGTCCGCTCGTCGCTGGAACGACGAGGGCTTTTCCACAGACGAGTACACAGCAGCGCGACTTAAAGGCTAAAGTTTTACTGTCAAAATAACTTGTTGGTGAGTAGTTCTTTCTTTGCGATGTCCTGGCGGAGACCTCATGGGCGGCTCCATTTAGTCCAAACCTCCACCTACGCACTTGCATGTGTTTAAAGACTTTGGAGAGTTCAAAAACCCATTAGTATAATCACTGCTACCACCCAAAAGGCAGCTCTGATGAACAACACACCAAAATATGTCCAAGTACAGGTCCGTCACTCAATAGCATCCGTGTGAAACGTATAAAATTGGTTCCTCTGCACAAAAAGCTGCTAAATAAAAGGCAAAAATTACCAAAACGGTTCACACCGAACCGAACGTGCTGAACCAAAACAGTTCAAAACTTAACGTGTACCGTTACAGCCCGAGCAGTGCTTGGTTACATTTCCTCAGTTACTTGAGTAACTTTACATCTTGGAGTAGAGTAGGAGTGTAATGGGCAAACGGTGGAGGCTTCTGCTCAAATAAGCAGCTCTTAATGTCTTATTGTGCATGTTCGTAAAAGGCTTAGCTGTATCAGTTTGTACGCGAGTCAAAAGCAGAGTTGCTCTCCCCACTCCAAGTCTCTAAATGATAAAAGCTTTGTGCTGACTGGAGCTGCACAATACCAGAAAAATGCATCTGCGACTCAATCAAGTTCATCACAAAATATACAACAGGATCTTTCCGATGGTACAAGCGTTTTTGACCCGTTGGTGAAAATTTATTTTTGTATTATGTATTTACAGTATATAGGTTTTCATAATGGAATGTATTGGGGCTGGGCGATTTGGAATAAAAATAATCATGATTATTTTCCCCATATTCCCTTCTCGATTTTCGATTCGATATTTTTCGGTTTTATTGATAAAAACAATAAATGTGGCCTTTCCTGAACTAGCAAGTAAACAGATGCTGCGGCCGGACTGAAAACTGCAGCTAACTCAGCAGCAAAAACAAACTCCACACTTCTAGCCTCACAGTACAACATCCCCATGTCATTTCACCTGCCCCGCACCACACAACACACACACATCTGCAAAGGAGACGCACAAAGTGGAATATTTTAAGAATGTATGGTTTGTGTTCAGAGTTCAGTGCTAACAACTTAGGCTACATAAAGAAATACTAGTATTTATAAGTATAAAAGACAATCAAACTTACAATTGACTGTTAGACGTTCAGCTAATCCACGGCTGCAGCCTCAAAAATAACCCACATGGTCCAAACAGCGATAGATAGTTTTCCTCTTCAAAGGTAAACTTTTCATTCGCGTATCCTGGTCCTCTGACAGCCTCTCGCGTGTTTCTGTTTTGCCCATTAGATGAGTTAGCGCAAGGTTGTAGCTGATTCTACACTTAAATTCACCAGATCCTCTCCTCTCTTGCATCCTAATAAGAGATCCATGGGTGGCTTCCTGTTTGTTTGGCCCGAGTATTCCCTGGGATTGGCCAGACAAGCGCTGCAGCATCACGCCGCCCAGATTTTTCTTCCCTCCAGAATGCAATAGCACTGGATTGTCGATTAAAACGCAATTTCGCGATTATCGAGATCGACCTTTATTAAATTGCGATTAGATTACAATTCGATTAATTGCACAGCCCTAGAATGTATATATATATAACCATGGATACGGTTCAATCAGCAGTCATGGTAAGTCTTTTTTTTTTACATAAAAATGTGCTTAGTGAACCTTTATTTGTGATTAATCGCAAAATTGCTAGTTAAACAAGCAGTGGTGTAAGGTTTTGGTTAAGTAAAGTGAAGTAAGCAAATAGAAGCATGATGATCTATGCTAGGGATGGCCGATATATCGGCACTGCCGATATTATCGGCCGATATTTGTCTTTTTTCACATATCAGTATCGGTCTGATACCGTTATGACCTGGGAAAATATCAGGCGATATCTTTTTTTTTCTTTTAATTATTTACTGTGCGGTGATGTAGCGCACTTGAATGCAGCAGCAGTGTAGACGGGCTGCACTGACCTGACTGGGGAAACAGTTTATTCAAATTATCTGAAATAAACAGTGGCTCCTAAAAATAAAGAAACTCCAGCATAAATTCACACATCTCCAAAAGAAAGTATGTTTGTACTAAGTTTAAACAAAGTGGAGCAGACACTTGGACACCACAGAGATACAGAGCCACAAGTTGCTCCCGTCACAAACTGGACTAAAACTGCCTCCATGGACATTATTTTGACTCAGGATTAACAGGAATCTTTTTTGATGGATTGTCGCTACTTCTGAGTGGTGAGTGTTGCAAAAGTTTCTCTGTCCTGACGCCAGATTTATAACTTTGTTTGTTAGCGATACCCTAGCTTCTCGTAGGCTAAAGGCTACAACACGTAAACATTGGCTTTCTGTCATCATGTAGGTTTACTACAGAGATGATAATGGCTGTATTCACGTTTACAGTGCCCATTTTTGTCATGTTAATGACCGTGAAAACGAGGCGTTACGTACGCATTTTCGTGCATATTTAATTAGATGCATTTGCATCATTCGCGCATTTTTCATTGAAAACAATGCAGTTCAAAACTCTTCTAATCTTGTAAATCTACTGTTTGCCTTTTGCCTGCTCTAAACCAACTCTAAATCTTCACATTCTGGCCTCAGAAGTTCAGTATAAGATGCTGTTAAAGTGACATGCTATTTTTTTTAATCCAAAGCTTCATACAGAGCTGTCCTCAGAGAAGTCCATCAGATTTGTTTCAAGTTAAAACATGTAACTTAAACAACATGGTAGGCTACATGTTTCAATAAAAAAACACAATAAATAGTAGCCTAGCATATTCCAGTGTCACTGTTTCCCATTAATAGAGGACATGGGTGAAAGTATAATAATAAGTAGGTCTGAGTAAATATTTAGCCACTCCAACACTGCATTTGATCTTATTAATATTTTTCTTATAAAAATCTTCAAAGAAGGTACTTGAGTCATCTTCTGTACTCGGTAGTTGAGGTCTCCAAACGTTTCGCCTCTCATCCAAAAGGCTTCGTCAGTGAACAAGGTTACGCTCAGCACGCAGCGTAGATAAAGACCAGTTGGGAGGAGCGGGCTTGGCCAGAACACCAGACTTCTTATAAAAATGATTGTTTGTTCCATCATAGTGTGTGAGACAGTGAGTCCCAGACACACCAAGCATTGTATTGTTTATTTTCCAATAGTGGAACAATAATTTGAAAACTTTACAACATTTGAGTGAGCCGTTCTATTGATTTTTAACGACAAAATAAATATCGTCAAATATCGGATATCAGCCACAGCAGCGAGGCAAATATCGGCAGAAAATTTCATATCGGACCATCCTTAATCTATGCAGCCTTCCCTGAGCATGGATGCTCCTCGTCTGAATCGAAGTCCCCTTTAAATTGACCGTGACCAGGCCCTGCTGCTGTGGAGTTTACGCACTTCCATCTGATGAAGAAAGTGCTGCCTGGAGTGACACGTTTCATTCATAAATCGCTGAAACTGTGGTGGATTTCAGCGGCGCGTGAGACGCTTTCTTCCTTCGTCAGCGCACGTTGCGAAAAGCAGTGAGATACGTGCCATTCGTGGTGTGAACCACATGGAAAGAGGTGTGACATCGCACGCACCAAAGGAAGACACAGGCCTGCGATATTAGCTCCAGTTTTACTCAATGGTTTGCTTTGCTACTTGGATCCCTTAGAATGAGTGATGGCGAGTTGTTTTCATTATGATTGCAGCTTTATAGACTTATTCAATGCTTTAATCAACGATAATGAAAATACAATATTTAGTATTGGGTATTAGGGCTGCAACTAACGATTATTTTGTAATCGATTAAGCTATCGATTATTTTTACGATTAATCGCTTGACTGTGAACGGTGTAGGAATTTTATTTTTCAATTTTTTTATCAGATAAAGCTAAAGAGGCAGAGAACAGGCTGTAGCGCAAGTCTAGTTCATTATTTTACTGCACTAAGTTTTCATTTGGACTCAGTCCCTAGAGCTACAGCCAAATCTAATCTAACCAGCAGCCTTGATTTACTAGATAATAATAATAATGATAAAGAAAACTAGTGAAGTGAGTGAAGTAATTTAACTCCCATATATTAAGTGTATGTGCAAATTGTAAATAAAATGTAGAGTAATAAAAAATAAATATAGGCCTGGATTAATGCCTACGTATACAGTATCCTCTATCTAACTTTTTTTCCCTTTAATGTACCGTTAAAGTACCGGATCGATAAGCAGTATCGATAAATCCTTAACGATACCCATCCCTACAAACCAGTACAAAATAAGGATGACCGTTCAAATGTTATCAAAATGAATACGGAGCTTGGCATTTCCAAAGAGTGAGTCGTGCTCTCTTCACGTCAAGGCCACGGTCGCACCTGAACACTGGAGGACGGCTGTGAACAGATGCTGGTCCTTCTTCCTGTGGCACTGCGGAACCAACAGCAAAGCGAAACCAAGCGTGTAATGGGTGCCTGCCTGCGTGCCCTTCTCCAGAGCTGTAATTACGTCCATAAAACCCATTCTATATTTAAACAACAATAGGCGTTTAAAGAGGCTGTTCTGTCAGGGGGGTTGCTGTGAGTCAGACCTGGAGGACACTTCTACTCAACTTCAACACAACTGCACAGCATCGCACCCCACCGCAGCGCCATTTGGAATTTGGAAGGAGACGTTTCATGCAAACCTCACTTTTTTGTCATAACGCGCCCCGATTCTTGAGTAATTCTGTTCACTTCTGTTGCTTCTTCTGCAGAAGCGCTCCGAGCTGTACTTCCTGGATTATATTGTGTCATACATAAAACACACGACTGTCCGACACATTTTGAAGACTTTTATCCAACACTTAATCTGTTCCTGGCAGTTCTGCGCTCAGAGGGGGTAATTTATCTAAACAACTTTGGTCTGTATTACAGTTTTAGGGCCCAAAATCTGATATTGAAGAGAAGTCTGCGTGAGTAAAAAACTTGCTGATCCACTTTTGCACGTGCCACTCATTTTGCACATGAACAGACGCTTTGTAATTGACCACCAAAGTGTTTTTATCACAGCGTCACAGAGTGGCTAACCATGCTGATAGCAGGAAGTGAACATTTGTTTTACCGTGTCATTCCCACTTCGGCCTACAGAGTGAGCTCTCGTTGAAATCCTGAGGTCACTGTTTCCTTACAATATTTCAAATTATAAAATGTGTGATATAAATGCTGAGGTACCCAAATGTACGAAATTATGCATCATATGTTCTCTTTAATCAAATTGTAAATTTATGATAAATTGTAATTATCTCTGCTTTTTTTTAAAGGAAACACTTTGTTTCTGTGGTATTTTTCCAGAGAAAACACAGGGAGAACAAGCAAACTCCACACAAGACAAACAAGCTCTCATTTGCATGGGTGTCTATGGCCCGAGTTGCTTCTATAGTCAGTCTTTGAATGTTTTCTGCAACAAAACCTGTTCAAACGCCAAGGAACTACCGTAAGCACGATGGCGGCATGCGCCTTAGTTTAGCTGCAGTCCGCCATTAAGTTGGAGGAAGAGGAAGAAGATGAGGAAGAAGAAGAGGAAGAAGAACGAACAAATCGGATTCTAGATATCCAGACCAGTTAGCGGAGGGAACATGTTTTATCTCATTTCCAAAGCCCGGTAAGATCCACAACGTGACACAATTGGAAAGAGAATGGGCCCAACACAAAACGGACAAGGCCAAGCGGTGGCAATATTTATGTGGACGAACGACTTTCAACTGCAGCAGACAAAGGGAAGCACGTATATTTGTTCTCTGCATTTTGTCGGTCGGAAAGGTCCTATGTCCGAGAATGACGAGCCGATATCGGCAACACTTTCAAATGTGGAGTTATCCAGGAAGCAACAACGATGTAAATGAAAGGCCCCAAACAGCACGCCCACCCAAACAAAGGTCAAAAAATGCTTTCAACAGATCTGAGCCACGGAGAAGGCTTATCATTATAAAGATCCTGCGGCTCCGCTAACGTCACCTGAATGCAAGTCAGCACACACTAGGGCTGAACGATAGACAAAATTTCATATCTCGATATTTAATGCCAGATATCTCGATATCGATACGATACGATATAACTACAGGATCGGTGAAAACTAAGCCTTTTTCAGAAAAATAAAAACATAATACAAAAGAGTCCAGTCTTGAATGTTCATATCTCAATATTGATACAATAACGATATATCTTTCAGCCCTAACACACACACGCACGTGTAGTATGTCTAGCTTTGTGGCATCAACTGTACAGTTGGTTATTACACTGAATAAATATAATCAATCAAAAATATTTCATCCATCCATCCATCCATCCATTTCCTTCCGCTTTATCCGGGTCCGGGTCGCGGAGGCAGCAGGCTGAGCAGAGATGCCCAGACTTCCCGATCCACGCACATCTCCTCCAGCTGTTCTGGGGGACCCCGAGGTGACACCAGGCCACAGAGACATAGTCCCTCCAGTGTGTCCTGGGTCTTTTCTTTTTTCCCTTTGTTTTTGTCATGATCTTGTCCTTTCGGTCATTACCCAGATCTCATCACCATAGGTGAGGGTAGGAACGTAGATCGATCGGTTTTATCGATTTACCAAAAATATGTCAATAAAAAGAAAAATACTGCAGACCATTTCATGTCTGTATAATTACCCAAGAAGGTTTCCCCTTTTCTAAAATAAACTACTTATGTATTTAATTGCCTTACCGTTTACTTATCAGTAACAACATTAGCATTTCATGGGTGAAACAAAGCTAAGCTACAGCACATTTTTATTTTTGCATAAACCTGTTTCCTTTGCTTTAAAATCCTCTATAATAAACATTCAATACATTAAGAGCTTTTTTGGCAATTCTGCAAACTGTGTTCAGGAAGTTTCACTTGAAGAAAAAGGCAATCCACAATATCAACCCAACATCAGACACATGTCAATGTTGTACGTCTTTGAGAGTATGCTGCATGTTTGAGGCATCTGAAGTGCTTTGTCCAGACTGGCGGAGCTGTGCGTAAGAGTTGATAAAACTCCGGTAAAGGAAAGCCAGAACGAAATGTTATGAAATGGCCCAAGAAAGAATGTTGCAAGCTCCAGCAAGCAGCTAACATAATGCAGGGAAGTACAGAGTGGGGAGTGTGCGCCTGCAGTAGTTTACATGGGGGAAAAACATGCAATATCTGTGTGTTTAAAGGCACGTGAATAAATGCATGCATAGATTGCTTATTAATAGTGAAATTAAAAAAAGCTTCTTCACTAAAGGCGAGCCACCTTTCCTCAGACCTGACTATTGGCTTTGCTGGGAGCGGGACATCACCAGCGTTGTTGCATGGAGATGCCGCTGCTTCGCTTTGATAAAAAGTAGCCAAACATTAGGGCTTTGTACCCCAAACCCATCATTTACCCCCCATTAGTGTCGTACTATACAGTAGACTATATAGTGCCCTTATTCAGCTCAGTAGTTTATCCACACAGGTCGACTGATATGGGTTTTCCTAAGGCCGATGCCAATTCTTCTCAATTTTGTTGGCTTGCTTGATATGCAATGCCAATAGTTTTTGTGTGATTTTGTAATAAATCAATTGAATGTAGTCCTGTATATGATGCATCTAAACTGTAGCATGTGTCCGTGTTGAACTGTGGCAGCAGGAGCAGCTTTATAGGCAGAGGTTGGTTTATTTATTTATTTCATGTTTAGTGCAAAAACAGCTTCACAATTTCTTTTTTTCTATTTAAAAATGTTCATTTGAGAGGAAATGTAAATGATACATTTACAAGCAACATATTTAAATCCGGTCCACGGTAGGATTTAATGTTCTGTATTAAACCCATCTACACATGCTACATGCTAACAACATAGAGATGAATGTTAAAGACTCACATTGATACTACTCAAGCAAAATGTCTGTTTAACCGTGTCTGGCACTTCTGCAGATTAAAAATAATCCTTGTCCATGTCATGTGCAGCAAAAACAATTTCTCTGTTAGCGGACCACGGCTAACCACTAGCTAGCTAACAACCACAAGCAACACCACTCACTTGTTTGATAAACATTATGTATACCAATTATTTCACTGTGAGCATATGGTCAGTTGCATCCAAGTAAGAAGTACCAAAACCAACCAAAAACACTTCAGCTAGTGGCGACTAACTTACTGACTTAACTTACTCACACATCCAGCACATGACGGGTAGGAGGCTCTAAGGACGGGAGACGCCCGGGGCTCTGCTGCTGACTGTTTATTTAGACATTACATCTGTTTGGACATCATATTTGCCTGGACACTACATTGTTTTTGTTTCATGGTTTTAATATTTGGTGCAGCCCTGTGAGGCAACTCCTGTTATGATATTGGGTTATACTTTGATAGCGGCCTGTAAATGGCCAATGGAAACATTTCATAGATCGGCCGATATATCAGTTGACCTCTACTCGCGCCGTTTCCGAATTGCACACAGAGTGAGTGGACTACATCTACTAAAGTTTGCTTAACTCCGCAATAATGGATTTCTGCTATAAAGTCTGACCAAATACAAGAGACAGTTTAATACTTTAATTGTTTTTCCCTGAGAGGGGAAGATATTGATCATTTAACAGCTCAAGCTAAAGGTAAGAAGCTAACATTAGTGACTTTTCAACAGTTTATATTTAAGTGGTTTATTCATGAAAAATATGCATCACACGATTAAAACGGTTGTTGTAATTCAAGAGACAGGTAAGCGGGGAGCGCGTATTTGGATCATATATTTAAACGCAGGTGCTCTTCAAGGATCCGGGTACACAAAAATGAAACTAGAGCGGAAGGCGGCGATCCGAGGCACTCTGACTAGATAAAAATCCTTTATTGTACTCGGAACATCACAGGCTTAGCCGACGCGTTTCGACCACATGCGTGGTCTTCGTCAGGGCACATATTAAAATACAAAGAGTGTTACCAGGTGGTCTTAATGGTGATCCATGTCACGTGTGTATGGTCACATGCACATAGGTGACCGACCACAACCAGGTATACAGACATTATATTGACACTATACACTATACAAAGTTGCATAGTGCAAAATTACATTAAAAAATGGACCACTACATAGTGCACTATATTTAGAATAGTGCACACATTCGCACCTTTTGAATGCTATTTTTAACCTCTTAACCCACACCTGAAACAAGCACATTTTCTCCAGTTCGGCATTACCCAAAACCTTCTTGAAAAAAAGGATGAAAACGCAACAAAAAAGTGACAAAAGAACGACAAAACCTGCCAGAAAACAGGAATAACAAAATATTAAAAAGCAACAAAAACACAACGAAAAAGCAACAAAAAGCAATGAAAAAGGAACAGGAGAGGGGAAAAAGAACGTGCCAAACTATAACCAGTGTTAATTTCGTCGACTAAAATATTAAGTCTTAATTTTAGTCAAAGTGATATTTTTGACGACTAAAATTGGACTAAAACTAAATTAAAAGTTTTTCATGAACCAAAACTAAAATGTCCAGATATTTTAGTCGACTAAAATAAGACTAAATAAAAATGAAAAGGAGAGACTAAAATCATCCAAACTTCTATGACAGTCTGAAAGAGCCTCATATAATTTAAATCCACTGCCAAAGGAACAGCTCTGAGCTTTGTTCATGTGGGAGCAGCTCCATGAAGCAGAGGAGCTGATTAAATATGATTATAATGATTATTATAAAAGTCGACTAAATTGACTTGCAATTTTAGTCGACTAAAACTAGACTAAAATTGAAGATATTTTTTTGACTAAATCTCGACTAAAATTGAATTACATTTTCGTCAAAAGACTAAGACTAAGTTAAAATATGTTGTCAAAATTAACACTGACTATAACACAACAAAATGTGAGGAAAACACAACAAAAAGTGACAAGAGACACAAGAGGACAAAAAAAAAAAGAGCGATTAAAAACGTGCCAGAAAAGCAACAATAACACAACAACAAAAAGTGACAAAAATACGACAAAAAAGCTACGAAAAAGTGATGCAAAAGGCAACAAAACATCACCAAAAACATATGACCAAGAAAACACGACAAAAACGTTTCGAAAATGTGACTATAACTAGGGCGATATATCGATCTTTAAGATATATTGATATATTTTTAAATGAGATATGGAATTGGACCATATCGTGTATATCGGGATATTTAAATTCAGATAAGCTATAAAGTTAACAAAAGAAACATGTAACCTCAAGCTGATTTTTGAAAAAACGTTTCTTATTCTCAAACTTAGCACTTTATTTTGTTATCTCTTTATATATAAATGCTGCCCTATTTTATTTTATAGGCTATTTTTATTTAAGATGTTTTTTATTTATTTAAATGTGCACCTTACGGAGCTTCGTTATACAGTGTTGTGAGTTTTCAATAGAACTACTCGTATTTGGCTTTGACTTTGACTTAACATTTAATTTCACAGGTCTCACTTTGCGGAAAAATATTGGGATACATATCGTATATCGATATTCAACCAAAATATATTGGGATATGACTTTTGGTCCATATCGCCCAGCCCTAACTATAACGCGACTGGCCAATAAGCTCTCCTCCAGTCGAGAAGCTTTTAGATTAATACCGAACTGAAATAAATGTGCTTGGTTAAGATGGGGGATAGGCAGTAAAATAACCTGCTATAAAAAATGACATTATTGATACGTAGCCGATTCTGAGCATGTTTGGTTTCACCGCGTCTTTAATGTAGGTGGAGGAGCACTACCGCTGTAAGAACTATCCTAAAGCCAAAAACGTTTAACACCACTTTAAACATTTCAAAGCACGGAACTAACAAACTACTAGTTAACCAGCACTTAACTAGGACTGGAAAGGGACTTATGAGCCTAAACTAGATCTAAATGAGCACAATTTGAGGATTAAACCAGGAGGACTAGTCAAAAGTTAGGGAGTGATGTGAAAAGCTCAGAGATTGGAGCTGCTGCCATGATTTCAAGTATAGGCCTGTCACAAGAACAATCTCAAACGTATTCCTGCAAAAAAAAAAAATGTGATAAACTCTATTATTGAAGACCATTTGATGCCACTAATCCCAGTAAGTCGGGTTTTTTTGGATTTAAATAACAAATTAACACATTTTTAACACGCTCAAACATTCTGCAGAAGCACAATCGAACACTATTTTCTACACTAGAATGACGTTAGTTAGTGCCTACGTACAATGAGTCACAGCAATGTTCATTATTCAATCCGCCAAGCAGCTCGCACGTCGTCGTACTATCTGGGAGAACACAGGTTGACAAAATGTTCCCACCAGTGAAAATAATGGGTCACGATATATTTAGAGAGCATAAAAATGACTGTTCATTTTTCATACTGAACCAACAGGCGGGCTGTTAAAGGGCTTTTGTATAGTCTTCTTGTTTGAGACAGAAGGGGGAAAATGCAATTGCTATATTGATAAATCATTAATACTTTTACAACTATCCAGATTGTCATTAGACATCAAAAGGGGCATGAATATTAGATTTGTTACAAAAAAAATAACCCCAAGAAGCTAAAAAGATTCCCATCTTGAGTATAAAGGGGTAAAATTACTTTTTCCATTATAAACACTAAATTAACATGTTTATGTCATTTTGATATGAATTTCCAGCTTCCCACTGCATAATTATTCCATTAAAGCTACACTCAACTATAGAGTTCGGGAATGTGTTGTCATACTGCTAAGCATCATGGGATTAGCAGCAATAATAAACTAATAAACATTTTAAAAGGTAAAATACTGGAGTTATTGTTAAAACACTTGGACACCACAATGTATTAGATGGATTTACCAGTAGTAGCTCAATAGCTAACGGAGTTGTTCCATGGCTTTTTTCTCCACTTTTAGCTAATGTTAGTCTGTGGAAAATGTATGACTGTGTTAGCCACTAATGCTAAACTCTGACTGTGTTAGCCACTAATGCTAAACTCTGACTGTGTTAGCCACTAATGCTAAACTCTGACTGTGTTAGCCACTAATGCTAAACTCTGACTGTGTTAGCCACTAATGCTAAACTCTGACTGTGTTAGCCACTAATGCTAAACTCTGACTGTGTTAGCCTAATGCTAACTCTGACTGTGTTAGCGCTAAAGCTAAACTCTGACTGTGTTAGCCACTAATGCTAAACTCTGACTGTGTTAGCCACTAATGCTAAACTCTGACTGTGTTAGCCACTAATGCTAAACTCTGACTGTGTTAGCCACTAATGCTAACTCTGACTGTGTTAGCCACTAATGCTAAACTCTGACTGTGTTAGCCACTAATGCTAAACTCTGACAGTGTTAGCCGCTAACTGTGGCTGTGTCTGCTGCTTCAAACATTTGCGATCTCTGCACGTGTATGTGTTCACATGGTGAGGGGGCAGCTGGAGTGTTGGGGATACATCATGAGAGGCAAGGGAGGTGCAGCGCTCGTCTGCTTCTGTGGGACAAAGTTAGCTTGCTGTTTGAAGGTGGTGCATCTAGCGATGCAATGTTGGAATGCAATCATTCTGGTCCGGTAAAATGGAGTAGCTGCGAGCACCTTAAAACTAGACAATTATTTCAATAATCAAAAAGGAAGATATGAAAAGCCTTACTATAAACAAAGTCAGAGGCAAATCAATTTAAACTTTAACAATTCAATACCCTACTAGAACGGTCAGATCATTAAAAAAAATAGAACAAAGTAAGTCTCTAGCCTAATAATATCCAAAGAAGGTTACATCAAAACACAAGAAGCCAGGACTGAACCAAGACCATACCAAACTCCAGGACAACAGTAGCCTAAATCAGGAGTAAAAAGGGCACGCTAATGTGTTTATTTGTTTTACATTACTTGGCACTGCCTAGCTACAGGCAGATGTTGTGCGTAGCTCAAGCGAGTTTAAAACATTCACTCGTCTGACAACATTGTTTTAAACGTAGCCCGGGGCATGCGTGACGTGTATTGACAGCTACTCTTCCATTGTTTTTTTTCCAATGCCTGCAGCTGTGGTAGGTTTTTTGAGACAATACCAGGCCGCCATGTATAGCAGCCTGGGAAAGGGAGGAGATGGAAAAAGGAGAGGGGGAAACCGTCTCGCCTCTCTAGCCCGGGAATGAGAGGCCCAAAGGCGGACTCGGGATGCGGGGAGGGGCCGGTGCGCTGGCTGACAACGCACAGGAGGAAACGAGTAGCTGGAGGGGCACAGGAGGAGCGCGCTTGGGATTGCGCTAAGGATAGAGGCATGTCGTGCGCGTTTGACCGAGTGGACCCGGAGCCGCGGCAAATCCACGCGCTGCAGATCCACGACAGCGGATTCACGACAGCGGTCTTTCAGGACAGCGCCATCTGCTGTCGGGAGAATCACGTATAACGACTGAGTCCAAGTGCAGGGAGAGCGTGCAAAATCTCTCTCCAACAAGGAGCACTCATAGCAACCATTCAATAAATACACAGAAGGATTCATCTGCAACTGAGCTTTTTTATTATTATTTTTTATGTACATAGTTGCCGACGTTTCGAGAATCATCCAATTCTCTTCTTCAAGGGCCAAAGCTGTTAAATCCCATCAGATGTTGATTGATGATTGGATAGCGGTGACATATTCCCGCGCAGCTTTGGCCCTTGAAGAAAATTGGATGATTCTCGAAACGTCGGCAATTATGTAAATATATTACAACTGTCCACATTAATCATTCTATGTTTTATCTACCTGGATGATTGAGGTAGGGCTGCAACTAATGATTATTTTGTAATCGATTGATCTATCGATTATTTTTACGATTAATCGCTTGGCTGTGAATGGTGTAGGAAAATTTTATTTTTTTCAATTTTTTTATCACATAAAGCTAAAGTGGCGCCGCTTGAGGATGTGTTGATGGAGTAAACGTAAAGTAAATGTTGTTGGAGGCTCTTAGCACTAATTCTGCTTTCTGATTGGATGAGACACAGACAGATATTCATGAAATTTACAATTTACAAACCACTACAGACCCTAACTATAAAAACAAAGTAGGTTTTCATCAAAAATACTACATTTTCATGTCATTTTTGCTCTATTTGAATCTGTGTGAACCAGAAAACGATTAATTGATTACTAAAATAGTTGTCGACTATTTCAATAATCGATTAGTCATCGAATAATCGATTAGTCATCGATTAATCGATTAGTTGTTTCAGCCCTAGATTGAGGTCAATCTTTTTTATTTTGTTGTTGTTGCATTCAATAAATAGATAAATAAATAAGTCTGGTTTTATAGCTATAGTAAAACAACAAAACAAAACAAAAACTGTAAAACCAGTCATGTTTAGGTTTTTTAAGCCATATTTTCTGCTTCCTAGGGCGTGCTATAACATAAAGAAACAAATACCAAGTAAACATTAAAAATTAAGCTACATAAAATAAGGCAAATGGGCTACAATATAGATGAACAACACTTGAGAAAGCTATTTTGTAAATTAAATACTCACTATTGTTTAATCACATGGGGCCTGCAAATCGCTAACTTTGACTAAAACTGATTTTGTTTTGCCATAATGACACAAATGTGCGCCATTTCGTGATCCCTAAACAGCAGATACTGTCTCAAAAGTATGACTAATAATAATAATAATCTGCCGTGGATGTGCTGTTGTGAATCTGCAGCGGCCCAGGTCTGCAGCTTTACAACATTAGGGGGGTATTTGACCTACCATAAAGTCGCTTCCGAAGTTGTCCTCTCCCCTCTCTTCGTCTCCTTCGCTCATCTCCTTCACTCCTTGGATAAACTTTGTCAAAATACCGGCTTGCTCCATGTTTTAGTAGTCCTCTCTTCCCCCCCCCCCCAGCGATCCCGTGTCCCGTGTAGAACTGTACAGGCTGTATCCTCCTCTCTGCCTGCCCAAGCCAAGCGTGGGGGCAATTTTCCCAAATAAACAAAACGAGGGAGGGAAGGGGGGGTTAATAAATTAAAATAAATAACCTTTAAGCGTCTCCCCCCGCAAAGTCATAGTCGCATTTCAACACCGACACCTTCTCACTATCATCGGCCCATGTTGGTGGTGGTGGTGGTGGTTGGCTGGTCGCTTCTTTCTTTCTGTCTACGCTCCCACACAAACACTCGCGGTCCAGTCCCGATCGCGACGCAAAATAACTTTCCAGACGTAGCCGGGCATGAGCCACAAGCAAAAGAAAAGAACAGAAGAAGGGGATAAAAAATGGTTGAGGTGGGGGGGGGGAAACCTCGTTTGGTCAGTGTAACACCCCTCCCTGTCTGTCTGTCTACCGCGGTTGTTGCCACATTCGCGCACACTGCTACTGCTGCTGCTCCTCCATCCGGACTGGGCGAAGCAAACAGACGCTAAGGCCCGCCTCCCCCACCGAATCTGGGATCACGATTCGACAGGGAGAAGCAGGAAGTGAAACTCCCATTGGCTAGAATCTATGTGGGTCTGGAACGAGGCGTGTTTGATTGGCTGGGAGGGCTGTTTGTATAGTTTGTCACGAAGCGTCATCTATCGTCATTGCTATTGGGGAAGGGGGGGGGGGGGGAATACAATAATAATAGGAGAACCACCCTTATATTTTGAAAATAAAACATTTACATTTTTGTGTGAGATTATATATTTGATCTTCACGTGATTTGAACTTGCCAGACAACAAATTGGAAAAGTTGTCCATAAAATCACCCACTTTCTATGACAAAGTGAATTTTTGGCCTGATTACAAAAACACAAAAAAGTTTAGTGGGAGGAGCTCGGAGTAGAGTCGCTGCTCCTTCACGACGAAAGGAGCAGCTGAGGTGGCTCGGGCACCTGTTTCGGATGCCTCCTGGGAGCTTCCCTCAGGAGGTGCTCCAGGCATGTCCTATTGAGAGGAGGCCTCGTGGAAGACCCAGGACACTCTGGAGGGACTATGTAACTGAACTGGCCTGGTGTTGCCTTGGAGTCCCCCCAGAACATCCGCGACCCGGATAAAGCGGAAGAAAATGGATGGATGGATGGATGGAGGTTTTTGAATGAAATTGCTAATGGGAAACACTAAAATGCAAAGTGTCAATTCCATCTTTAAATGTGGTGGTTCAATTTTACCCCAAGACCTGGTTCAACTTACCCCGCTCCTGGGGTAAAATGAGCCACAAGTCAACTTTTTTATTTGAAGACCAATGTCTTTAAAACTATATTTTCCAGAGGATTTTTGGAATCACAAACAACTAGAAAACCTCTCAAAATGTATGTAAACAGTAGAATTTTGTATAATTTTATACTATTTTTACATAACACCCACCAAAGCGAAAAGTGGCTCAGCTTACCCAACTCTCCCTTATATATATTTTTTTATATATATTTTAACCAAGCACTTTTTCTCCAGTTTGGCATTACCCAAATCTAAAAGCAAAAAAGTGGCAAAAGAGCACCAAAAAATGTGCTGGAAAAGCAACAATAACACACACACAAAAATGCGACAAGAAAGTATGTTTTAGCTTTCAAATGAGGCGTTACACTGGTCTATAGGCTGTAAGCTTCAGTCGAGAAGTTGTTAGATTTGGGTAAAGTTAGATTAAAGCGGGGGTTAAGCAGTTAATCTGTAAAGCTCTTAGGCACGGTGACTCAGAAAGTCCCAGATTCGATTCCCAACTGGACGGGGCCCTTCTGTGTGCCCCTAAGTTATTGTTTACAAGTTAATTGTCATGGCAACCACTGTGACCTATATATGATAATGTGACGACTGATTGCTGATGTGACATGTATAATAAATATGGTGTAGCTGATCACAAAGTGTAGACATGTGCTGTGTCTTCTGTCACGTTAAAATGCTGTGTAAAGTGGAGACTCTGCTAACAGCCCATGTCATACAAAAAGCAAAACAACGTGCACCACAACAAACTTAGCCTATGTACAATGTACGCAGCATTTTATACACAATGTTTGTTTTTTTTATGTGTTTTTATGTAAAGCACTTTGGTCTGCCAAGTGTTGTTGTAGTGGTATAGAAATAAACTTCGATGATTGATTTATTGATTGAACATTTAACAAAAAATATTTTAAAAAGATATACATTTACATATTGTTAAGGAAAGTGCACAGGTTTTGATGACACAATTGAATTGAATTTTTGAATTGATTGGATTTATTTGAGTGATTTTTACAACAACATTATTACAGTGCAGAAAACAAACAAAGCAACAAAAAAAACACACTCAAAAGGAGTAGGCCGAAGCAAGAAAGCTTATAAGTGCCTACCCCCATATTCAAGATTAATTTACATTACGGATACATTAATACAACATCACATGTTACATACAATATAACGCATACATTACAAATTCCTGAATTACTTATGTTTATTTACAATTTGTAATTTTTTTCAGTCCTGAGCCCTATACTGGGTGGTGCATTAAAGACAAGATTTATGAACCCGTTGAAAGGGGTTCCTATAATTCATAACGACTTAAACTTAGGGGTTGGTGACGTTGGTTCTATCAGCAATGACGTGGTTAAACAGGTTCACAGTAATACAACAGGCGTATTAATTACATGTAATTAATACGAACAAGGTTACATGTCTTTAGCATATTTCTCAAACACACTTCTCTTATACTGTTTTTTGAATTGCTGTAGACAAACAGCGCCTTTTAAGGGTTCCTCAAGATTATTCCACAGATTTACACCTCTCCGGGTGATACAGTGATCCCTCCCATTATTTGTTGTATTGTCATTATTTCAGTTTATTTTTATCTTCTGACATATAAAATATTCTTGAAGGCCAATTTTAAATTACAACACTTGCTTTGGTTTAAGAGTGAGAGAGAATGGAATGCAAAGTGATGTCATTAATATATATATATATATATATATATATTATATATATTATATATATATATATATATATATATATAGGCTGGGCTGGGTTCATGTTCCAGAATTTAATAGTCATATTATTGTCAGATAGAGAGAATGCAGGTAATGTCACTGCATAGCAACAGCCTGGCAACAGACTCCAAATGTGTGCCAATTCTACATTACTATGGCATTCTTACTTTCGCAATGAAGGTAATGTAACCAGATATTTCCCCAATTTGAGCTGATGGAGTGGACATTAAACTTTGTGGCAGTTTTTGATTTATGTCATCAGACCCAGTAAGATATTAGCCATAAATCTGGAGAAAATGACAGTTTTAAGGCAAATTCTACAATCGGTCAGTATAGTTTTTTTTTTTTTTTTGTCATGGCAATGTGAAAACAGGAAGCGACCTCCCTCTCAAATACATTACATATTTGATTATTAGTATTGCTTTTAAAGGTCCTATATCATGCAAATTGACTTTTTGGAGCTTTTAGCCATGTTGTTATGCTATTTCCTTATCAAAACACCCCCAGAGCGGTTTTTGGCTTAATTCACGCAGTTCTAAGTAATCCTCCTGAATCCTGCTCTCTGAGCAGCTGCTCCACCCTCTCCTGGTAACGACTGAGCTGTTCAGTTGTGTCGTCACAGCGGAACGGAAGTGCTCTACGTCTGTAATGTAATGCCTTACGGCCTGATTTTTATTTATAAAACAGGTTTTTTTTTTTTTTTTTTTTTTTTTTTTTTTCAAAAAAAAAAAAAAAAAAAAAAAAAAAACAGCAACCCTCCGAAGCGTCTGTGCTGTCCCACGACGCTAATCAAGCGCACCCACGGCTGGAGGAGCCATGGATCCGAGCATAAGTGTTGTTTTTGAAGACTGAGCTCTTTCTAACCTACTCTGGACACCGCCTGTTCTTTTTTCTTACCGATAATGCCACGGATGCGCGTTTGGCTACGAGAGGAACAGGTCTATTCAACCTTCCTAAAGAAGAGTGCACTCGCCAGAAGTTGGAATTTCTTTCCGGGATTAAGCTAGCTACTATATCAACCAACCTGATGGATGCTTGGTGAACCTTGGCCAGAATCAAAGTGGATTAACTTTTATAACTTTTATAACCAACGCGATCTCATGGGAGTCCAAACTGAGCGGTGAGTCAATCAAAACGCATGTTAGCGTGTGTGTTAGCATGTGTGTTAGCCATTTATGAAACTGCTTTGCACATGTCAACTCCTTATAACTGCATTATGTGAAGTAACTTCACTTTTTGCAGCGATATTTATATTTATAATACTGCAAATGTGGAATGCGCAGAGAGAGGGGCGGAGTTAACTGAATCGAAGCGTCTTATCTTCCGGGTAGGGAAAATACCCCCAAAAATACTTATATTTCTCTCAAAATGAGTACTCCATAGTGATAGAGGTACAATATATCATATATATGCCTATACTTTACTTTGGAATGGCTAAAATAGCATGATACAGATCCTTTAAGAATAGATT
This sequence comes from Neogobius melanostomus, assembly GCA_007210695.1. Lineage (NCBI taxonomy): Eukaryota > Metazoa > Chordata > Actinopteri > Gobiiformes > Gobiidae > Neogobius > Neogobius melanostomus. The sequence goes on from VHKM01000057.1 coordinate 5,738,886, forward strand.
ATATAAAAAGCACTGCATTATGTAAAGCAGCAGCGAACGGCAGATTAATGGGTCAAATAGGTCTAGTCTATAATCTGGATTAAAATAGAAACAAAGAAGTACGTGCTGCAAACATGATCATGAGTTTTATACAGGCAGAAATGGTTTACTCCTTATATTTCAAACATTTGCACATCTTCTAAGAATGTTATTTCGTAACAAGGTATAATGTCATAAGAAATACACAAGAGAATAACTCCAAACAACTGTGTATATAGACAAAAAGGATATTCAACGTATCAGTTCACAGGTCATAATAAATGATAGTTGGGCCTCTTTCGGGTGGTACTCAAGGTCAAGATCTGAAATGTTAGATTTTATCCATTCTGATTAGAGATATTTGATCTGATCAGGGAGAGAGGTGTAGGGTCAGGGATTAGGGATATGATTAGGAACAGCAAATGTGGTGTAAATTGTGTTTCACTCGCGCAGTTCTTACACATAGTTTTAGAAACTAGAAGATCTTGGCTTCCAAATGAGGTATCACACTGGCATATCTGCTGAAAACTCTCCAGTCAATACACTTTGAGATTTGGATTTTGCATAATTGCTAACCCTAAATCTAACCCTAAGATAGCAGGTGACAGGTTAATGCAATTCAGTTAGTCATTCTTGTTTAGATATCGTTTACACACCCAGTTTGGACACACACAGCCTGATTCATAAAAGAAAAAAGGTCATATGCTCAAATATTTGGTACCAACGCCTTTAGCTTTGATTACAGCACCCATTCGCTTGTTCCAATAAGCTTCTGTAATGTCAAAAGATCTAGTGTTGCGTTCATTTTTCACCAAGATCTGATAGTGATGATGTGTGACCACTGTGCAAAGGCTCCTCCAGCACATTCCAAAGATTCTCAGTGGGGTTAAGATCTGGACTCTGTGGTGGCCAATCCATGTGTGAAAATGATGTCTCCCGCTCCCTGAACCACCCTTTCACAACTTGGCCCAATTGGATCAAATGGATCCTGGCATTGTCATCTTGGAATTATGCCCGTGCCAACAGAGAAGAAGAAATCCATTGATGGAGTAACCTGGTCATTCAGGATGTTCAGGTCATCAGCTGATCTCATTCTTTGGGCATTGCTAAACCTAGTCCTGACCAACTGCAGGCCAGAACAGAAAAGTTTGTTGAATCTAGGTGGCGACATTTTGTATTTTAGTGCAATTTAGGTCCAACTTTGACCGACTTTTGTCGTGACTTGATCATGATCCAGGTCTAGAAGGTCAAATATTTAATGAGGTGGAAAGTTTGAAACCACTGAACTACAGCGTCTTTAAAAAAAATTCTCTTAAAGTCCCTTTCACACTTACACGGATCTCCTGACACTGATCATGTTGGGTGGCTGTCCAGAGGGCACTCTTCCTTCTGACTGATATGGCCTTTATTTAATGGTTAGGGCAAGGTGTGAACATTGTGCAGTCATTAGGAATGTTACAAAGGCAATTTAATGCACTCAGAAAATGCTGTATGAATACTTGTGCACGCCCCACTTTTCACAACAGAATCATGTCTCATTTTGCTTTCACTTCACAGTTGTCTGTTACTTGTGTGTGAACTTTCAGTAAAAAATTCAAAATAAAATCTTTATGTATATTGTTGTAAACATGACAAAATGTGCAAAGTTCAAGGTGTATTAGTACTTTTGAGAGGCCCTGTATATACAATAGCCGCTAGCTGCTATGCTTTATGACCGCAACACTGGAGGCCGCCATTGCTCCGCCATTGCTGTAGTACCTCCATATCATCGCTAGGCCCCCATTGAAAAGCATTGGACATTAGACACGTTAAAAACAACTTTAACGCCTGGTTTCAATTTTTTTAACACTTTCTACGGCTACATATTCCTCCTGAGATAACGCTGGGTTAGACACAAAGAAAGAAAAGAAACCAGATTGGTTTTCGAAAGAATTTATTTTTTAATCTCTTACTTAACGGAGGTCGGACTGTTAGCATTGGAGCTGCGCAAGCTACACGTCACGCAAGGGCCGAGTCTACAGTGAAGATCCCGCCCTTATGCCCTTATTAGGAACATGCTTCGTCAGAGCAGGGGAGGAGGAGTCTGTAAATCCGCCATGAATTCCCCCTCGAACGTGGTCATTGTGGTAAACGGGGAGGAGTGAGGAGGAGTTGTCTATTCTTTTTAACGGTCTATGTGTATATATAGCACTGCGTTTTCCATCTCTCCATTTCCTCTTCCCATGTACCAGAACCAGCAATGAACTTGAATTTTGAACTCTGTCATGAGAAAAGAAGGGTCATCTAAATAAATACACATTCCTAATGCATGCCACTGACTCGCCCGCCCTGCTCGGTTCCAACTGTTACAAAATGCTGATGTGTCCATGCGCAAACACAACAGAGGTGATCGAAGAGAAACACATTTTTCAGTTAATCACAGGATGCTTTTTCTTTCTTTCAATCAATCTCTCCCTCCCTCCCTCCTTCCCTCCCTACTCTCTCTCTCTCTGTCTTTAAGGAATGTGCAGTTCAGAAGCAGCTGAGCGTAGGAATGCTGCTGTAACAAGCCCATACATATAACTCCAATGGAAGAGGGAGAGAGAGAGATGAGTTTATAGACCAACTTTAAGACATGTTAGTCTAACTGCAGACCTCGTTAAGTCCTGTGTTCAGAACTGCTTGGATTTAATGTTATCTAACTTAAAGGCCTTTGACAATGACATTTTGTTATTAGTGGTCCAATTCTAACTTGCATAACGCATTTCTGACAGGCACATTTTCCCGTTGATAAATTTATAAGCACATTTTCCAACTTTCAGGGAGCAAAATTGTCACAGCAACATAAGCTACAACAACAACAAGCTAGTCGTTCACGATCAATAAAAACATTTATATCAGCACTAAGCATTTACCATAATAAATCCTTTTCGTAGTACCTCTGGGGGTAATGTTAATGGAACGATTAGGTGGTCTTACATACCCCCCCGGTGTCTCTGGCCACTAATGGAATCACGAAGAAGAAGCTAACAGGCTAACGGGCAAAGCTAACTGAGTGCTATCAGAGTGCTCCGAGTAGAGAGGTGCAGCTTTAATTAAAACCACTGCACTTTTGGTCCCAGCCTTACATGTAACATTATGTAGCTTGTTTTGAATCATATTTGGTGGGAATGAACGTTCATATTCCCATAAAAATCACATAAATGCCTTTAATGATCTGAGCCTGTTCCTACCTTAGCTGTCAAAACCTGGACCCAATTTAAATTGAACGTTCACTCCCATACAAGCTCAATGGGGAGGTATGTTTTGTCCTTTTCATGGCAGTTATATAATTTCTGTGGCTTCTTTGTCATTAACATATTATAAAATGATGTTTATCGGCCATTGGATGTGTATCCGACTGAATTTGATTTCAAGATCTGGCTTTGACCTCACATAAATGTGGTCTGAAAACATATGGATCGTTCATAATTAGCGATGTTTGGTGGCTAGTGCTAATGGCTATAGGAAAAATACATTAAGCAGACTGAAAAATCTCCCGGACAAGCCTGCTTGCTAACTGACAGCATACGTTAAGATTAAACGCCGCTTATCCTTTTTATTTCTCTGCATAAACATTATCATCTCATTAACTGTTGTAGCATTAGCCATTTTGTTTACATACGAGTTTATTCAGCTGAAACCATAGACTTATTATTAATAGACCGTCTTTACTCACTCCTCCCCGTTTACCACAATTTATTATATTAGATCCATGCAATGACCACGTTCGAGGGGGAATTCATGGCGGATGTACAGACTCCTCCTCCCCAGCTCTGATGAAGCATGTTCCTAATAAGGGCATAAGGGCGGGATCTTCACTGTAGACTCGGCCCTTGCGTGACGTGTAGCTCGCGCAGCTCCAATGCTAACAGTCAGACCCTCATTAAGTAGGAGATTTCTAAAATCTATCCTACGATAACCAGCCCGGCGCCTCTGATTGTGTCTAACCCAGCGTAATCACAGGAGGAATATCTAGCTGTAGACAGTTCCAAAAAATTAGGCACCGGGCATTAAAGTTGTTTTTAACGTGTCTAAAGTGGAATGGATTCCAATGGGGGACTAGCGGCTATATGGAGGTACTACAGCAATGGCGGCCTCCAGTGTTGTCGTCGCAAAGCAGAGCAGTCAGCGGCCATTGGCTGAAACACTCTGAGGTTCATGTGGGGAAAAAAATCCAATTTACCAATTGCCTGGCCATACAGGTTTTATTTTTATTTTTTATTTTTTAGTCGCTGTGCAACCAAACTGTACCAAAGGGCCCTGGCATGCATTACTTGAGAAAAAGTACAGATACTACTGGTCAAATACTACTCCAATGCAAGTAAAGGTTGCTTAGTCAAGTACTGATGTTTTTCCTGTAGAAAGTTATTTTGGTGCATTTATATGAAAGAAATGTATTATATTTATGGAGTACAAATAATAAGCACTCAGAAAAGTTCAGATATTTAAATCTGTACTGTAAAATGTACATCACTTTAGTCCACCTCTGGCTCTGAGTCATGGCTCTTTCTTTTTCCTTTGATGAAAAAAATGAAGACATTTCTCCAACCTTCCTTCACAAAATTGCCACTGGCATAACATTTTAGATAAATACTGAACCATGATTGTGCACTATCCATCGAACTAAGGAACAGTTTTCAATTAAAGAAAGTCTGTCATTTGCACGTTAAGGTTAAAGAAAGTTCATTGCTTTTAGTGATGCAAAAATGGAGATGATGCATTGTCTTCCTCTGTGCTAAATGCCGACTCAAGACAAAACACGACATGAATTGACCTGCAGTAGAACAAGCATTAGCTCACTCAAGTTAGCCAAAATATCCACCCAAGCAAGTGTAATGTTACTTTTGAATACTCGTACTCATGCAGAAGTAATATAAACAATTCAGCTCCAAAATTACTCAAGTGTAAAATAGAAAAGTACTTGTAATTATTATTATTTGTGTGTGTGTCTACAACCTTTTCCTCATTCTTTATTACGTAATTGTTTGCAATCTGTGTTCATTATGTTCAGAACAAAGAGAAAACTTATTTAAATGGGATTCATCCAATGGCCGCTGGCTGCTCTGCTTTACGACTGCAACACTGGAGGCCGCCATTGCTGTAGTACCTCCATATAGCCACTAGTCTCCCATTGAAAAGCATTGGACTTTAGACACGTTAAAAACAACTTTAATGCCTGGTTTCTATTTTTTAAACACTTTCTACGGCTACATAGTCCTCCTAAGATAACGCCGGGTTTTCGAAAGATTTTTTTTTTGAAATCTCATACTTAATGAGGGTCTGACTGTTAGCATTGGAGCTGCGCGAGCTACACTCACGCAAGGGCCGAGTCTACAGTGAAGATCCCGCCCTTATGCCCTTATTAGGAACATGCTTCGTCAGAGCTGGGGAGGAGGAGTCTGTAAATCCGCCATGAATTCCCCTCGAACGTGGTCATTATGGTAAACGGGGAGGAGTGAGGTGGAGTTGTCTATTCTTTTTAACGGTCTATGGATTCATTAAGCAAATGCAGAAAATGTGGAAAGCTTTTCCCGAGCTACTTGGAAAGGGCTGGCAAGCTACTCGTAGGAGCTCCCTGCTCTAGAGATATACTCACTGTGGGAAGAGTAAGCAGAGTAAGTGAGATTTTTCAAAATAATGTTACTCAGGTAGAAGTACTGGAAAAAGGTGGCTTGCTCTCTCTAGCGAGGGTAAGGGGAGGAGTTCAGGTATCTGAGGGTCTTGTTGTGAGGTATGGATGGAGCGTGAGGGTAACAGATAAGTGTAACGTCAGTGATGTGTTCACTGTTTCAGACTGTTGTGGTGAAGAAGGAGCTTAGTAGAAACAAAGCTCTCGATTTGCTGGTCAATCTTTGTTTCTATCCTTACCTACGGTGACGAGATCTGGGTAAACACCAAAAGGACATAATCGTGGATACAGCTGCCCGAAATTAGTTTCCTTGCAGAGTAGCTGGAGGTGAGGTGCTCAGAGCTCGGAGTAGAGCCACTGCTCCTTCAGGTCGAGAGGAGCAGCAAGGAGCCTACCTCCTGGTCCCTCCCTCAGGAGGTGTTCCAGGTGCGTCCCATTGGGAGGAGGCCCTGGGGACGACCTGGGACAGGCTGGAGGGACTGCATCTCTCTGTGTCCTGGAAACACCTTTGGATCCCCCCAGAAGAGCTGGAGGACGTGTGTGTGGATAAGGAAGTGTGGGCATCTCTGCTCAGACTTCTGCCTATGTGATAAAGCAGAAAAAAATGTATGGATGGAAGTAGAAATTAAAGGTACTGCTTTTACAAGAACTTGGATAAATGTTTCTTTCTTTCTTGTTTTGCTTTAACCAGATAAAATGTTTGAGAAATAACTGTCATTTAGAAACAAATGTAACCGAGTACTACCGGCATCTGAGTAACTTATGCTTGACTAAATCTGATGACTACACACCTCTGTGAACATGAAGCTGCTTGTTGTTTGGAGGGAGCGGGTTGAGAATCCCTTCCCTCAGGGCTGTTGAATCACTGAGCGAGTCTGTTACGCAATTTAACCAAGTGGAGGCGCTCTTCTGTTGTTTCACGGCGTGTTCATGTGATGTCATGATGTTGGGCCTATAAAGATAAAGTTACTGTTCACATTAAAACCTTTGGAGACAGTGAGTTAGATGTTTTTACCTACAGTGATTTGGCAGTTGTTCCATGGTGCTTTTCTCCACTTCCATAGTCTATGGATAATGTTTGGTAGTCCCAAAAACATGGTGGATTTCCATGGAAACAGTTTTTTATGACATTACGTGTTTGACATTGCTCTTTATTGAACTATTATTGAACCACTATACTCCTGAACTTTGATTCACAACATGTGCTTTAGAATTGACAAAAAGAGTCATTTCAGTGACTCTAAATACTTTCCATGATTGAACGAGAACATGTTTGTGAACGTCAGCTCTGAGTAACCGGCTGCCGCCCGAGCCGCACCTCGTCACGGCTGGAGCTTGTCAGGAAGAGCCGGCGTGTGACTGAGCGAACAGCGAGGCAGAATGTGTCCATGAGCCGAGTTTAGCTGCAGCAGAGGCTTCTTATAGCCCTCCCTCAGACAGCCTGACTCTGAGCTCCCCCTACACACACACACACGGACACAAATACATGTACGCACGGCCCCGGCAGAGACACTGTGGTTGGACGCTCTGTCAGATTTAGACCTGTAATGACTGTCCCTGCGAGCCCAGGACATGTGTCTAACCCAGATCGTATCATGAAATGCTCAAGTGCGGCTCACTGCCGATGTACTTGTCTCATTTTTATGCAGTACTTTTCACGTGCATAACCTATGAGAGATTTTTGTGTTTTTCAAATTTTTACTTACTTTGATGGGATAAGGAGTATTAATCATAATTTACACCAGAAAAGTGGTATAATATTTTTCAAATCAGAGGTCATCGGCCTGAATCCAGAAATAGTGAATGAGCTATCAGCTTATTTTGACTTGACCAATGATAAATAATGATCCTGCAGCTTTTAAGTGGATTTCAAGTGGCCCTTGAGCTGCAAATAGCAAGTTCAGTCTGGAAAAACAGATTTTTTTTCTTTCTGGTAAAAGACCGATTTGGTGCGTGTTAACCTAGAGCAGGGGGGTTACCAAACTTTTTTGGCCGGGACCCCAAAATTGACACGTAAACATCTCGGGACCCCCATTGTATAAAGTTATTGCCTCTTACACTACTTTAGGAAAGAAAAACATTTTATAATCAAGTTAATATGTATCTAAACAGTTTATTTTGATCAACTGAATGAATTTACAGTAAAATATGTACTAAGAACAGTAGCATTTTTCTTTTTGTTTCATCTTGAAATCATCTGGGGACCCCCACCCAAGGCCTCGCAACCCCCCCTTTGGGAACCACTGACCTAGAGAATATACTAATACATTCAACACAAATACAATCAACATTTTTGCCTGAAAGGGAGTGGGAAGAAAAACTTATTTCATCCCACCCCTATTTCTCCTATTAATATTACAGTGACCTTCACTGTTACATCCTCCATTTTTTACCATAGGTCACAGATTGTTATTAAATTGTAACATTTAATACCAACAATGGTAAGACAACATATACCAACAGTGGTAATAAACAATATACCAACAACAGTAAGGAAACAAAAGCACACACATCAACACTAGTAGACAGAATATGAAGGTAAAATTTAAGACCCACTCTCCCTATATTGTGACCAGACCTGATGTTTATATAAAATTTACATTTGTGGATAGTTTGGCATTGCTTGAGTTGTATATCCAGTTTAGATACTGACGACATCTTTGGAATTGCCCATATACTGTATGGCAAATGGTAAATGGTGTCAACTTATATAGCGCTTTTACCTTCATTAGGCCCAAAGCGCTTTACAGCAAGGATCCAGTCACCTATTCACTCTCTCATTCATACACCAATGTACGCAGACACTGGAGGCAAGGTGGGTTAATTGTTCTTGCTCAAGGACACAATGACAGTGTACACCTGCAGGAGCTCGAACTCCGTCCTTCTGATCATGAGACGACCTGCTTTACCAACTGCGCCACTGTCGCCCCATATATGGTCATCATGTTCAAAGCAGTCAGAGAGGAAAAAAAAAAAACTTTCACCCATTATTACTCCGCCATTACTTTAACCAATGCTAAATAATTAATATTTTTTTTCTACTAAATACAAATTCAGAAACCCTTGGTTCAGCCACACCCCTTGTAAGACGCGTTGCCGTCTGGGTCTGCAGCCTTGAACATCAATCAAATTTTATTTAAATTTAATATGATGAAATAATAAGTTAAATGAATGATATATACAATGAATGTCTTAATTAAATCTATCTACATTTAATGTACATTATCTTAATTGCGTCTTCAGAAACTCTGAATATGGTCTCTTCCTGTGTACTGGATGTAATTATTTTTAGCAGCTCATCATTCATATACAAACACACACGCACAAGGGGACGACTGTACTAAAGACATTGGCGCCCTCAAGTGGTCAGTATTTGGAAACACAATTTATGTGGCCTTTAGTGAATTCACTGTGCAACTGGACAAAAACAGGAGTTGCCACCTGTCCTGTACCACAGCTTGAAGAAGCTTCCTCTAGAAAACTGGGAGTAGGTTTGGGAGTTCAGTCCATCTTTAACTCAAAATAACCCAACTCACTCATCTTTAATAATACCTGACCACCCTCCTCATCTTGCTGGCGCCAGAGTCGGAGTGGAGCTTTGTGTCCATTACTGATCCATCAAGAGTCACACTGATGTCATTAGTCCGTAAAAACATTTGTAAACTGACATTGGCAATGTCTCTGGGTACTGAGCACCTTGTACTTCTGGACACTTCAGTTCGGTTACAGCCGCTGAAATTGACAGCATTCGTAGATAATGGATTCCTGGTTACTTACGATTGATGGTTCAGCGATCTCGTCTTAAAGGAACAGGCCACCGTTTTTCCATACTAAGATATGTTCTTACCTGAGCTTAGACGAGTTGATGCGTACCTGTCTGGTCTTTGTGCGTGCCCTCAGTCATACAAAACAACCAAAGATGTTGCTAGCATTTGTCTTATCCCAATGTATTCCTATAGCTCCAAACGGGTGTGAAGTTGGTAGCTACCACGCTCTTCCACGGGCACAAAGACCGGACAGGTACGTATCAACTCGTCTAAGCTCAGGTAAGAACATATCTCAGTATGGAAAAACGCTGGCCTGTTCCTTTAATATTTTGAAACCGCATCCCTCTGACCACCGAACAGTTTTTGACTTTTCAGTTTCTGACAGATTTCTTTTCCTTCCCATTTTGTGTGCGAGGAAGAAACTGAGCAATAACTCTGCACCTGATTCAGACCGTGGACCTGCTTTGGCCACACTTCCTCACATCACACAGACGGCCTTCACCTGGGACACTTCAATCTTTCGTCTGATAATAATAATAATAATAATTTAATAGTTAATAATTATGCACGCACTATATGTTTATAAAATGGACAGAAAATTCCCAGAAAACCAGCAGCTGAATGATTTTTGGATCAATTCAAGTATGGTGTAAAAGATCATTATTTTTAAAGATCTTTAGATTTAACTTGAAACAAAAGTCATGCTATTTACTGACAATTTAAGGCCTTAGATTTGTCACAGTTTTAATGCTTTTTAATGCTTAGCAGAAACCCTGGATATAAATACGAAAAACACAAACAAAGAGGCAAATTATAAACCGTGACGCGTTTATTGGTCTTACAAAAGTGGCAGGTACACTAACCAGAGATAAAAAGGTTTCCTTTAGCTTCACTCCTATTTGAAAGGAGCAGTTTCAACCAGTGTCTAGAGTTCTCGATATTTGATAATGTACAAATTGCACGACAGAGCTACCACGTCAGCACATCTTTAAGATGAACAAAAGTTTGGCCTTATAACACAATGCACAACCTGTAAATGTAAATGGAAGAGGACATATTAAATATAGTCACAATTTACGAATAATAAATAGAATTATTTAAATTAAAATAAGGTAAAATCTGAAGTACTTGCACATACACAACACATTTCCATTCCTAACCAGACAGTAGAAAATAACACTTTCCTTTAAATGCAGCAAAAAGCTACGTGAAATGATGAAGACAGAGTTTGGACGGTTTTATCCAGTGGTTGGGCCTTAAGGCGAGACACTGAAGGTTAATAGGGGAAACGTTTGCTGTAGATTACTGATATACCGTGCCTTGCGAAAGTATTCGTCCCTCTTGAACTTTTCGACCTTTTGCCACATTTCAGGCATCAAACATAAAGATATAAAACTGTAATTTTTTGTGAAGAATCAACAAGCGGGACACAATCATGAAGTGGAACGAAATTTATTGAATATTTCAAACGTTTTTAACAAATAAAAAGCTGAAAAATTGGGCGTGCAAAATTATTCAGCCCCTTTACTTTCAGTGCAGCAAACTCTCTCCAGAAGTTCAGTGAGGATCTCTGAATGATCCAATGTTGGACTAAATGACTAATGATGATAAATAGAATCCACCTGTGTGTAAGCAAGTCTCCGTATAAATGCACCTGCTCTGTGATAGTCTCAGAGGTCAGTTTAAAGCGCAGAGAGCATCATGAAGATCAAGGAACACACCAGGCAGGTCTGAGATACTGTTGTGGAGAAGTTTAAAGCTGGATTTGGATACAAAAAGATTTCCCAAGCTTTAAACATCCCAAGGAGCACTGTGCAAGCGATAATATTGAAATGGAAGGAGTATCAGACCACTGCAAATCTACAAAGACCCGGCCGTCCCTCTAAACTTTCAGCTCATACAAGGAGAAAACTGATCAGAGATGCTGCCAAGAGGCCCATGATCACTCTGGATGAACTGCAGAAATGTACAGCTGAGATGGGAGACTCTGTCCATAGGACAACAATCAGTCGTATACTGCACAACTCTGGCCTTTATGGAAGAGTGGCAAGAAGAAAGCCATTTCTTAAAGATATCCATAAAAAGTGTCGTTTAAAGTTTGCCCAAGCCACCTGGGAGACACACCAAACATGTGGAAGAAGGTGCTCTGGTCAGATGAAACCAAAATCGAACTTTTTGGTAACAATGCAAAACGTTATGTTTGGCGTAAAAGCAACACAGCTCATCACCCTGAACACACCATCCCCACTGTCAAACATGGTGGTGGCAGCATCATGGTTTGGGCCTGCTTTTCTTCAGCAGGGACAGGGAAGATGGTTAAAATTGATGGGAAGATGGATGGAGCCAAATACAGGACCATTCTGGAAGAAAACCTGATGGAGTCTGCAAAAGACCTGAGACTGGGACGGAGATTTGTCTTCCAACAAGACAATGATCCAAAACATAAAGCAAAATCTACAATGGAGTGGTTCACAAATAAACATATCCAGGTGTTAGAATGGCCAGTCAAAGTCCAGACCTGAATCCAATCGAGAATCTGTGGAAAGAACTGAAAACTGCTGTTCACAAACGCTGTCCATCCAACTTCACTGAGCTCGAGCTGTTTTGCAAGGAGGAATGGGCAAATATTTCAGTCTCTCAATGTGCAAAACTGATAGAGACATACCCCAAGCGACTTACAGCAGTAATCGCAGCAAAAGGTGGTGCTACAAAGTATTAACTTAAGGGGGCTGAATAATTTTGCACGCCCAAGTTTTTTATTTGTTAAAAATGTTTGAAATATCCAATAAATTTCGTTTCACTTCATGATTGTGTCCCACTTGTTGATTCTTCACAAAAAATGTGGCAAAAGGTCAAAAAAGTTCAAGGGGCCGAATACTTTCGCAAGGCACTGTAAATACGAGGGGAAAAAAGATTATGGCAAGTTTTCTGTCATTTTATGATTCATATATTTAAAAAAAAGCATTTTATGTATAAAAATGGCTGAAAAAGAATCTGCAAAAATTACAATTTTGCCTTGAATTTTTCCCGGTTCAAAACTCAATAAATCAGGAATTAGATATTTAAATTATCCCTCAGAAATACACTTCAAGATATTGGTTCAGACCGGAAACGAAATGTGTCAATATTTGTGAATGAATAAACGTGGGAACCGGCAGGTGCAATGTTGAAGTTACTTCCTGGATATCTCCGGCTCGTTAGTGACAAAACGTCATAAAAGCATTGTACAGGGTAAGTTTCATCTTTTTTTCACTCTAACATTCAATCTAAGAATCTAAGAGAAAACTAGCTAAACATTTTCACCTTCAGTGTCTCCCTTAAGGGAAAAAAAAAAAAATCCTTTTCAATAAAGTTAAGGCCAGTTGAACAGTACACTGTGAGTCCATGGCTTAATCAGAGCAGTGTGTAAAAGTCTGTACAATCGAAATACATTGATTAAACATGTCTCTGTAAACAATTAACACTAGAACGGGATCTTAGTGTCTTCACTTGAGGCTTGTGTGTCTTCTCCGAGGTGACGAGACGTTTCACAAAACTGAAATTAAAAAAAAGTAAGAGCGGAGATTGGTATTTACAACAAAGAACCACGGAAATAAGCAGCGTTCGAGCCTAACATATGAGGACACTTAACAAGCAAGAAACTTTCCAGAGCCTGTTCAATGTATTTTTCCTATAGGAGTTAGCATTTAGTCATCAAACATTGCAAATTATGAATGATCTAGATGTTTTCAGCTTTTTGTAGGTCAGACACATCTCCAATGGCTACTGAACATCTTCTTTTAATTTGTTAATGATGAACAAACCACAGAAGAAATAATATAACTGCCATGAAACGGACAAAACATACCTCGCCGTACTTTAATATAGGGCCGGACTCCAAATGTCTGGTCTACATATAATCCTGTAAAAACAAATACTTGGCCGCTCCAGCACTGGTCAATTTTATTGTATTACTTTAGGTGATCCAATCATAGTTTCAGTCCCAGCTTTGATTAGTTGTTGTTAGCATTAGCATATTGTTACTAGCCACAGCATTTAGCGCAGCGATCAAAAATACAATAGTTGATGTTAAAACTAACTCAGCGATTGAATTCTCCAGATTCTGCACTTCAAAATGACATGTAGCATGTCCATATTGACGGAGGTTTAGTGAAACTTGTGTTTAACAAACTTGAAGCTAACCAATTTTCATTGCGATGCCTAGGGAGTTGTGAGAAGACTCGTTTTTAAGCCCTGACTTTGCGCTTTCCAATGCAAAAAACAAAGTCTCTATCATTTTCGGTCCAGGAAATATCGGCTTTTTTCCGCGCTAGATCGGCCGATAGCCGATATTGTAAAATCCCCAAATATCGGCCCGGTCAGCCTCTAGTTCAAACAGGTCCGGCAAGCTGTTTGCAAATAAATGTATGCGTTTGTAGGAGCAGGCTCAGATAGCTAACAGCATTTCTGTGATTTCTGCACTGTGCAAACTGCTAGCTCCGCTCACCTCTAGTTTATTTATTTATTTAAGTAGGGACAGTACATATTAATGAACATATAAAATATGTAAATATGTCAGATTTTAGCCATAGGCTAATTTCCATCTGTTGTCCCTAGTTACAAAGTGGATCCTGCGCTAACGGTAAAGAGTTTCAATAATGACTGCGCAAAATGGCTGAATGGAATACCTCTGGTAACACAAGCGAATGGAAAGGAGCTAGTATCAAAGAAGGATGGCAGTTCAATTATTTGGACATATTTTAGATTTGAGAAAATTGACGTGGAACAAAAGAGTATAAAAAATCTGCCCCAATTAAAATTTAAAAAAGCTGCCTTCAATGTGAACAATAGAAAACACAGTATGAGCAGAAATATATAATATAAAAATCACAATTGAACATCTGTCAGAAAATTTGAAATGGGTTTTGTTTTTTATCAAAATTGTGCAAGAATCATATAATATAGTTCAAATAACTGTGGCATGTCATGTCATCACACTTTCTTTTTTTTTTTTTTAACATTGATTAGTATTGATAGGGATACTTTGGGTTGCATAAGTACCTTTAACTTTTCAACATTTTTCCATGCTATGGACCATAAACATAAATATATTTAATTGAAATGTCATGTGAAAGACACACACTAAGTGACACACAATCGTGAAGTGAAATGAAATTTATACATGATTTAATTTCTTTTTTAATACAAATAAAAACGGAAAAGTGGGATGTGCATAAGTACTGGCCCCCCTTTCCTTTAAGTGCAACCAATTGGCTTCAGAAGCCTATGATGACCCTGGATGAACTGCAGAGAGCTACAGCTCAGGTGGGGGAAACTGTACACAGAACTACTATTAGTTGTACACTGCACAAATCTGGCCTTATGGCAGAGTGGCTAGAACAAACCATTTTTTAAAGAAAACTATTAGTTTTCTGTTTGCCTGAAGCCTCCATGTGGCTTCTGGCAAGCAGTAAACTGGACTTTTTATGGTTCTCTTTTAAAAATGCCACTCTGCCACAAGGCCAGATTTGTGCAGTGTACGACTAATAGTTGTTCTGTGTACAGTTTCCCTCACCTGAGCTGTAGCTCTCTGCAGTTCATCCAGGGTCATCATAGGCTTCTTGGTAACAGATCTGGTCAGTGCTGTCCTTGTTCGGTCAGTAAGTTTAGGAGGACGGCCGGGTCTTGGTAGGTTTTCAGTGATGCCACACTCTTTTCTATTCCTGGATGGTGTATTTAACTGTATTTTGAGAGATGTTCAAAGCTTTGGAAATCTTTTTAGAACCTAACCCAGCTTTATACTTCTCAATAACTTTATCCCGGACCTGTCTGGTGTGTTTTTGGACTTCATGATGCTGTCTGCTCCCAATAGTCTCTTAACAGACCTCTGAGACCATCACAGAGCAGCTGTATTTGAAGTAAGATTAGATTACACACAGGTAGACTCTATTTAGTCATTAAGTCAACATGTGATCATTCAGAAATCTTCATTCAGTTGGTTGCACTAAAAGGAAAGGGGGGCCAGCACATCCCACTTTTCAGTTTTTTATTTATAAAAAAATTCAAAATCATGTATAAATTTCATTTCACTTCGTGATTGTGTGTCACTTAGTGTGTGTCTTTCACATGACATTTCAATTAAATATATTTATGTTTATAGTCCATAACGTGGCAAAATGTCGAACAGTTAAACGGGGGCCGATATTTATGCAACCCACTGTATCCATCCATCCATTTTCTTCCACTTGTCTGTTGCTGGGTCGTGGGGGCAGCTGTTGGAGCTGTCCAAATCACATTGCACCAACCCCTATGGCTCCTCCTGCAGGTGGTGGGTCCACAGAAGGACGGCCTCATGGTTCTAACCGGGCCTGTTGGTCTCTCATAAGGGGCTTAGTTTAGTTTAGTTTATTAATTTATTTCAACAGGGACAAAGGGCAAACACATTAATTAAAAATGCTTTGCAGCAGATTTAGCTTAAGCTATTTTCTATCTGTAGTCCCTGAGCAGGTGAGTTACAAAATATACAATATAAAATATATTTAACCACTCAAATACAAATATTCATTTATTCATTCATTCATTCATTCATTCACCCGTTACTGCCATCAGGCAACATAGAATCATGCTAAAATTACTACATAAAAAATCACTAAAGGTCATATTTACATTTACAGTTATCAGTGCTGACATGACTGTTTTCCAACAGCACTTTTTTTTGTATTACAAGAGAAATCTTCCAGGTCTAAGGAAAGTTTCAGATTCTGTGGGAGTTTGTTCCATTCTTTGATGCCTTTGAATGAGAAGGATGTCTGCGCAAAGGCTGAGTTACGTTTAGGCAGTCTACAGTCATCGCGACTTGTGGACCTGGAGCTCCTAGTCATCTGCTCAGAACAGAGCTGGACAAATGTTTTCAGTGGTGGAGGCGCAGTATTATTCAAAATTTTAAAAACTAAACTACACAATTAAATTATCAAAGTTAAACATTCTGTATTTTCCAAGGATCAGACAGTGATGGTATCTCAGTGGCTTTTTATCTAGCACTTTAACAGCTTGATTATATAGAGATTTTATTGTTATGTCACTCGTCTGTGACCAACAAGAAATACAGTCATTAATATGAGGAATTATCATTGCCTCCAAGTACATTTTTGCAGCATCATGAGTCAGTGTATTCCTAATATGTTTAAAAACAGACAAACTGTATTTTAGTGTGTTGCCTCTGAACCGCTCTTTGTCTGACCCGTCACTTAGACCTGTTTGCCATGGGAGACTTACCAGGGGCACGAAGCCCCCGACAACAGAGCTCCAGGATCATTCGGGTGCTCAAACCCCTCCACCATGTTAAGGTGGCGGTTCCAGGAGGGGGCAACCCACTGTATATCCTGCAAAATAGACTTTTGAGCTTTTAACCATGTTGCAACACTTCGGTTTGCCTGGTCACTAAAAAGTCAGATAATTGAAGTAATCAGATTACTTCAATGAAGGTTCTTAAGTCATCTTCTGTACTCGGTAGTTGAAGTGTCGAATGTTTCGCCTCTCATCCAAAAGGCTTCGTCAGCGACACTAAAGTTCCAGCTCAATAATCAGATCTGATCCGTTTATATTCACTCCAGAGATCTGATGATTGTTTGCGCTGACGTGATTTCCCGTGTGCTAACATAAGGCATGTTTCATGCTCTTGTCTCGCGCGCACACGTATCCATCCCTAGAAAACAATGGAGGCTTTTTCTTACCCCTGTCCTCGACCGCTCCATTCTCAGCTGTAGAGTTAAGGTACTTGTTGCCAAAAGCTCTCATTAAATAGTTGAATAATTTGCACTCGAGCTTTCCTCTGAAAACACAAAAGCGCACAGTAAATGTAGTTAAGTTTTCAAAACAAACATCTTTACAGCACAAACTTTAACACCATTTTTAAATGTTTAGGAGCATCATGCTTTTTAAAAGGAGCTATACCTGACATTTTCTTTCTTCAGCCTGATATTATGATTTGTTGATGTTGTGTATGGTCAACCCAAATAGTCAATATGTGACGAAAAAGGGTTTTCCTTTTTCGTCACATATTGACTCTGAAGGACGGTCGTGACGGTAAAAATACCCATTTACTGTAGTCACATTTAACAAAAAGTCAATTTAATTACTTTTAATGATTTTTCATGCCCCGTGGAAACCCTGTATAATATATGCAATGCAAAACTAATCTTATCTAATACCTATAAATTGGTTGGAATAAAGTTGGAATTTCTCTCCGGGATTCAGCGACTATCAGCCAGAATAGTGTTTGTCTGTGACCATCACTTGATGGATGTTTGGTGAACCTTGGCCAGAACCAAAGTGGATTAACTTTTATAACCAACGCGAGTCCCTCTGCGATCCTCGGGCCAATGTTTGCTGGATCGTCCAAGATCTCATTAAAAAACTAAAGGAGATAAAGCTTTTGCAGTAGCAGGCCCTAAACTGTGGAACTCCCTCCCTCTGAACATTAGACAGGCTACTTCAGTTGAGAGCTTCAAAACTCTGTTAAAGACAAGATGAGCATTTTTCATATTTTTACAGTTTACATTTTTTTCTTATCGCGTTATAATGTTGAATTTTTTGTAGTTTTGTATTATTGCACTGTGTACCTGTACAGCACTTTGGGGCAGCGATGACTGTTTTGTAAATGTGCTTTATAAATAAACTTGACCTTGACCTTGACTATAATGTAAACACCCGATAGTCGAGGCCAGAGGCTGAGCGGTGAGTCAATCAAAACGCGTGTTAGCGTGTGTGTTAGCCATTTATGAAGCTGTGTTGCACATGTCAACTCCTTATAACTGCACTGTGAAGTAACTTCCCTTTTTACTGTGATACCTATTTCTTTTACTGCTAAAGTTGCATGGGCTGCATCTACTCGGAGAGAGGGGGCGGAGTTAACTGAATCCAAGCGTCTTGTCTTCCGGGTTTGAAAAATACCTCCAGAAAATATTTATATTTCTCACAAAAATTGAGTACTCCATAGTGGTAGAGGTACAATATATCATATAAATGCCTATAGTCTACTTTGGAATGGCTAAAATAGCATGATACAGATCCTTTAAGATAATCAAAATTAGTTGGAGCTCTCAGGCACCAGCCATAAGAGTTAAATAAATCCCAAAACGTTTCTATGAGTATTACACTAACTTCTTGTTGTCGAGGGAGCTCCTGAAGTTCGCGCGCAGCCTCTTGATGCGGCTCTGGCACTGGTCGGCGTTGCGCATGTAGCCCTGGTTCAGCATGGCCTTGGAGATCTGCTCAAAGATGTGCTTGGTTTTATTGCTTCCCTTTAGGTTCTGCTGCACTTCGTCGCTCGCCCAAATGTCCAGCAGCACTTTGGTCTCCTTATCGCTCCAGATGACTTTGACGCCGTCTGCCGTCCACACGCCTAAAGCAACAATGAATGACATCGAGGTCAATCCACGTTTGTAGAGAACTAAAGTTACGCTAAAGCTACACATAAAAAAGGAAAGACTAGTTTTTTCAGCACTTTTTCAGACTAACTTCTCTGCCACTCCTCAGCTACAGAAAAAGATGGTTAGACACTGTAACTAATATTTCATATAAATCTGGCACACCTTTGTTTGGGTCTGGGTCCTCTAAGAAAGCCAATTCTGGGAAGGACATGTCGGTGAGGCTCAGCTCGGGGAATGAGACGTCGTCAAATGAAGTGTCCGCTTTGAGCTGCTTCTGCAGGATCTCGTCCAGCTCTTTGTAGTACCTGAACTCCTGCCTAAGACAACACAAATACATTATTATCTTTTTATTAATAGAAGTATTGGTAACACTTTATAATAACTACACCTTACTTAGCCTTAATAAATGATGAGTTCACACTTAATTCATCATGAACAATTCAGTAGGTAAGTGTGACTAACTACTTAATAGTGAATAAGTCAAGTATGTGAAGAACTATTCATTATCAATGAGGGATTAACTGCAGTAGTTACAATATGGAAGCCAATGGGGACTTTGCACCTGCCAAAACAACTTAAAGTGGCACTAAACACCAAACTCCACCTGCTTTTGTAGTTCGGAAATTGACACCAATGTTGGCTGGCCTGCCAGAGGGGGAAACCACGGTGTGGAAAGTCCTAATAACACACTCGCCTGATGCTGTGTGGATGTAATGCTGAAAGCCTCCACTTCGCCGTGCGGTCATGACTTGGATCTCTACTGTTACAGACACTTCAATCGCTGAGAAGTCAAATAAATGTAATTCATATGTAGTTTTAGCCATGACAGGAGCGCACACACACGGTTTAAGACCACAGAAGTACAACAGACACTGCTTATGCACTACAATGGCACAAAATTAACTGGGAAAATATATGTATATTGTATATATACAGTTTATCAGCAGAAAAAACAAAACTTGGGTTAGTGTTTAGTTTCTCTTTATAAGCATGGCTCTAAAGAATGTTTTAGTTTCATCCTGAGGTCTTCTTTTAAAACCCACAATGGTTTTTGCTCAGTTAGATTTTTAAAGTTTGAGAATGGGGCTTTGAAGTCCTGGAAAACTGTGAAGGCCCGTTGCCGATATGCAAAGTTTACCGCAAAGGTACCGACTCTCTGCCCTTTTAATGAAAACGGCCCATGTGAAAAGCACCCCTTGACAAGTCATTTTTGGATAGAACTGCGCGACACAATTCTTATGGACTGACTTCTCGTGGTGGTATCCAGCCTTGAGGCGCTTGATGCGGGTGTAGCACTGGTCTGCGCTCCTGACGAAGCCATTTTCACTCAGTGCCGTGGACACGTAGTCGTAAATGTGTCGGGTCTTGGTGGCGCCTTTCAGGGTGAGCTGGATCCGGTCCTCGCCCCAAATCTTCAGCAACAATCGAGTCTCCTGGTCCGACCACGTGGCCTTCCTACCCTCCGACTGCAGCTGAGAAGTGGATGGAGCTAAAAATATAAAAGAAACAAATTACCGTAAATTCCGGACTATTGAGCACACCTGAATATAAGCCGTGGCAACAAAATGTATAAAGATGTTTTTATTTTTACATAATATAGGCTGCACTGGTCTATAAGCCGCCTCTGTCCAAGCTGTTAAGCGTATCTGAAGCGCCATCAGCCACTGGAGATACTGGACTTTTCTCTTTGTGTGCGGTCAAATATTTCAAGAGAACGTTGGCCTACAGGTACATTTACTTTATTAAAGTGTGTTAAAGCAGTACCACGTAACTTGTGCCCCTAGAGGCCATAAGCGCCACTGCAGGTGTCGTAGCATGTTGCGGTTTTTTACTCATTAATTGTCTGTGAGAGTAAATACTACGCTGACAGAAAAGACAAAGGGAGAGGGATCCAGAGGCGTGCTGGCCATAGGGAGAGTCGGGACTTTTCCCGGTGGGCTGCTCCGTTCCGGTGCTTCTGGGCCGGGCCATCAGAATAAAATAATGAAATAATAACTCACTATTCCAGGCCTAAAAATAACGACTGATGAATAAAAATCTGAAAAATATTCGCATCGAACTTTTCATTCTTGCGGCAGGGAGATACCATTTCATATTGAACTAACTCAGAGGGGTGTTTAAGTGGAACACCCCTCCGCTTTAGTTCAAGTTGGTGCAGTCCAATCCAGCGGAGACAAGTGTCTGCGCGAGTTAAGAGACTAAAAGGCAATGAAAGGTAGAAAAGTGGTCAAATAAATGTTGTGCTTGTGCTGATTGTGAAAAGAGAAATTGTTTGAAAATTGTCAATGTGTGGTATTTGATCCAGCGACCTCTTGTACTTGAGACCAGCGCACTATTACGGAGCCATAATTCCGGGCTGGTCTTCCCCAACTTCCCGGTATCAAATTAGGTCCCAGCACGCCCCTGGAGGGATCCCAATCCAATTACACAATAAAGATAATTTTTTTCATTCAAACTTGGCGGTAAATACTGTTTAAGTGGCGCTAGCCCGCAGTTTCTTTGCCCGTTAGCCTGTTCGCTTCTTCTTCGTGATGCCATTAGTGTGTATTGGTGGCTCCGACCCGGTGGTAGGCAAGTTGCAATTGTGGTTTTCTGGCCAGAGACACCAGGGGGAGATGAAAGACCCTCAATCATGCCATTAACACTTGTATTACCCCCAGAGGGACTACGGAAAGGATTTATTGAGGTAAACAAGTTACTTAGTACTGCTTTAAGGTTTCAAATGAACGCGCACACATATCCTCAGAGAAACCCAGTGTAAACTAAACCAACTCATAACGCGCTTTGTAGTACCACTTATCCAGAGGCATGACTTGGCTTGTCTACCCGGTTAGAGGAACTAATCCAGGCTAAGTTCAACCAGCTTCGTACTATAGCCCTCAGGAGCTGAAATGGTTCTGCTAACAGTTCCCCAGCAAGCAACAGGAGAGGAGGTAAAAGCGAAAACGCAAAAGGTTCCTCCGGTGCGGAAACGCCTAAACACTATTTGATGCAGTTAACTTACAGCCGTCGAGGTCTTTGTCCATGAAGCCATCTTGGGTAGAGTCAAGACAAGCGGCATCAGCCTCAGTGGACTCAAACCCACCCAGAACTGGAGCCATGAGGTGGACATATGGAAACACTGTTCGACGGGGCCCCTGAAAAAGCAATGACTTTGAAATACGGCTGGTGAAAAAACTGCATACAATTAATATGTTATAATAGTTTTCAATATCGATATTTCATTTTCAATTTTGAGTGAAGATTTCTGCCCCGACCTGCAGTAGCGCCTGTAGTTCTTCTTGAGTCTGGTGATTTGGTCGTGACACTGCTCGGCGCTCCTTTGGTATCCCAGGGCAGCCATCTTCTCGGATATTTCGGTGTAAACCCGTCCGGTTCGACACGAGGACTTGAGGTTTTCTGAATGCCGTCTGTGGCCCAGATCTGGAGAAACGCCACCGTCTCAGTGTGCGTCCACACTGAGCTCATGCTGTCCGCGACTACAACAAGAAAACAACCAGGGGGAGGTAAACCTAACAAAAAAGTGTATTCAAATTGAGTGAAAGGCATTTTGACTTATCGTAGAGCTTCATGTTCACAAAGAGGAGGTTGGTTAAAGAGTATAAAGAGAATGGTTAAAGAGTCCTTTTGACTCTCATAGTTGAGGTAAACCTATGATGAAAATTACAGGCCTCTCATCTTTTTAAGTGGGAGAACTTGCACAATTGTTGGCTGACTATATACTTTTTTTCCTCACTGTAAAGAGTATAATGGGGATTGAAGAGCTTCCTTTACTTTTGTATCTGCCGTCATTGCCAAACTACAACCAGCAAATTATAATTGACCGGAGTTTACGGATGGCTAAGGCCAGGCTAGGTCTTCTATGACGGTGTCATTTTTGACCTATATGTTGTGTTCTTCTCACCTTCTTCAATCCATTTAGCCCTGGATCGCTCCAGGGCTAAATAGATCCACTTGCTTTTTCTAAATACATTTCATCAAGCTGTTTTTGAAGGGAGTTTAACTCTGTTAGTTCTTCCTCTAAAGCATTAGATTTACCACGGAGTATGTTGATCCTTTTCAATATTTCTTTCTGTTTAAGTTTACTTGTTTTGACATGCTTTTCCTCTTTCAATTGCTAACCTCTTTGTTTCAAATTTAAACCATTCCCACTTTCCTTTATTTGACATATCCATTCCTTTTACTTTTAGACAGAGGGATTTTATTTGTTTGCAAAAATCATTATTTGATAAAAGTCTATTGTTTAGTTTACATAATATTACCTGAAGAGCGCGGCTGTTTGGTTACTAACAAGGATAAGCTTATTAAACAGCGGTCAGTGAACGGCGAAGTAACAATCTCAAATTTCTGAACATTATTACTTATTGAATGTGAGATTAGCCAGTAATCTAACCTCGACCGTTGGTTCCCGTCACTAATCCATGTATATTCCAAATTAGTAGGGTTATTCAGTCTCCAATAGTCAAAAGTGTTAGTTTCAATACAAAAATGGTGTAGTCCTTCGTTGTTTTCAGGTTGCTGGCCTCTAGGAGGTAGCCTATCCGACCAAGAATTGCGTGTGATGTTAAAATCACCTCCAATAACAATTTTATCAGTCATATGAACAGCTTTCCAGTCTGTCACCCTCCTACACAGTTTCTCTAACATATTTCTGTTGTTCACTTTGTTATTATATCTGTAAATTGAAAGCACAATACATTTTTGGTCACATACTGTATTTCAATAGCTGCAATCAGCTAGTGGCCATCTTTATCTCCTACATGACTAATTACTTTTCCTGTAAACCTGTTAAAAAGTATCATAACACCTGCCGAGTCATTTGCACCATGAGCACCACTGCACCACTGCCGTTTCCAAAATTTTCATCTGCTGTACCAGAATGAGTTTCTTTTTGTTAAGATCTTTACAAAATAAAAAAGTGCCTTGCGCTTTTTGTAAGATTTTTCTTACAAAAATCTTTGTAAGAAGTACAAAGATTTTTGTACGTCTTACAAAGAAGTACACAAAACCGACATTGAACACTTAAAAAACAATCAAAAATATTGCCTAATGAAAACGCTCTTGAATGGACAAATGAGCAGGAATGAGCAATTCTGTCTAAAGTATATAAGGGCTCAACCAAACCTTCAAATGTTTCAGTCAAAAAACTTGGGCTATTTAATGTCAATGAGTCCTACCTCCCGATCTATTCAACAGCCCATAGTAACAGAAGAACAAACCTGGAAAATGTGTGTTTAGATTTTCAATCAAACTTGTGGAAAGTACCATATCTGCATCAGGGATAAACCTTTTTCACCATCACAGGGCCTGGCTTCATCCACCCGTGGCCACAACTTCTCCCTTGCCTCGCGATCTTATTTGGAGAAGAACTTTTTAAAGAAGATCTTCATCTCTTTGCACACTCTGGCTTCCCTCGACATCTTCCACACTTCGTCCTTCACCGTTCGCAAAACAAACTGCATAATGATGGGTCTTGGCATGTTGTTGTTCGTGCCACCTTTTTCCCCAAGCGGTGAACGGTGTCAATATTTTGGCGGAGCTCATCAACAGACATGGGGACTACTCTCGTCAGAATACCTATGACTTCATCTCTAGTCTTCTCATCTTCCTTTCAGGTAACCTCATGAGCCTGAGGTTCCATCTCCTCTTGTATCTCGCAGATTCCAAACCTTCTCCTTCAGGGATTTGTTTTCTGCAGCCAGGAACTCAACTTGTCTTTGCAACTTCTCGATGTTTTCTTTATTTTCATCCGTGGTTCGTTTAATGGCGTCGGTGCGTTCTTCTATGTTCTCTAGCTTGTTTTCCAGGGCATCAAACTTTTTCAGAGCTTCTTGAACATTATTCATCCGCGCTTCAATGTTTTCCAGCTTCCCATCTAGGCCGTCAAATCTTTTCATCACAGACTCAATAGCTAGCGTAAAGCTATTCTCATTCTCCTCCTTGCCTTTGCGCCTCTTTTTCTCAGCTTTTTAGGTTGCGGACTGTTCACAGGAGTTTGGTCGTCCTCGAGATTAGCAAAAGATTGCTCCATTTCTTGAATTTCATTTTCACTCATATCACTCAGCGCGGGGGTGCCATAATTATGGTCGACGGTGTTAGCTTCACCAAGTTTTTCCATCTTTCTGGTCGTGTAATTAAGTCTCCAAAAGTTTGCTAGTTTATCAAAACAATTAAAATCACTTCTGTCACGATATGGTTTGGTTGATTTATCCTTAAACAAATTTTCCCTCGAAGCCTGCTTGAGACTAAACCGCTCACTCCGCCATATTGATTTGTCTCAAGAAAAAGCCCTCATGGTCTAGGAATCCTGGACCTTTCTTTCTGTGAGGCTAGCCACTGTAATACTCTTTCTAAAACTGGGCAGTAGAAAAAATGTACTTTTAATTTTCCATTTGCTTCTACGCAATAGAGCTTTAACAGACTAGTCGACATCATCGTGTGTTAATCTCTCTCCCTCTCACTATGCAGTCGTGTGTGGAGTTTTGTGGCCTGCATGTTTTTTTTATTCTGCGCATTACTGTACATTTATTTATTTATTTCAGGCAAAAAAAAATTAATAGACCACCACCATAAATTTCAACTAAAGAAAGCTATCGCCAATTTTGCCTGAAAGGGAGTCGTAAGAAGAAAACTTCCACCCCCATTTCTAATGAATATTCACACACTGAGCTTTCCCTGTTTACATCTTCCATTTTCTTTCAAACTGTGACCTCGAAACTGACTTAGCAATCATCATTACAACAGAATTAAACTAAATCAGTTAGCTGAATAATTAAAGCTATGGCCACAAATCGGTCGTACGTGCTCCTATGGCTGGTCTACGTGAAAAAACGCAAGAAAATGCACGGAGAGCGCGCGTGTGACGTTCTTATTTTTGAGCCGCAGAGGTTCTTTGACATGTCAAACAAACTCTACGGGCGCTTACGATTTTTCCGGTTGCAAGAATGCCATACGTCTGCGTGCGTCGTCTGTGCGGCCAGCGTATGTCTTTCGTACGTTTTGTATGAAACATTTTTCGTAGGTCGCACTTGAGGACTTCGTATTTGTGTCGCGCACCACACGCACACCATTAGTGCGGCCAATGCGCGTTCATATGTCTCCTACGTCCTCTGTACATGTCATGTAAGTCGTTCGTGAGTTGCCCGTTCGGCGAGAGTGCATTAACCGCACGAAAACTCAGTGGTGCCATTTATACAAAGTTCTTTCAATATGCCGAGAGGGAGAGGGAAGGGAAGGCGTGGAGAGAACAGGTGTCAGAGAGGGAGGAGAGAGTAAAGGGTGGCAGACAGCGCGCACTCACCGCGGCTTTCTCTCTCCAACTCCTGGAAAAGTGTTGGAGACCCAAACATGCACCTTTCTCTGTATCCAAAGACGAAATATATAGACTATACCTCGCCAAATGACTGGGTAATCTCTGAGACAAACGCACAGGGTTTGTCAAGTGCAGTTCATGCAAACGTATACGAAGCCCGCATGGCACCCACGGTCAGTAGGTTTATTGCAGGTTGGTCGTGCGTTTGCTGCACGAATGAAGTGACAGCTGCACGTCCGAGCAGGTGATCTGAACACCACAACTACGTTCTCCACGAACAAAAAATAAACGCAGCAATTTGGGAAATGCCAGAAAACGCACGACCAAAAAGTTGTACGTCCGGTTGTGACCTAGGCTTAAAGCGTTAACTCAAGGCACAATTTTCACATAATTTCATTTTGTTGGTTTACAACGATAAAACCTAAATCCAATTTTAAAACACACACAGTACTCAGGTAATATTTTCAACTTACCTTTCTACCCCAGAGTAAACTTTTAGTGCATACTTTTTACATTCCTTACTTGAATTAATATTTTGTCTACTCAAAACACCTATGAGCTCAGTTTTTGTGCCACTCCTACAACAAATTACTTAGCATCAGCGGTTGAATTGTACCTTGATGATTGTCCGTCTCTTCATATTTTTCATCAAGGTCCTCCACCAAAGATCCAATGATTGGCTCCAGCTGATTGTAAAACCTGTATTCCACCTTTTTACCGGCCCTAAAATCAAAATCCAGTAAAAAACAAAAAGCAATGAATGATCGACGTAGACAAGGTTCTAAACTTAAAGTGTTTGGACGTGTCTCTATGGCAGTGGTTCTCAACCTTTTGGAGTCGCGACCCCCATAATAACAATTAATGGGCTTCGTGGCCCACCGCCGCTACCCCCCACGCCACACACACATAGCCTAATGACTTTCTTTATGATCTTTGTTACACAAATAGAATTATTATTTCTTTCATTTTAAACTTTTATTAGATGGGGAATGCATAGGAAATTAGGAAATATGCTAAGCCTACAGCTTTTCTTTTTTATAACAAAAACATGGCTAATAAAATTCAGTCTTTTTTGTCCTTGTTGTCGAATGCGTAATTTAATAATTATCTGAGTATAACCGACCAACAGAAAGAAACAATAACTATTTACATTTATTCATGACATTAAATTGACAATATTAATGAGATGGCTGTGCCTGCTTCTTTGAACAAAGTAGTGGTATTCTTGGCTTTATTTCAGACACTGACACGTGAAGGTCATCCTCAACCCTCCTCAGCTGGATCTGTATTTGTTTTTAATGAATGTCAGCGCAGAAAATGTCTTTTCGCAAAGATACTTTGACGCAAACGGATACAGTACATTAGTTGCAGCCTGTGCTAACTCTGGGGCAACCGACAGCCAAAACTCTTCCAGTGTGCGCGTTGGAAAAACGGACTGTAATGTGCGGTCAGAGGAGAGTTCCAGCAGGGCGTCCTGTAGCACGGCAGGTGCGGCGCATTGGACGAGGCGAAAGGATCACGTATCCAGTCATGGATCTCTGGCGCGTCCTCTTGGGGGAAGTATTTATTGAAACTTTGACAAAGGCTCCTGAGATGGGAACTTATTACATTTTTAAGTGCACCAATGCTTATGTCGTAACTGTCTATGAAGTCATCAAGCTCGGGGAACATATCAGCGCAGCCCTCATCCATACGCACGGCTCATCGCTCCAGCTTTCTTTTAAATGCAGTGATTTTATCAGAAAGTGTAAGGACATTTGCGTTTGGGCCCTGAAGAGACGTGTTTAAGATGTCAAAAATGCTGGCTAAATATGCGAGGCTTGCAACCCACTTAGGGTCAGAAAGGTGTTCAGCGAGTGGGGAACCGCAGTCAGATAAAAATATGCGGACTTCTTCACGCAGCTCAAACAATCTTGTTAACACTTTGCCACGAGAAAGCCATCTAACCTCAGAAACAACAGCGCTTCGTGTTCTGATCCCATTTCATGACAAAGTTGAGCAAACAATCTGCTTTGGACAGGCCTGGCTTTAATGAAGTTCACCATTTTAACGGACGTTTGGAAAATATTGCGCAGCTCTGGCTCAAGACATTGAGCAAGTGCTTCCCTGTGGATCATGCAGTGTAGAAATTTTACATGAGGAGCAACCTCCAATACGCAGGCTTTAAAGCCTTTTCTCGAACCCTGCATAGCGGCTGCCCCATCTGTGCAGACTGACACGCAGCTCGCCCACCGCAGTCTTGCCTTCTCCAGGTCGCTGTCCAGCTGCGTAAAAATGTCCCGTCCTGTGCATTTCCCCTCCATTGCTGAACAGAACAGCAGATCATGGTGCATTTTTCCTTCAAATGCGTACCTGATGAAAGTTAACGGCTGCGCGGCTCCTGACACATCTGTGCTCTCATCTATTTGTAAAGAGAATCTCCCATTTTCCCTCACTCTTTCAATGAGCTGATCCTTCATGTCTATGGCCAGGTCTTGGATTCTGCGCCCCATTGTGTCATTTGACAAAGGAATGGTCATGAGGGTTTGGGATATTTTTTCCCCGTGCATAGCCCTTGTCGGGACGCATGAGGCTCTCTGCAATAGTGTGGGCCTTTTTAGACTGAGCCACCAGATACGCCACTTCATAAGAAGCTGCTAGGGCTTTTGCTGGGACTGTAGCGTATTCTGTGACCACTGTTTTCTGGCACCGGAGTTCTTTGGCTTTGCGCTGGAAAAAATCTAATGGCTTGTCCTTGTATGTGCTGTGTTTTGTCTCTAAATGTCTCTTAAGCTTAGCTGGTTTCAAGCTCTCGTGTGCCAACACTTCAGAACAAACTACACACTGAGGATATTCAATTTCATTTTTTTACTGTGCAGACAAATCCATATTTTAAAAACTCCGTCTGATATCTACGAACTTTTCCGAGGGCCTTGACACCCGAGTCAGGCACCTTGCGCTTCTCAGCCACTGGATCCGCTGTTTGGGATGAGTCAGTAGGCTGTTCTGTGGTGGTTGTCTCTTCCCGCTGTCTGTGTGGAACAAAAACTGCTTTTTTCTGAAGCCAACGATCCATTTTTTTTAGCTAGGCTAGCCGCTAGTAATGCATTCAGCAATGCTGCAAGTTTGTTTGCTAATAGCCCAAGTCCGCCAAAATGTATCTTATTTATTCCCGCTGTTGGGTCACACCGTAAACGGCCATTATAGCCCCTATAACCTATAATTCTTAAGATAAATTAATAATTGGCAAAATCTAATAATTAAGAACAAATAATACACCTTTGATAAAATACCACACACATGCTACAATAAAATAATATTTTTCTAATTGATTTTTTCTTCTTTTTTTTTTTACTAGCCTGATCTGGCGACCCCCTGAATTTTTTTCGCGACCCCCGCGGGGTCCCGACCCCCAGGTTGAGAACCACTGCTCTATGGTATTGGTACATTCACTTGTGCAGATGTTTGAAAACAATGAATGATCTTACTTTTTCTTTGCGTAGGATTGGTGGAAATCGTCCCTCAGTTCCTTGAGTTTTAGGCAGCACTGGATGTGGGATTTGGAATAGCCAAGAGCTGTCATTTTCTCCGAGATGTTGGAGTAGATTTGTCCATTTTGAACATCGACGCCCAGAGATCTGGTCAGTTCCTCTTCGGCCCAAATGTCAATCAAAGTCCGAACCTCTTCGTCAGACCACTGAACCCTTTCTGCCGACAGGCTTTCTCCTTGGGAAAAAGACACCAAATAGATTTGAGTGCTCATTCTTTATGTCGGGATTTTCTAACATTGATATTTACAGTATTTGTTTTAAATGGAAAATATAAGCTCTCATTTTAGACGACGGTCTGCTAACAAATCAAGGTGGTTGTATCGTTTGTAGACTTTAAGAATTCGAAGAACGTTTATGTGTTCTGTCTGTTACCAAAAACTAAATCAAAGAAATACAGATTGCTGCGCATTGGTAGTTGAAGAAACAACTACCAAATTAAACAAGATTATTTAAACTGTGTGTAGGCAAGGCAAGGCAAGTTTATTTATATGGCACATTTCATGTACATGTACAACTCAATGTGCCTCACAGCAGCACCAGACACCCAAACACAATAAAAATGCAATAAAAAGCATTAAAAACATGATACAATTACATTAAAAATACATTTAAAAAATACATTAAAAATATGTATATTGTATATATTAAAATTTGTAAAAATACAATCAACTGCCATAGGCAGCAGTACAAAGGTGTCCTTTCAGCCTGGACTTAAACATAGTCAGGGTCGAGGCCTGTCTCACGTCCTCACTGAGGCTGTTCCAGACTTTTGCTGCGTGAAACTGAAATGCAGCCTCACCATGTTTGGTGGTGACTCTGGGAACCACCAGGATACCCCTCCCTGAGGATCTCAGGACCCGAGATGGTTCATACGGCTGTACCATATCAGAGATGTACTTTGGTGCCCAACCATGAAGGGACTTATACACAAGCAGAGCTATTTTAAATTCTATTCTCTGAGTGACAGGAAGCACTGGACTAATATGGTCGTATTTCCTGGTTTTGGTCAGGACTCGAGCAGCAGCATTTTGGATATACTGCAGTTGTCTAACAACTTGTTTAGAAAGGCCAGTGAACAGACCGTTACAATAGTCTAGCCGACTGGAGAAACGCATGAATTAATCTCTCCAAATCTGGTTTTGACACTATGTTTTTTATTTTGCCAATGTTTTTAGATGGTAATAGGTCGCTGATGTAATGGACTTAATATGACTGTTAAAATTCAGGTCTGAGTCCATGATTACCCCTAGATTTCTAACTTGACTTTTCGGTCCCAGTGAAAGAGCCTCAAGATGACCAATGACAACCTCTCTGTGTTTTTGTGGGCAAAAGACAATGATCTCAGTTTTATCTGTATTTAACTGGAGGAAGTTATTTTGCATCCATTGTGTATAACACAAACATACTACTCTAGGAATGCTTGTTGTGCAAAGGGATGATACAAGACTTTGAAGGAACAGGCCACCGTTTTTAAATACTGAGATATGTTCTTACCTGAGCTTAGACGAGTTGATGCGTATCTGTCTGGTCTTTACGCGTGAGCTCAGTCACGCAAACAGAGCACTGACGGTGTTAGCATATAGCCTCTCCTTTAAATACTGTTCCTAGTTACACAAAACTCTTCACGTAACTGTATTTAAATAGGGGAAACGTGGAAGTGCTTGGTCGCTTCTAACTTCATTTTCGTTTGCGTGCATGGAGGAGAGGAGGAGAGGCTATATGCCGACTCCGTCAGTGCTCTGTTTACGTGACTGAGGGCACACAAGACTGCTATGCATCAACTTGTCTAAGCTAAGGTAAAGAACATACATGTATCTCAGTATTTAAAAACGGTGGTCTATTCTTTTAAAGTGTAGGGGAAGCTCTATAGGCAAAGAATTGAGACAAATGCCCAAGTTTGGCTTTCATATAATAGTGAAAATATACACTGGATAAACGTACCCGTCTCAGGCACCGAGGTACTATTGGAGTCTTCCGATATTTCAATGGTATCCACTGCTTTGGTTGAGGACGTTGAGGGTTGGCTGTTCATGATTTTCTCCATTATGTTATGAAATTTAAACCCTGCCTTGGTGCTTCCTTTATCTGATCTGAAACAAAAATTGAATGTCAAGTTTTTTTCTTAAATAGAAGGCAGTGTCTATAGACCCGTCCGACGGCTACAAACTCTTTTTGCTATTTTGCCGTCTCCTTATGACACCCCGCCATTCCGACACGGAGTTTACAAACTAACTCTAACCTTACCTTAGCCCTAACCTTAAGGATAGTGGAGTTTACAAACTAACCCTAACCTTACTTTAGCCCTAACCTTAAGGATAGTGGAGTTTACAAACTAACCTAACCTTACTTTACCTACTAAGGATAGTGGAGTTTAAACTAACCCTAACCTTACTTAGCCCTAACCTTAAGGATAGTGGAGTTTACAAACTAACCCTAACCTTACTTTAGCCCTAACCTTAAGGATAGTGGAGTTTACAACTAACCCTAACCTTACTTTAGCCCTAACCTTAAGGATAGTGGAGTTTACAACTAACCTAACCTACCTAACCTTAAAAGTAGAAAAACCTAACTTAGCCTAACCTTAAGGATAGTGGAGTTTACAACTAACCCTAACCTTACCTTAGCCCTAACCTTAAGGATAGTGGAGTTTACAAGCTAACCCTAACCTTACCTTAGCCCTAACCTTAAGGATAGTGGAGTTTACAAGCTAACCCTAACCTTACCTTAGCCCTAACCTTAAGGATAGTGGAGTTTACAAACTAACCCTAACCTTACTTAGCCCTAACCTTAAGGATAGTGGAGTTTACAAACTAACCCTAACCTTACCCTAACCTTAAGGATAGTAACAACTAACCCTAACCTAAGGATAGTGGAGTTTACAAGCTAACCCTAACCTTACCTTACCCTAACCTTAAGGATAGTGGAGTTTACAAGCTAACCCTAACCTTACTTAGCCTAACCTTAAGGATAGTGGAGTTTACAACTAACCCTAACCTTACTTTAGCCCTAACCTTAAGGATAGTGGAGTTTACAAACTAACCCTAACCTTACTTTAGCCCTAACCTTAAGGATAGTGGAGTTTACAAACTAACCTAACCTTACTTTAGCCCTAACCTTAAGATAGTGGAGTTTACAAACTAACCCTAACCTTAAGGATAGTGAGTTTACAACTAACCCTAACCTTAAGGATAGTGGAGTTTACAAGCTAACCTTACTTACCCTAACCTTAAGGATAGTGGAGTTTACAACTAACCCTAACCTTACAATTAAATGGAGAAAACTAACCCTAACCTTAAGGATAGTGGAGTTATAATCACGGGTATCAAATAGTGTCGGATTGGCGGGACGTCGCAGTGGAGGGGTGTCGGAATGACGAGTCGAACCCACCTTTTCCTACTTTAGTCCAAACTATTTTCCTAACCTTTTCCTGTTTCTAAACGTAAGCGTTTTCCAACTCCTGGCCCTAACCTTAGCGAGGTAGATACGTCCATATCAAACATATGTGACGGCAAAATAGCCGGAGAGTTGCGTGAACCGTCCGACGGCATCGTAGACAAACAGATGCGTACTTCTCCTGGCTGTTCCGGTATAAAGCTTTAAGGCGCTTGATGCGGGTGTGGCACTGGTCAGTACTACGGCGATATCCACACGCCGCCAACTTCTCAGCGATCTCGCTGTAAACAGGAGTGTTTTGAGGATAACGCTGCAAGTTTTCTTGGACCTACAACAGTGGAAGCAACTGTAAGTGGCATTATACAATTATTCAATACGTCAAAAGGGCTAAACTGAAAGGAACTGTACTAATGTCACGTTTGGGCCTCAATCAATGGAAAATAAGAGGTTAATGTTAAATTGATTAAAATTGTAATGTCCAAAACTTATTTATAATTTTTTCTTTTTGTCAAATCAAACAGCCCTATGGTAAAACAATTTGTACATGCAGCCCCCCCCCCATTTTTGCCCAATATGTAATATACAGTATATGTATGTATGTATGTATATTTTTTGTTTTTGTTTTTTTTATTACCCATTCCCCCTTTTTTTTGACCCATTTTTAAATACGTTTTCCTTATTTTCCCCAAAATTATTGGGTTCTTGAAGAGATGAACCCGATATTGTAAATTTGTAGATCTTCCACACATTATTGTTCTGTTTTCTGGTTCTAGAAGACAGATGTTTTAGCATAGGTATAGAAAAAAGCATTGTTCAGGTATCGGTATCGAAAACCAAGTACAGTTAAAGTACCGGTATCGGGGTATCCAGCCCTAATGAAAGGATATTGGGGAAACAAAGTTGTGTCTTACCTGTGAATCCCCCCAGATTTCTAGCAGTATAACAGTCTCTTTGTCAGACCAAGTTACTTTCTTCCTTTCATCCTGAAGGTTAAACATTGCATCTGAACAATAAACAAAACAAAATACACTATTGCATTTCCATATCATGTTAAAACTTTACTGAATGATGCCAGTATTCGTGTATGTACCCAGGTCCTGGCTGAAATACGCAGAGAAGTCGTCGTCCTGTAACTCCTCTAGTGCCTTGTCCACCTCGTCCTCTAAGGAGTGGTCCCGCGGCATGAACCTAGCTAGCTCAGCGAAAACCCGGTCCTGCCCTCCGCTGTTACAGCTGCAGGACACAAACCGAAGTGACTAACTGAGGCCAAAATAGAATAATAAAAATGCACATAGAATAAAATGGTCCTAATCTGTACTTACTTGCTGTCATAGTTCTGCCTGAACCTGGACTTGAGTCGTTTCATTCTGGTCTGGCATTGGTCTGGCGTCCGGATGTAGCCCAGAGCAGCCATCTTCTTAGAGACAATGTTGAAGAGCTGTGCCCCTCGATGCCCGCCTCGGTTTTTGTCGTCCCCCCAAATGTGGATGAGGGCCAGGGTCTCCGACTCGGACCACGCAGCTCGAGCGCTGGAGGAAACTGGCACAAATGTTGGGCAATTAGTTTCTTACAGAAGTAGATTTGAGTTTAAGTATTTAAAAGGGACTATACAGATTTTAAAAATGTTAAAATTATGTATTTTCCTCCACCTACATGTTCCAGCAATGTCCTAATGTGTAGAATCAGCCCAGACCTGTTCACCACAACTGCCTCGAAAATCCTGCACTGTCACTCAAAAAGGTGTTACTTCGGGTCCGAAGTGCCGTCATGCACGAGCTTAATATAGAGACTGCAGTTATGTCTGAGGGACGTGAGGTGGCAGTAGTGAGTATAAAATGACCAACTTGAATCCAGTCCCTTTAAAGTAATTAGGGTGTCATGGTAACGATAACCGTTAAAGTGCGTAACCGAGTAAAAGCATTTTGCTCGGTTAACTGCCGTGTATAATTTGCTGTGCCATTGAAATACTGTTTAACTTTTCAATATGAAGCGAGCCATAAACAGCACAGCATGGGAGCGCTTTACAACCGAGAATGACGGATCAAATGCATTGCATGGCTTAGATATACTTCAACTTCGTTGTTGTACCATCTCAACAGCCGACACCCGGGCATCACTTAGGAGATAGCTAGGTAAGCTAAAGGCACAAAACTCGCCTTTATTGTTATTGTTAAAACGTGGTGGAGAGATAAGTGTTGTTGTTGTTGTATGCATGCATCCTTGTCTTTGATGTACTTAAGGAGCTTGGATGTTTCATCCTAGATAGTGGCTCTCACGCTCACTAGTCCTCGGCCTTCTTCTAGCATACAGATCAATGGGAGAGGAACGCGCTTCTCTTTGGTCCCAATGGCCTGGAGCTGACATTCCTGCAATACCACCCTGCGGGGGTAACTCCAAAAAACACTTTGTAAAACATATTCCAATGGAGTCTTTACATCTCCAAAACACAGCTTAAAAGCCTGGCTCCAAAGAGTTTCTTTTTTGATTGACAGGCCCTGGAGCACTGTGGAGGCATGTTACTGCTCAGCCCGCCTCACGGGGGCGGAATTTCACATTTTTTGTCATTTTTGGAACATGCTCTGTTGGAGGAGACCAAGCAGCCATCATGGATTCTCTCTCAAATGGAGTAATTCATGTAAACTTAATAAAAGTTACAGGCGGCACGGTGGCACAGTGGTTAGCGGTCGTGCTTTCTGTGTGGAGTCTGCATGTTCTTCCCGTGTCTCGGTAAGTTTACTACTAAAACGCTTTGCTCCTACCAATGAAAACATGTACAAAAGGCCAGGGTGAGTGAGAGTATGTTTGAGTGTGCGAGTGGGTGACATCGGATGTAAATTAGCCCATGGCTCCAATCCAGTGTGGAGTACTTATTAACATGCATTGCCCCAACCAAATAAAATAATCAAATGCATTTCAGTACATGTTTGTAGAGGTCTATGCTACAGGACAAGCAGGTTTTATAGTTAAAAAAGACCGCATGGAGACAGGATATTTTGTTGTTTGTATAAAAAAAGTAAAATCTTGCCATTTAGATCTTAAATACTTAAACTCCATAAACAGTCAAAACACGATTCCACCGTCATACCCGTATCTGTGGTGGTGTCCAGGGGCAGGTTCTGCTCGATGAACTGCAGATCATCATCCACTTCCTGGTTCTCCTCCTCCCCCTCCTGTGCGTCACATGGAGCATCCCGATCCGCTCGCAGTATCCGCTCCACCTGGTCATAGAACTTACACTCCACTTTACCAGTCCCACTGGAGCGAAGCAACAGAAGCGACAAGAGGGATAATGCAAGCGAGGTGAGAATCAACAAACTTTATTGACAATAAAACTTTTTGTTTTGTTTTGCTTTAGTTATTGAGGCAGTTATCCAATCAGAAGCAGAATATTGCTGGTCTGCATGAACAGAACTGCGACGATGATGCCACTCTTTACAACTCCATACTTACTTGAAATCTCTCCTGAGCCTCTTGATCCTGGAGTTGCACTGCTCGGGGGTCCTACTGTATCCGCGCTCCGACAGCTTCCGCGAGATCTGGGCAAGCAGCTGAGGGTTTTTCAGTGGTCGAGGATTGACCACATTCACGCCCCAAACGTCCAGCAAAATGAGAGTCTCATCATCCGACCACACCGCCTTCGTGTCCATGACGACCGATGGCTTAGGGCTGTCTGAGAGAGCAAACAAGCAAAATATTACACATTTTCTTTTCTACTTCACACGTCTTCTACTGATTGTGTTTTGATGCCAGTTTGAATGAAGAACTATGCTTTTAATGACCAGTCTTGTGACCATTAAGTGATCTTCTTTTGCTTTTCTTGTACTTATCAATTTCTGTCACATTGTTTGTTGTATTTTATGTATTACTGTCATCTGCCTAGGGACTACGGGGTAGCCCTGTGGCTATAATCTGGCACGTTTACGTCAGTTTTTGTTGTTCAATGCAGATGTTCCTTAATGTAAATTAAAGGCAACCGAGATGATGCTATAGTCTAAATATGGACATTTCATTTTCGGGAGACAGCAGAGGGCAAAAGACAGAGAAATATACAGGTGTGTGCACGTTACAAAACCTTAGGGCCCGTTTTCTCAAAATGAGGTTTTCCTACACTCTTGCAACAGACAACAGACTATACTGTTTATATCCTGATCTCTTATTATCTCAGTGCCCTCTGCTGGACATGTGAGGAATTCTTTCCATTAAAAGCTGCATAGTGGCTGGAGTGAGCATTCTGGCTATTTATTTAACATTCATAACTCAGCACAGGAATGGCAGGACACTTACTTTTTTTGTTTTTGACATACTCAGAAATTCATGCTCTACAAAAGGGCCACATTAAATCAAACGGCCCTGCGGGCCTTGTGTTTGACACATGTGCTTAAAGGTTTTCTTTTTTGATGTTCTTATTTTTTAAATTACACGTCATATCTTAATGAATGTAGAAGTGATCACTTCCTTCAGTACATAGATTTGCTTTTTTTTTTTTTTTTTCCAGGGACACAACGTGATGTCTCCCACGTGATCCCCTGGTATTTAACACACCAGTGGGGTGCTCACTTTTTAATTCCGTCTACCACGGAGGGCCTCAAATTTCTTTGACTGCATTTAATCATGCAAAGTACCAGCCAGTCGCCTTTCTGCTATCCAACTTAGTCTAGACAGATTTTTTTCACTTATTCAATTAGAACCTTTTTTTTTTAAATATGAAAACATATTAACATTGGAATACATTTTCCCCTCATATTTATATCAGTAATGTACAGCTAAAGTTTTAAATTGATAACTATTCACCGGCAGCGTCTCGCCCTAAACTGTGAGTCATGCCTGAATATACTTATTATTAATAGTAGATTTCTTAAAGCCCAAGTTGGATTTATAGGACAGTTTAAGCTTTACAAACCTGTGTACTCTCCCAATATTGAGATCAGAGGAGATTCACTTGAATTGTCACCACTGTCAACTGAGGAGTTCCTAAAATGGAAAAGCTTTAGTTAAAAATGCAAAGAAAGAGTTCAGAGAGAGCAGAGAGCGAGAGCCAAGTATGTCAGGTGGTGTACGGTGTAAGGTTAAAGCAGTGGCTCTTCATTACTGAACCTCGATGAAGACAAACGTATAAAAACAAATTATTAACCAACAATTGAAATAACTTTGTTTTGTCATACATTTTATTCTTGCACGTAAAATGTTTCCTTTTCAAGAGCTAAATGGAAAAAAAAAGATATCTTTTTTTTTTAAAGTGTTTTTGATTTATGTTACTGTAGTGTCTTTTCTTTGGATGTCATTCTGAGGACCCCCTTGAAAATGAGGTGATTTATAAAGATGAGTCGATTTGATCAAGAAAGAGTGACTTATCATTAAAATCACTGCTGCACAAAGTGAAAATTTGCTTTAGTTATCTGTTTATACAATAGAACTATTCTTTTTGGGAGCCAACCCCCTCACAAGCCGCTACACCATTTATTCACTCAAAAGGCCCCTGCCAACTGTAGCTAATAATAATAATTATTTGGCAGCTAGGGCTGGGAGAATTTTCCTCAAAATATTAATCTTCATTTGATTGTTTTTCTATCTTACCAAAAAAGGTCTAGAGGAAATATGCTACTGTATTACTCACCAGCCAAAATATGATATTATAGTGCCACAAATGCAACAACATTCAAACAGGGAAATGAAGGGAAATGTTGATATTCAAAACTAAATTGGACACAACAGGAAACTTTTGAGCAAAAGATGGTGTACAATTTCAGTCAGAACTGCTGCAGAATGAGTTTTAGACCATAGTTTGCAGTAAAAATAGTGAATGGAGCAATGTCATTGTTGTGGGTTGTGTCTCGAAGAAAATTTTATATTTTCGAAGAAATTAAAATGTAATGCCAGTTTGATACTTTAATACTTTAATGCCCTGCGGAAACCCTGTACTTTGTAGAATATTTCAACAACTGGTAATAAAGGTTCTAGAATGTAGAATCACAATACGCTACTTCCGGGTCCAAACAAGAGCTCTTGCAAAAGACTGCAAGACGTATCATGTTGTGGTGTGCATGTTGGAGGGGTGTCTCTCACCCAGCAGGTTTTGGGGGCGTGTCTTAGCCTTCCTTTTTGTTCGGCCTGTTCGGCTCTACAAGAATAAAGTCGACTCACTTGCAGCTTGCATGTGTCCTTGTCTTTCTCGCCACAATGTTGCAGTTTTTTTTACTCATTTATTATCTGTGAGAATAAATACTATGCTGAGGGATATTGTACATCCAATTACACAATGGAGATCTTTGTTTTTACTTAAACTTGCCTGTAAATACTGCAAAGTCCATGCATTTTTCAGAATGCATGAAAAATGTCTTTATCATGCATACTGTGGACAGCTTTGCCCGTTAGCCTATTAGCTTCTTCTTCGTGATTCTATTAGTGTGTATTGGTGGCTCCGACCCGGTGCAGGCAATGTTGCAAAGGTGGTTTTCTGGCCAGAGCCACAAGAGGGAGACAATCACCCCATTAACACTTGTATTACCCCAAGAGGGACTACGAAAAGGATTTATTAAGGTAAACAAGTTACTTAGTTCTGCTTTTCTGCAGTTTCTGCATGTTCAAGATACTATGAACATGTCAGGAGAGTTAGAAATATGTTTGGACCACAACTAACAAACAATGAATTATCTCCTTTTTTTATTTGGTTTGAAACTGTGGAAAAACAGGCACGAGCCTGTTAAGTTAAAAAACCTTTATAGGTATTTTTCAAACCAAAAAAAACAAAAATTAATGCTAGTATTTTATTCTATTTATTGGATGAAATGTTGTGTGCTTTAAGTTTCCAAATGTTCAAGGCATTAAAAAAAAAAACCTGAATAGAGCATAATAAATATTATCATCCATAATATTTTGTCTCTACGTTTAAACCACATAAAACAGTTTTTGGACCATAATGCCTCACCTTTGTGCTAAGGCCTTTGTCGATTGTTTACTGGGAATGTCTGGGTTATCGGTGGGTTTCCTCTTCCGGAGAATGCGCCCTGCTGTGATGTAGCCGGACTCGCTCACCGCCTCCTTCTCCGTGGATGAGGTAAGGTCTATAGTTTCTGTAGTAGCAGCAGCAGCAGGAGTACACAGGTGGTTGTTATGTGCGTGAGCGGCTTGTTGAGGGAGACGGGCCAAGTCCAGGTCAGGTTTAGTGTCGGAGGGCAGCGTCAGAGCGGAGAGTATGCAGTCGTCCATCGGCAAATGTCTGGAGCCTGGCAAAATAGGAATAGCCTTTACTTATATACACGTTTGCATCCTTCGATCAGAGAGACAGACGAGCCACACGACGAAACCTGTGTCTTATATTTTCAATATTTAAAAAAAAACTTCAAACTTTGAGTTAGTAATCATCATTAGTCATATGTTATATCTTGTCACCTTTCTCTTCGAAAAAGCCCAGGTTTCTGTGATGTTCCACCACAGCCTTCATGTCGTCCGGAGCAAAAAACGTCTGCAAACAGTCCTCCAACAAACAGGGGGCGTCCCCGAGCAGAGCAGCCACCTGGCAAAAAACACACAAGTTTCAGTACTTTAGTGACGCATAATCAGCGCATACTAATAATAATTTTAGGAGCACTTCAATATTACTGAGCGGACGTTGAAGTGCTCCCAAGGTATTAATACGCCTTACAATATAGTACCCTTTTTATCCGCTTAGAAAAATGACATGTTTAATTTTGTGTAACTAGACTTGGATCTTGCAACTTTTCACGTAACTGTATTTAAACAGGGAAAATGTGGTACAGCTTGGTAGCTTCTAACTTCACCCCAGTTTGGCGCTATATCTTTGCTGAGAGAGGCTAAATGCTAACAACATTTGCGTGACTGAGCGCACGCACAAAGACCAGACAGGTACGCATCAACTCGTCTAAGCTAAGGTAAGAACATATCTCAGTATGGAGCTTGAGGTCGGCGGACGGGTCAGTGCGGCATCGGCAGTGACGCCGCACCGTCCACATCTGGAGATAGGCGCGGTACTGCTGCCGCCCACTGCTCCTTACGACTCGTCCCAGCGGCGTCGAAGGATGGGTCAAATGCAGAGGACAAATTTCGTTGTACAGTGGTTGTATGATGATAAATAAAGCACCTTAACCTTTAAGAAGTGCTCTATAAAGCACATGTCTTGCTTACTTCATCATTATTAATGGAAACATTGTGTACCTGTGTAAAGTCAGGGGCTGGCAGAAGTTCCTCTAATCGAGTGATGAACTCCCAAACCAACATCTCCAGAGCCGTGTCGTACTTTGGGCCATAATACTCAGGAAAGACCTCCTGAAAATAAGCAGCACATACACAATAAAACACAAAACATTACTAAATATTTCAGTATGGCTGCACTGTATATGGTCAATTTATTGTTATCACAATAATAGATGATGCATATCACAAATACAAAATAACCTGGAAGAAGTCGTTTCTTTTTGAAGAATCCTTCAATAGTGAATGTACAAGCTCAACAAATTTCACTTCTGATTCTTCTACTCGATCATTCGTTTCCTGTTGAACACAGAACAAAAGAAACAAAATATATATATATATATATATATATATATATATATATATATAAATATAAAACCGTGCTGTTCGCCAGCAGAGGTCAGAGTGCCCTCTGCTGGCGTACATATAAATTACAACCTTACATATATATTAAAGAAGATCCTTAAAACAGAATCAACCATAGCTAATAATATGAGGCACAATTAAATTATAGTTTTAAACCTTGTTAGTGCAGGGAGCTTTTATTTTCTCCAGATGGTTTTGAATGGCATTAGTGTCCAGAGGCTCCTCTCCCCGGCACAGCTCCAAAACAAGCTGAAAATATAACCAATACATTACAGTCAACAGTTAAGTTATTTTCAAACACTATATAAATAAAATGCAGTCCAACAGTTGACCCTTAACATGTGTTTAGTCACCAGGGAAAAGTCCATTAACGCACTGCACTCCATTCGAAATGTTGCAAAACCACAATAAATGTACACATTTCAGAGCACATTTATAAGGTCTCTATACATTTTTAAAGGGGTATCGATAACTACTACAGTTTGTACACCTTTATTACACGTTATAGACCTTTGTTACATGTACGACTACACGGTGTAAACCTTTATTACACATTGTATACGTTTTGTTACACCTTTGTTACACTTTGCACACAGTTAATAAATGTTGCACTTTAATGTGTAATTACCTGTACTTACATGTGACACATGTAAATAAGTAAAGTAATTACACAGTGTAATTATTTACCTACACATAGACTTCACGGGCTGTAAAAGTGTTACTGGGGTATCCCACACCTCGAGTCGAGTTTAGTTTTTTGATATTGTGAGCAATGGGGCCCGACCGTTATGGACATTTGATATATTGATATTTTTGGACTGTCTTGTTATAATCCCGTGTATAAAGCTTCTAATCGTGTCAGTGTTGAACTGTGACAGCAGGGGGCACTAGGGTTGCTCCGATTGTTGTGATGGATGAGCAACAGCGCCTCCTGTCAGAAACACGCGCTGATCTTCTGTGGGCCTTGTAAACCTACAAACTTTGCAGGGATTGCACTGTAAAATAATTTTAAAAAGTATGCACGCTAGTTTAAGTAACCTACCAGATGCCGAAGACATGATGTGTTAGCCGTAATTATTAAAATAAAGACGCAGCGCTGCTCTATTTCTGACGCGCGGGGCTCTCTCTAAAAGCAGCTACCGTTTAACACCGCGTGGTTTCGCTTTGCTTTTCGTGCGGAAACTAAACAGTTTTAAAGGATCTGTATCATACTATTTTAGCCATTCCAAAGTAAAGTATAGGCATTTATATAATATATTGTACCTCTATCACTATGGAGTACACATTTTTGAGAGAAATATAAGTATTTTTGGGGGTATTTTCCAAACCCGGAAGACAAGACGCTTTGATTCAGTTAACTCCGCCCCTCTCTCCGCTCATTCCACATTTACAGTATTATAAATATAAATATTGCTGCAAAAAGTGAAGTTACTTCAAGTGAAGTTACTTCACGTAGTTATAAGGAGTTGACATGTGCAACAGTTTCATAAATGGCTAACACACACGCTAACACGCGTTTTGATTGACTCACCGCTCAGCCTGGCCTCCCCATCATCGGGTGTTTACGTTATGGCACTCGTGTTGGTTATAAAAGTTAATCCACTTTGATTCTGGCCAAGGTTCACCAAGCATCCATCAGGTTGGTTGATATAGTAGTTAGCTGAATCCCAGAAAGAAATTCCAACTTCTGGAATTATCGTTGGGTAAGAAAAAAGAACAGGCGTGTCCAGAGTAGGTTAGAAAGAGCTCCGTCTTCACACACATGACTTCTGTTTGGATCCTCCGGGGGTGCGTTTGTTTACTCTCCCGGGACAGCACAGATGCGTCGGAGAGTTCCTTTTTATTTTTGTCTCTTACAACAAAAGTAATGAAAAAGCTTTATAAATATTTGTTTTATAAATTAAAATCAGGCCATAAGGCATTACATTACAGACGTAGAGCACTTCCGTTCCTTTGTGACGACACAACAGAACAGCTCAGTGGTTTACCAGGAGAGGGCGGAGCAGCTGCTCAGAGAGCAGGATTCAGGAGGATTACTTAGAACTGCGTGAATGAAGCCATAAACCGCTCTGGGGGTGTTTTTGATAAGGAAATAGCATAACAACATGGCTAAAAACTCTAAAAAGTCGATTTTGCTCCTTTAAAATGCCACGATGGATCTCACATCGGAGCTGAGAGCGCATGGGTTTGGATGTTTTCACGAAGGGCCGAGAGAGGAGAGAAGAGGCGCGGTGCAGGAGCCGGTACGAGGCTACGAGCACACGAACCGGGCGGCGCGTGGAGCAGCTTCAAAAACCTAGGCTACGATGCAAACTTCTAAATATTGTGCCGTTCACCCACTGTTTCTTAAACATTACGTCAAAATTGAGCAAGATTTTTTTATCGGACGATATTGTAAAATACCTCATATGGGTCGAGCCCTAGTGAGCACGTAACCTTTTGTTGAGAAACGTGATATTATTATTATTACATGGTAAAGGTGTTGCACTGCGCATGTATGTTAAACACTTGCTGTATGTCTCTCCCCGCTCTTCAACTGGACAAAAAAACTTCTAAACTAATTATAAAACAATAATAAAATTCAATTGAAAACAGTGTGTCTCACTGACCCTGGCCCTGAGCCCCAGGATCAGCTGCGCTCTCTGGTTATAGCTCATGAGCTCAGGGACCAGCTCTGTCACTGTGGTAACGAACTCCTCCAACATCCCATAATGCAAGACGAGGCCCTGCTGTACGACCTGCCACATCGTCGCAGACAGGAGCTGCAGCGGAGGGGCCAGGAGCCGGAGGTAGCGCATCGGGAGACCATTACCTGGGGAGAGGAACAGACATTTGTGGTGTGAAAGAAAGACCAAGTGTAACTGCTTTTTCTCATGACAGCGCACCTGAAGTATTCTAAATTTTGTAGGTCAACATTAACCGAAAATAATTTGACGCATAAATCTGACATTACAATATTTCAACAAATTAAACGGGTTAGGATGCACCTTGACCTACAAGTATCCAACATGTTACGTTAGAAAAACTCTTTCAAGAATTTGAGCTTTTTTTTTTATACACTATAGTATTTTCTTCACACCTATTTTTAGCAATGCATAAAACTGAAACACAGTTATAAATACTAGGGCTGCACAATATATCATTACTGCAATAATAGGTGACGCA
This sequence comes from Neogobius melanostomus, assembly GCA_007210695.1. NCBI lineage: Eukaryota > Metazoa > Chordata > Actinopteri > Gobiiformes > Gobiidae > Neogobius > Neogobius melanostomus. The sequence continues at coordinate 5,783,705 of VHKM01000057.1, forward strand.
ATATCCATATATACATTAGCAAAAAGTGGCAGCTACAAAATACTGCTCAATGAGAAATTCCATCTGTCATATTTAGAAATTCTTTGCTAACAGATACTGAAACAAAATTGCATGATGACTAAAAAATGTGGAAAAGGTAAGCGTACGACTTTCCTAATCATGTACCATTTTAGCACTGTTTATATTCCGATTTTGCCATTGCTATGCCATGTTTGAGACAAGTGTATGAAAAACCATTCATGATTATTTATTTTCGGTTTACATTAGCTAACCTCTTAACCCCCGCCTTGACCGAGTGCATTTTCTCCAGTTTGACTTTACCCAAATCTAAAAGCTTGTTGAAAAAAAAAAGTCAAAAGAGTGACAACAACGCAACATAACACATGACGAAAAACTGTTATGTTGCGTTGTTGTCGCAACATAACAACAAAACAGCAACAAAGTAGGCGAAAAATGCAGCATTGAAACAGATGACAAAAAAAGTGGTGACGCAACAAAAGTTACAAAAAAGCGACAAAAAAACACAAAAAATATGACGTAGAAGCAATGACAACGCAAGGAAAAATCTTAGATCAGTTGTGTAGGTCTTAGCTTTCAAATGAGTCTGTACGCTCCAGTCGAGAAGCTTTTAGATGTGGATAAAGCTGAACTGGAGAAAATGCGCTTGGTTATGGTGGAGGTGAAGTAAAGCATCGCTTTAACCAAGACAGTTATCGAATATTGCATTACTTTTCTTACATCGTGCAGCCCTAACTGCATATCTATAATACTTTACCATATTACAAGCTATAGAGTTCAGGTTTGTAATGTCATATCGCTAAGCATCATGGGATTTGCTGCAATAATAAACTAATGGAGATTTTAAAAGTTATTGTTCACATCAAACACTTGGGCACACACTACTGCGTATTAGTTGTGTTTACCAGTAATGACCAGTGTTGAGCAAGTTACTGCATATTGTAATATATTCTGTATTAGTAGTTACAGTTTTCAAAATGTAATATGTTTGTATTACATATTACTGTTTCAAATGTAGGCTAGCTGAGTTACACTACTTTGAGTTACTTTTGCTGAAATATAAATAGTTCCTTTCCCTTTACTGTCCTCATTCTCTCGTGTTCTATTGACAATTGACGCAACTGCAGATCTTATGTGTGTGTTCCAGGCAACTAGTAACTGGTATCTTTCCCACTTTATTACGACATACGACCTCAGAGCGTTCCAGGTGAATAAAGTCGTATGTAAACAAAACGGCTAATGCTACAACAGTTAGCTCATACGATGCTAAAGTTTTATGAAAGTTTCTCCAAACAGTTTTAACAGTAGCTGCTCTCCTCCACTGGGGGCCGCCATTACTGTCTTTCTCTCGTATTTCAACTCGTAGCAGTTTTGAGATTTCCGAGTTTACAAGTTATAATTACCAGTTCGAGCGGCGTTCCAAGGCATTTTTCCATGTGTGAGGTCGGAAATTTACCAGTTACCTGGAACGCACCAATATACATCACTGCCCAACTTGCTTGTGCTGCATTTTATTTAGGGGGAGTTTGTTATTTTTTCATTTGTGCATAAATACAAACCATTTAAATGCACGTGTAACTCGAGTTACTTACAGTGTAAAGACTAATGTATTACTGTATTTTGTGAAAGTAACATGTTATATTCCTTAGTTACTGAAAAAAGTAATATATATTTGTAACTCGTTACTTTTGTAATATGTTAAAGTTGTCGACAGCTTTTTCCCCCCTCCTCTTTTATTGTTTTTAGCTAATGTTAAATGGATTTTTCGCAAGCTAGCACCCGCAAACATGGCCGATCTCCATGGTAACAGTGAATTTTCCCAAACTAGTGCACCAATCTGACTGAATAAGAACATAAATAAATCGGTATGTTTGAACATTCTTGGCATTTGAGGAGAAATAAAGAATGCACTCGCAGGTAGGGAAAAAAGTTTCCTACAGTCCAGCAACTTCTGTCAATCTCTATGCACCGAATAGTTGCAGAGAAGTACTAGCACTACTACACGAACTCCAGCACGAAGAATTGAATACCGTTGCAGATATAATCAAATAGATTCAATGCAGCACCAAACAAAGTCCTTATTCCCCTGCCCGAGAGCTTACATAGTGAGTTAGAGCTCCTGCACAGCCTGCAGTGTTGTTGACATGTTAGCTAACTTACAGGCAAATGCTAACTAACGGGATAGCATGGATGAATGCCATCCCGAAGCAGCCCGTATGCGCCGGCTTTGTAAACATGGACGTAAAGAAATTGCTATGTAAAATCGATTGTACTGACTAAAATCCACGCACCTTGTTGGCTCTGATTCTCATCTCCGTGTTTTGTTTCCATTAGCGGCTGACAATATGTGGGATCCTCCTGGGTGGGCTTAGGCTACTGCTGCTGCTGCTCTTTAGGATTATCTACACTCACGCTGCTCGCTGTATGTCGCTAATGTTCGTAGCGAAACTGCAGCCATTGGCTTCCATTGATTGGACGCTGTTTTTTTTAATTTTTATTTGTTTGATCGTGGATCATTTATGGGGGGCTTGTTTGTAGAATGGAAGATAGAACAAAGGTCTCTGGTCTCATCCGTGTAAGTCAGCAGCCCTCAGCCCCGATCATAGTCCTCTTTCCTCTGGTTGGCTGAACGCTATGGAACGGCCACGGCCCAGATCCGATGGGAACTGCAGTAGCAAGTGGTCCACATTAGATGGAGCCATTGGACTTAAAGTGTATTTGATTTGATTTTTTATTTAACCCCTTACCCCCCGCCTAAACAGAACCGAAAAAAACGTCAAAATAGAGACCAAACTAGGACGACAAAAACGCGACGAAAAAGAAAGGGGAAAAAAAAACCACACCAAAAAGTGACAAAAAAGTAATGAAAGAGCGACAAAACGTGCCAGCAAAGCAACAATAATACAACAAAAAAGTGGCAAAAATGTGGCGAAACCACGACAGAAAAGCAACAAAAACAATATTAAAATAAACGACAAAAAAAGCTAGGATCAGTTTTTTAGGCCTTAGCTTTCAAATGAGACATCACACCTGTCCCGTCGCCAGACGTCAGTCTTAAGGGGGAAATATGAAATCCACGAGGGGGCACAAAACAGTAGAGTACTGTCTTTTCCGCGGACTTCAGCGCTTTGTAGTAAAATACTGTTACCAGCCCGCACCAACTGCCTTTGCCCAAAGATGCTCACGAGCCACTGCAGAGGGACGGAGAAAGGGATAGTGGACTCTCAGAGCGGGGGATGAACAGGGAAAGTGTCTCTGACAGGGAGACGCTGAGCTGAGCGTGAGACATACGCGACTGTTAATAAGCCTCTATCGTTATCAGCTATTCTCCGGTTTATTTTGTGAGCAGACAACAGGGGAGCCGTGCGCAATTACGCATGAGCGCACAAGAGCGGGAACTGTTTCTGTAGAGACAGAGAAAGAGACAGAGAAAGAGAGGGATGAAATGTCCCCTCTCGGTTTCAGGGGAGGAAATAGCTACTTTTTGTGGAGTTTGGGTTGGTCTCTAATCGGGCAGAAAGCGCAAAAATAACACTGCGCAAATTAGTGATATGTATCTTTGCCCAATTTGTGGTGGCCTTCTAGTGGTTATACGGCGTATATATATGATGTTTATCATTGATCCTCGGCACAAGAAATGAATAGGTAGAATTTCTATCCCGCAATGCTCTTATACTTCCACAGAACAAAGTCTAAGGTTCTATGGAAAATTGAAATAGAACCTTCAACATAGCAAATTGAGTGGCAAATCAATTGATCGAGAATGACAACGCAACAAAAACTGTATGTAAACGCAACAAAAACTGTATGTAAACGCAACAAAAACTGTATGTAAACGCAACAAAAAAGTGACAAAAAAGCAAAAAACAATTTGTCATTGTGCAACGAAATTGCGTTCAGGTGTTGGGTTAGTCCTGAGCTGCTGAGACTGAGCCGCGCCACTACTGTGGGTCAACCTGACCACCTGGCTGCCTGCTCTCAGTGTTCCTCTGATCCTCTGAAATGGTGCACCGCCTCCTGGGTTTGTCCGTGTTTCAGAGCATGGGTAGATTTGGGTAAAGCCGAACTAGAGAAAATGCGCTCAATAAAAGGTGTCATGGTGCTGCTCAGGGTCATCTGCAATTTTAGACCCTCCATTTTAATTAAGAGATTATTTCATTTTTGCTTTTGTGTTTTTCTGGTTTATATGGTTTACAGTACAGTGATGGGATTTATGGCTCTTTACTGGGATCTGAGTGTTTGGGATACGTTCATTTCAAAGAGCCGTTCAAAATGCTGGCTCTTTTTAATGTAAAATTGTAATAACGCCAGCCAGATAACTCAACTCACTGTTTGTGAATAAGACCTTTGACCACAACTTACAAAAAGAGGCTGCAACTGTCTGACAAATTAGTGCACTTAGCTTTGACTTTTGTGCAAAAAACCTTTCACTTGTTTTGGGCTGATTCTTGTGTTCGTTTCTGGGTAAAATTGACTGAAAACAAAGATCCGGCTCTTTTTACAACAGAGATCCGGTTCGAACCGTTCAGGAACCGTAAAGAGCCTTTCCAAAGAGCCGGTTGGTCATGAATGTCACAACACTAGTACACGCAGTTTACATGTCATTTAGTCAGGTTCCCACTGAAGTCTCATTTCACACGTCGTCCAGCAGGGAGCGATATCACCCTGCAACATCTTGTCTTTGTATTTTACCCTTCTTTTCTTTATGCAAATAGTCTACATATCCCCATCCACATCCGCCCTGCAGAAACCATAGACTCTCCTATAAACTCCCCCCTAATAGCCCCAATAATTCATAACAGACTCTCATAGATCACAATGAGATTTTAATTACGGGGACCTGCAGTCATTTTCTCAGGGGCAGAATTAACAGGGGATGATCGCAAATCACATAATCGCTAATCAAAACTCCTAGACCCTCAATGGTGATTACTTTACCATTATTGTAAAACTGAATGAAAATTACGCACACCTCATTCCTGGCCGGTTTTTATAACGTTTTTTTTTGGGGTGGGGTGGGGGATTAAATATTCCAGCGGTGATTGCGGCTAAATGTTTTGGGTCTTCCCCTCGTGGAAGGTATTTGAATATTTCAGCAGACTTGGGCATATGATAGTTGTTATGCTTATTATGCTTTTTATAACTCATTACGCGGCAAATCCCCACAGGCCGAGAATGCACATTTAGAGTTTTCATGCGGAATATTAAGACGCTAACTTATTTTCAGAGAAGAAGTCATTTAAAAGTCAGATAATATGCATTATTCTGGCTGTTTAAAATACGCTTGTGCACTTGAGCGCTGTTACTTCCAAGTTTTATAAAAGGGTAAAAGTGATACAAGAAACTCGTAACTAATTTCAGAGCAGTTGTAAAATGAATGTGCTGTATGTACTGTATTAATCACACATCGAAGGCAACAGATGGAGAAAAAAGTCTTGGAAATTCAAAATCTTTATTGTGCTGGTTAATGTTCGTTCACTGGAGAATAAGACGGATTATATTTGTCTGCTACGCTCTTCCCAGAAGATGGTGAAAGACTTGTGTTTTTATATTCCTCGCTCAACTGTAAGGCGAAGTCTCACAGGTGACCCTCAGGTAAAGAATGGCGTCAGAGCCATGGGAGAAGGAGCAGGTCAAAGGAGATGAGAAGGAACAAGAGGAGGCGGCAGGAGCGGAGGAGCTGTGCAGGAGGAAGAAAAAGGAGGAGGAGATGACCGGTGAAGGACATTACGCGCTGAGACAGGGACAAACCCGGGAGGCGCAGCACTGTTTCAGAGGAGCACTGAAGGCAGGCAGCCAGGTTTCCCTGACCTCCAAAATCATGCTGCTCAGGTTGGCCCACAATGGCGGCGTGCAGAATCGCAGCGGCTCAGCACTAACCCAACATCTGATCTTCGCGATTAAAGCACTTACTTACTCACTTATTTATGAGTATGTCATAGTAAAACCATCAAACTGGTGTGAACAGTAGATGCTGTATTTCTTCATCAATATTCCAGAGCGAGCAAAGCAGTTTATACCTGACAGCAATACCAGACCAGACAGAAATGAAATGTGGTTCGGTGTTTCCATTCTACTCACTGAATGATGATGAGTTTCAATTGTATCTGTCTGATGATTACAATAGGCAATCTGTACATGAGACTTTGGCATTTAATCCATTTGAACTTGATAGAGATCAATCTATGCATGGTTTGGAAATAGATCCCGATATAAACTTTTTCTCAAATGCAAAGAATGAAAACTCATGTGAGTATTTTGATGATGTCAGGTTTAACAATCTCATGCAATCACTTTCTAAGAAAAATAAAATGTTTCAGTATTACATCTAAATATACGCAGTCTTCCAAAGAATTATGAGAAGATGGCACATTTTTTATCTTCTTTAAATCATGAGTTTTCAGTAATTGCTCTGACAGAAACTTGGCTGACTGAGCAGTCAAAAGAACTTGCTCTATATAAATTGACATCCTATAATTCGACTCACTTTGTCAGAAAATCAAGGTCCGGAGGAGGAGTTTCCATTTTGTTCACAAAAATCTCGATTTCAATGTCCGATATGATCTCTCCGTGCAATTAAATGAAATACAAATAGAATCTGTATTCATAGAAATATTGTGTAATAGAACTAAAAATCTTGTAATTGGTAGTATTTACAGGCCTCCAAACACAGACGTTTTGAATTTCAATCAATGCTTTTCAAGTACTTTGGAACTCATAAACAGGGAAAATAAATTGTGCCATATTCTTGGGGATTTTAATATTAATTTGTTTAAAAAGGAATCACATTCTGCTACAGATGAATTTTTAAATAATCTACATGCAAACTATTTTTTTCCTTCAATTACCAAACCAACAAGAGTGACAGAAAATTCTGCAACATTAATTGATAATATACTTTTAACACATTAAACCATCAGACAAAATCTGGAATATTATGTACAGATATTTCCGACCACTTCCCAATATTCCAAATGGTTGCAGTAGGCAACAGTTATATGCTGAATGACGAGCGTGTTACCGGTTTCCGAGCATATAATACTGCTAACAAAATCAAATTCAAACATTTACTGGAAAATGTTTCATTTGAAAATGTTTTTACGGAAAATTATCCTAACTTAGATTTTCATGCAAAGAATCAATGATGTTTTTGAGAGGTCCTTTCCAATTATAAAATCTCATGGGGGTAAAGTAAAAAAACAAAATCAATGGTTTACAAGTGGACTCCTAAAATCTTCACGCATTAAAAATAAACTATATAAAAAGTATCTTTCCTCCCCTTCCCCCTTAAATTTAGCTACATATAAGTTGTATAAAAATCAATACACTCATCTTCTTAGGATAACAAAAAAAAAATACTTTAGTGATCACTTTCAAAAATCAGTGAACAATATTAAAGGTACGTAGAAAACAATAAATGAACTTCTTCAAAGAAAGAGAGCTCCTTTAAACTATCCTTCAACTTTTAGAGATGGAAGTAGTACTTTCAATAATCCTTTTGATATTGCATGTGAGTTCAATAATTATTTCTCTAATGTTGATGCTAATCTGGCTAAGAGAATTTTCGCCACAAATGTCAATCCTCTAGACTACATTAAAGGTAAATATTCTTCTTTTAGTGAGTTTGAACCACCTAATTCCGGTGAGGTACAGGAAATCATTGCAGGTCTAAAAACATCTGCTCCTGGTCATGATGAAATAAGTGCTTCTATTATTAAAGATGTTATATCTACGATTTCTGAACCACTTACTTATATTTTTGCATTATCTATGAAAAGTGGCATAGTACCTTCTGAATTAAAAATTGCTAAAGTTGTACCTTTGTATAAAAATGGTGAAAATGCATCCTTCTCAAATTATCGTCCTATCTCCATATTGCCATGTTTTTCAAAAATTTTGGAAAAGCTTGTTTATAGAAGACTGCATCAACACTTAATTAAGAATAATATATTATATAATTACCAGTTCGGATTTCGGAAATGTCATTCAGCTCACATGGCTCTTATTGAACTAGTGGATAGAATTTATACGGCTTTGGGTAAAAAGGAATTTGCAATTGGTGTATTTTTAGATCTATCTAAAGCTTTCGACACTGTAAACCACGATATTCTGCTTCAAAAACTGCATAAATACGGATTCAGGGACAATGTCTATATCTGGCTCTATAATTATTTGACTAATAGAGAACAGTATGTCAGTATAAAAAATTATGACTCTAAAAAGAATTCCGTGGAGTAAGGTGTACCACAAGGTTCAATTTTGGGACCATTATTATTTATTATCTATATTAATGATTTTGCTTCTGTTTCTACGACCACTTTTCCAGTTCTTTTTGCTGATGATACCAACCTGTTTATTTCTAACAGGGATTTAAAGGCTTTGATTAAAAATTTAAATCATGATCTTCAAAATTATTCAGAATGGTTCAGAGCGAATAAATTGTCATTAAATGTAAAAAAATCTAATTTTATGTTATTTGCTGGTAATAAAAAATGTGAAAGAGATCAAATTAAAATTTACATTAATAATGAAGAAATAAACAGTGTGTCATCTACATGTTTTTTAGGAGTTCAGATTGACGATAAATTGTGCTGGAAGGAACAGGTTGAAAAGGTTTGCAAGAAGATAACTAAATCTATTGGAATCATAGGTAAAATTAGAAACCTAGTAAATCATAAATGTGTCTTAACACTTTACTACAGTCTTATTTATCCCTATATAAATTATGGCAATGTTGTTTGGGGAAATACCTTCACTACTTACCTAAACAAAATTTTCGTTCTACAAAAGAAGTTTGTCCGTATAGCTACTCTTTCCAAACCTGATGCTCCAAGTGCACCTTTGTTTTTCAAATTAAAACTCTTTAATATTTTGATATAAATATTCTTATGACATGTACGTTTGTATTCAGATCACTGTATGATGATGATTGGCCTTCTTATATAAAACATTATTTTATGTATAACCATCAGGTCCATCATTATTCTACAAGGCAGGCTGCAAAACAGCACCTTCATCTGCCATTATATAAAACCTCTCGTGATCAACAGACAATTAGATTTCATGGAGTTAAAGTATGGAACAGATATATCCATCTTCTGGATTCATCCACCACATTATACATGTATAAAAACAAACTAAAACAGGAATTAATGGCTGAGTATTTGTGCTGAGTACAGAGCAAATGACTCAAAGGAAATGATTGTATGAGTTTTGTATACTTGACACGTTATATTTGTATGTGACTTGGTATTTTGAGTATGTAGTAACCTGGCGTGGGTTGAAGTTGCTCTGATTCTTATTTCATTGTTTACTGGGAGTGGTGTTGTTATAAGCCTACTTGGCTTCTACCTCTCCCATGCACATGCTATTATCATTTATTTGTTTGTTTTGTATATTCATACATCTGAATGGATGCTATTTATGTTCTCCCCCCCTATAAATGGCTACTCTAAAGTGCTAAATAAAAAAATAAAATAAAAAAAATGCTATGTAGCGAAAGCAATTTGAGTGCAGAAATGACCATAACGAGTCCTGTGAAGGCGACTTGGCAAAACCCAGGCAGCACTTGAACATCATATCAAATGCTTGGAAAAGTTTTGCTAAATATGGACCTTTTAATGAACACACTTTTTTCTTTTTTTTCTTTTTTCAGCTTTGGGATGTTGTTGTACCGCACTACAATTATGTTTCAGAAGACACCTGCTGGAAGTCAGTCGGTCAAGAGCGTGCTTCAAGATAAAGTGGACGAGTTTCCTTTTTCTGGGTCCTTTGGGTTGTTGGTTTTCTCACTGTCTGATTTAATGAAGCTATGTTAGTATATTCTCTAACAGATGGCAACTGCTACTCCAGGATGATGATTTTTTACAAAGAAGTGAGTGGCCTTGCATACAGTAGCGCACACCACAAAGGTTGGTATTCAAGGAGAGCCTATAGAGCAACTTAAATAGGAAGAAATAAATACATTTAGCAATATCAATTTGAAAGTTTTGCTGTATATTACTGACATACTGTACATGAAGGAAAAAAGGCGTTTTCTCTCATATAAGATATTTTATGTATATTTTGCAGACAAAATCTAAATTATGAACAGGGCCAGTTTTTAATGTGTGGTTTTACTTTGTTGACTTTTTATTGTAAATGGTCTCAACTTATGTAGCACTTTTACCTAAAGCGCTTTACATCAAGGAACCACTCCATTCACTCACCAACGTACGCAGAAACTGGAGGCAAGGTGGGTAAACAACAGCGCCTGCAGGAGCCGGGGTTCGAACCCCTGACCTTCTGATCATGAGACAACCTGTCCCAGTTACAAAGATTTGTTTTCAGAGGGGCTTTTGGATGTCTTGTTTGTCTTTCAATGAGCTAGATATTGCTGTAAAAGTTCCACCTTGTTTTTTGGGTTCAAACTCAAAAATAAATAGGGCTAAGAATTAGATAATCCTTACAAATATGATTAAGTACAGGGCCTAGCCGAGGGGGTAGAAAACCTCTCATGAGAGACACAATTTTTCACTATTTTCAGTGGTTTTCTGGCGGATTATAAACATATTTATCACACACCATTAAAGTCACGCTAAAATCGGGTACAAACGGATGTTTTTCACAGCAAATTGTTCTGTAGAAGCGAAAAAACGGCACTTGTTAGCTAACGTAGCATGAAGCTAACGTTAGGTTCGCCAGCTTCCTGGTTAGCATTGTCTGTTTTTTTAAGTTATTTATGGGCTGTGGAACCATTTTGCTCCTCTTCATGTCTTTGTCTCTTTGTTTAGTAGAAAAATATATTCATAATTCAGCGTTTGTCAAAGTAATGGTGGAGAAATTGGAGAAAGTTCAGTTTTACTGTTCTTTGTTTCCCCCCTCTAACTGCTTCAAACATGACCATATATGCGCAATTCCTGCCCTCTGTATCTAAACCTCTATGGAAATGATTACACGGTCTTGTTGGGAGATTCCATACGTCACGTGGATACCGAACATATCAGTATATGTGAATGGATACGCGTGGGAGACGCTGAGCAGCGCGGCCATGTTGGAGTGAATTCAGACCAAATCCCATGTCGACAAAACAACATCAAATAAACTTTTTTTTAAATTTAAATGAAGCAAAATTTTTTTACAAAAATCACAAAAATTACTGTTAAATGAAATATCAATGTTTACACCTGCCACGTCTCGCCAAGGGAGTCCATTTTCTGCACTAAAACAAAGATGGCACGGCAATCCGGCTCCATTGCATAGACATTAGGCACTCTTTACTGAGACGAGAGATCATTTAGTGCCTCCGCCCCAAAGTCCCTTGCCCTATGCCGTTGTGGGACGTCCGGAGGTATTTTGTATGTGCGCGGAGGTGTGAGCTTTGACTTGGCAGAAGACAGAGGACAGGTGGGAAGGCTGGCGCAGCCAGCCAAAGTCCCATTACAGGCTCTAGGGGGCAGCGGTGTGTGACTGCAGGTGTGTGTGTGTGTCTTCACTGCGGTAATTACTTTTTGGAGATCCTGTGTGTGTTGTAGACTTCATAGAGATAGAGATGATAGATTTCTTCGCAGTCAAATCGAAATCGCAGATTGAATGGGTAACACTTTATTTGACAGTACCCTTGATAAATTGTACCTAACTAAATTTAGTAAAATGTAATGTGCTCTGTAACAATGTGTAATAACTTGTACCTATGGGTTAGATACACAATGGATTAATATATATTTGTAAGAGATAGGCTGAAGCACTCTGAATTTGCAGATAAAAAGTTTAATAGCGTGACCAACGCGTTTTGACTCAATGAGTCTTCAGCCTCAGCCTATCTCTTGCGAATTTGGTATGTTTGGCCCACCAAGCTTGAAGAGCACCTGTTTTTGTTGTTGTAAGTGTATTTGCTATCTAGCTTTTACCATCCGACCACGGTGATCCAGTGAGCACTCTGCTTCTTTTTCCTCTAATATATATTTGTAGTTTGTATGTACATCATGTAATAAGACATAACTCTAACCCTAACCTTAAGCCCTAACCCTAAGAGTCTTGTGTCCTATTACATACCGACAAAGTACTAATACAAGTTATTCAATTGTGTATATAACCCATAGGTACAAGGTATTACAGACTGTTACAGAGCACATTACATTTTACAAAATTTAGTTAGGTACAATGTATCAAGGTACTGTAAAATAAAGGGATACCATTGAATGTTCCCAACTTGCAAATAACAAAAAACAGCAATTATTTGGATAACATGTCCTTTTCAAAAAATAATAAACCAGGAAAAATGTCAGCTAACCTTGAAATTTTAGACCTAGCATGTCCTAAAACGCATGTGATTCTTGTTAAGCAGTACATTTTTCTCTCTCAAATTAAAATACTCCTGGGACATTTAAAATGTGCGCTCTGAACTCAGTCTTTTGCAAATCCAATCGCAGTCACAAGTGATATTCATCCCAAATCATTCAGGTCCAAGGGTCTAAGGCAAAGATCTTTAATAAAACTCTAGATAGGACATGGCCACAGTAATACATTGGAACGAATGGCAGTTCTGGCGGCCATCTTGTGTCTGGTCCTTCTGGTGCAAAGTAATCAAATGGAAACACCACTTATTTCCTTGATACCATTTGTATCTATTTTTAGTTATTTCATGACTCTTTGATGATTGTGACTGACCTTATGTCATATCTGACAAGAAAATAAAGTTTTTGCAGTTTTTCAAAAGTTATTTCAGTTTTATAGAATGCATAGACTTTAGTTACATTTGTTCATGGATTTTCCTCTGTTAAACACTTCAAATCGTTCAGTTCCATTGACATCAAATATTACATTTGTTTCCTACTTTAAAACAGTATTTCTGTATCTTTTAACACGACATGACACCTGTGGGTGTCTGGATGGAGGCGTGGTGTCTGTACCACGCCTTCTCTCAGTGCCCTGTGTTGGTGCCCTGTGGCTGCAGCCGAAGTGCTGCAGATGGCTGCTTGGATGGTGTTTCCTTACCTTCATCCAGGTAAGGAAACACCAACCTTATGTCCATTTTGTCCATTGTTTTATGGTGGGTGTGTGTGGTGTGTCTCTGGTGAGGTGGATAGGGTGAGTGTAAAATGTGACAATGTGTTTGTTTTTGTGGGAGGAGGTGTGTGTGTGAGTGAAAGCATTAATCTCTAAAGCACTTTGTGTTACCTGGACTGTATGAAAAGCACTTTATAAATAAAGATTGATTGATTGAAAGGATGGAGAAAACACTGCTAATACGGCTAAAACGAGACATCTCAAAGAAATGCCCTGGGGCCTCATTTATCAAACTGTGCGTGAGACTCTGACTTTGAAAGTGCGTAGGAAAGTAACGCAAAATTCTGTCCACAAAGTTTTTTTCCGATTGATAAAACCCTGCGTATGCGCCGGTCACACCTGACCGCAATCTTTCCTTCGCTGATCACACCTGGAGCAGAAAACTGCGGACATCACGGCACGCCCTCTGCCCGCCTCCATGAGAATATCCATTATCAGTGGGGGTAACGAGTAGTTTTAAGAGTAACGAGTTAAGTAACAAGCTTTTGCATTTGCAGGTAATCTAGTACTAGTTTCTTATTCAAATCAGTAACGTTAGTTTGAGTCCTGATCGCCCTCGTCTCATTTCTTCTACTGCTGAAGTGCTGCTCAGTCTGACAGCTCAACATGTCAGTGCTAATACGCTTGTGAAGACTGTGTCCTCCAAAACCTTACAGCAAGTCAGCAATATGGCAGAGTTTTCAGAGAGCGCGTTCACCTTGGGGAAGTACTTAAATTATTTTAAACATATTGGCGAAAAGGGCAATGCAGGCGAAGACAGAGAGGAAAACCATGATAGAGCTCGCCCATCGGTCCTTCCAACGTCATCAACAAACTCGTAGCTAGTTATGTGGTTGAGGAAAGCTGTACAATTAATCTGACTCAAGTTGAGTGTGTTGTATGTTTATTATTCGCAATTCAATGCATTTTGTAAAGTGTAAGAGCTCCTTTAGAGACGTTCTTTTTGTTCAAAACCTGGCGTAATTTCTGTCAGGGCCAAACTGTTACATAAAGCAAACGAAGCTAAGCTTTTATCGACTATAGGCCTGTAATTCATGCTCATTATTGTTGCCTATTTCTGTAATTTGTCCGCATACAAAATAAAGCTTAGTGAAGCAAATTTATTGTGCTATTATACATTTACATTTACTGGTATCAGGGTGTTTGCGTGAGTTAGCCGAGTTTGGGGCTGCTCAGTTTGTGAAATGCATCAGAAAAATGAGCGACAAATGAAGGCTATATAGATGTTTATTATTGGTAACGCACGTGTACTCTTAACGCTTTACTTTCATAATAACCAACATTTTGGTCCTCAGCTGCTGAAGGAAGAACCTTCTCTGCTGGGGCTGATGGTCGGGTCCCACGTCAGGTCCTGGATGGTGGTGCCCGGAAGCGGAAGCAGACCACGATGGTACAGGCCTGTTTTGATTTAGTCCTATAAGTCCTGGTTTAGCTTTAGTTTAGACCTGGTTTCGATCTCCCTGTCTCTCTATCTCTTCCTGTTTGGTAATTACTTTTTGGTGCTTTAGTGATTGGTTTGGGTGTGAGCGCAGGAGGAGGAGGAGGAGAGGCTTGTCAGAAGTTATCTCTCCATCTCATCTCATCTCGGTCGTCTGGCGGATTCCCTGGATGGCTCCGCGCCGCACTGTGCCGCTGTCAATCGGCCCGTCAACAGCAGCACAAATCGATGCCAATCTCCCCACATTTCTATTTTTAACTCCAGCTCGGCGGCAGCAGTTTGATAAGACTGATGCTTTCAGCTCCTTCTCTCTTTGTCTCTCTCTGTGTGTCCCCCTCCTCTCCTTCTCTGGATTAGTCCTGGTCTGGTTTATTTCAAGTTTTGTGCATTTACGTCAGGAGAGATGTTCAAATATCGTCGTCTGGACTGCGTTGATTGTGTTAAAGACATTTTGCTTCTGTCAAAAGCTTTGTCTTGCTCTTGTAGAGAGATTTCAGACTAATAATTTACATACAAACTAGAGGCTGATCAAAATTCTTCCCAATCCTGAGGGGAAACATCAGGTCTCCTACATCTTGTTTACCTCGGTCAGTAATGGGCCAATCACACCGGAGAGATGTCTCCGCAACTCGGACTGATTGCGTGCATACAAAACGCCTATCTCATCTGCCTAGAGACTAGACTAGAGTCACCGCTGGTCATGGAGATGTCTCTGAGACGCCCCCTTGGTAGATAAGGTGAGTCTCCCAGTAGTCTTGGTGAAAATAAACAGGTTCGATTTCAGCTGAATCTCTGCATGGTCTCAGAGAGGTCTACGCGGCCTCAAGCAGCTGTGGCAACGTTGTGAACACGATTTGTTGTCCTCAACCTGTGAGACGTTACTGTGACATCCCTGCAATGTCTCAGAGACTTGTTGGATACCAAGGAGCTCTCATAGAGTCGTATAGAGTCTCTTTGAGATCTCCTTGGTATCTGACAGGTCTCGGAGACATTGCAGGGACGTCACAGAAATGTCTCACAGGTTGAAGACAACAAATAGTGTTCGCAACACAACTGCTAGAGACCACGTCGACTTCTCTGAGAACTCCATGTTGTCTCCACTGAAATTGAACATGTTAGTTTTCTCAGAGACTACCGGGAGACTCGCCTTATCTCCAGGGAACGTCTTGAAGACATCTCCGAGACATCTCTAGTTTACAACTCGTCTCCAGGCCAGTGAGATAAGTCGTGTTGTTTTGAAGATTGCTTGTGTAGGGGAAAATGTTATATTGTGGCTCAAAAATGCAGGTTATAGATCGTACAGTGAGACATTGACTGTTGCTATGGACATTTCGGAACACTGACAAGAAGCTTCTGAAAACACAAGCGAAGCAACTTAACTCCATCAACACAGTCCAATCGATGATATTTAAATCTCTACTCTGATGTAAAGTTCATGGAACGATAGAACCTTCAAAGACATACTGTATCTCTTCTTTGGTTGGGAAGTTCAGGTTTATGCCAACTTTGGTGATGCTCCAAAAGTGGAGATTTGGGGCACTTACCTGGAGGTTGTGACATTGTTTCAAGATACAATAAAAAAAAAAAAAAAATGACAATATGCATGTACAGTATCTTGTTAACAGCATAGCCACACAGAGACAACGAGCTAACAATGTCAAAAACGGAGCATCCACATGAATCCAGTTGTGTGTGAAAAGGCTGTGACGCAACCGCAGAAAACAGAACACAGTAGATAGTAATGTGCTACGAACTTACAGGAATGAAAACTATAACACAGAATATGAAACTGCTCCATAGATTTACGACATGCGTGCTGAAAAGATTTACGCTTCAGAACTCACTGGACTAAAGCAGAAACGACCAAACGTTTACTGTCAGTCCAAAACACAGAATGGAGGCTGTTTTCTTGGTGTTTTCCTCCGGGTCACCTGTGAGTTGAGCATTCTGCAGGTAAAGTCATTATAAGGTCAGAAGATAAACTATGGTGCTGTGATGTCATAGTTTCGGAAAAGTTGCGGACGCTGTAACAATGGGGCCACATAAAGGGCGTTGTGCGATACTTCCGCTCTGGGACCAACCTTAAAAAATAATTAGAATCAGAGTTTATTGCTATTGTCAGTGAACAGATTCACAAACTATGAATTTTCATCAGTGGAAACGTACAACACGAAACATAAGACTTGCGGTAAAGATAAATAGTAAACTATACAAACTATAAAATACAATAACATAACGATTTGACTCAGAACAACAGATTAACCTCTTAACCCCCACCTTAACCGAGCGCATTTTCTCCAATTTGGCTTTACCCAAACCTAAAAGCTTCTTGAAAAGAGTGTCAAAATAGCAACAAAAACGAGACGAAAACAATTATGAAAATGCAACAGATGAGCGACAAAAACATGACGAATAGGTGATGGAAAAGTTTAAAAAAAAGAAGAGCAACAGAAAATTGATGAAAAAGTGGTGACTAAATGACAAAAATGTGGTGAAAAAGCCACACAAAAGTCACAGAAAAGTGACAAAAAAAGTGCTGAAAATATGGCCAAAAATTTGATTAAAAAACAACAAAACACAAAACAAAACAAGTGATGGAAAAAACGTTCAAAAAAGAGACAACGCGAGGAAAAAGATCCATTTAGATGAGTTTAGTAGGTCTTAGCTTTCAAATGGGGGTTACACTGGCCTATAGGCTGTGACCTTATGCTTTGGGTAAAGCTGAACTGGAGGAAATTGCACTCGGTTAAGAGAGTGTGGACAGGGTGGACAGACCATATTGTGCAATAGAGCAGTGCAAATGGCTGGAACAGGTTATTATGTGTTCATGAGTCGGATACAGTTATTGAGTGTTTTTATAGTGTTCATTAGTCTGATGGCAAAGGGGGCGGGACGTACGGGTATGGATGGACCATAGCCTCCTGCCTCAGGAGAGAGGGGTGAATAGTCCATGTCCAGGGTGAGAAGGGTCAGCTGTGATCCGGGCCCTGGAGTTCCACAGAGATGGGAGCCTAAAGCCAATCACCTTCTCCGCAGCACGATTCTTATCCCAAGCTGTGGCGCCAGGGTACCACACGGTGATGGAGGAAGTGAGGATGGACTCAATGATGAGATTTCTGAGCTGCCACAGGATCATTTACAGACCCCCAAAACTCCGGCTGCGTATGAACGATGCGTGGATTTGATCAAAAACTTTTGCGACCTGAACTTGACGTTGTTGTGCGTTTGGTTTATTTGGTAGGGACAGTGCAAGTTAATGAACAAGCCACACCGGATTGTAGCCTTGGGCTAATTTCCATCCGTCGTCCCCCATGCGCACTCTCAAACACACTCTCATTCATCCTGGCCTATTGTACATGTTTTTAGTGGTAGGGGAAACCGGAGTACCCGGAGGAAACCTACGCAGACACGAGGAGAACATGCAAACTCCACACAGAAAGGCCCCGGCCTTGGTGGGAATCGAACCCGGGACCTTCTAGCTGTGAAGCACAAGCGCTAACCACTGTACTACCGTGCCGCCATGTGTGGATGGGGACTTCGTTTAGTAGAAGATCTTTATTTATATAGCGCCTTTCACAGACATGGTCACAAAGCGCTTTACATGAGACAATTGTACATTCACTCCATACTCAGTGGTGGTAAACTACGTTTGTAGCTTCAGTTTCCCCTGGGGGAGACTGACAGAAGCGCTGTCGCAACTGCACAGATCTGCGCCAACAGTCCCTCTGGCCACCACATTCACACACACACCTCATTCATCCTGGC
The DNA here is from genome assembly GCA_007210695.1 of Neogobius melanostomus. NCBI lineage: Eukaryota > Metazoa > Chordata > Actinopteri > Gobiiformes > Gobiidae > Neogobius > Neogobius melanostomus. Next base: position 5,801,973 of record VHKM01000057.1, read on the forward strand.
CTATTGTACATGTTTTTAGTGGTAGGAGAAACCTACGCAGACACGGGGAGAACATGCAAACTCCACATAGAAAGGCCCCGTCCAGGTGGGAATCGAACCCTGGACCTTCTAGCTGTGAAGCAAGAGCGCTAACCGTACCGCCGTTTACTTAGAGCAGTCCTTATAATCTAAGGACTGCTACAGTATATGTCACGTCTCTTTCATACAATTTGTGGTCCAAAAGAAGGTTTACAAGCCACAATCATGCAAGATATGTCCACTTTATTCACAGCAAACACAAAAATGATTCTGAAAGGTGGATTCTCTCTCTCCCTCTCTCTCTCCATCTCCTGCTGATGGGAGGTGATAAGAGACACAGAGGGAGCAGCTGAAGGCACAGCCTCACACTTTTAGAGTCTCTCCTTGAGCCTATTACTGGTGTGAAACTGTCAGGAGAAGCCTGGTGCCAGACTTAATGGCATTCACATTATGTCCTTTATAGGCGTGTTACATTGTTCTTTCTACAGATAAAAATGTTCTATTTTAAAACTCCTATATTCTGCTTTATCCAAGCTTTTTAAAATGTACCTTTGGATTCCTTAGATTTGGGTTTCCAGCTCATGTTTTATAACTCTAAAGGAAGAAGGGGAAAGTTTCAGCCCAAAGTTCTGTGCGGTGAAGTGTCTCAGAGATTAAGCTTAAAACAGTCTCTGCTCTGTGCGCTGAAAAGATTGGAGTCCGCCGAAGAAATTTGGACCACATCCAAGTAAACATCTCTAAATGGCTCGAGCTGTCTCCCTAACCTTAACCGTAAAGAAAACCGTTGCTGTCTGTTTCTCAGTTAAAACAAGACCTCCTGACAACACTTATGAAGTAAGCATAAACAATGAAATAAAAGTAAAAGAGACCAAATATCTTGGAATTATTCTTGACAACAATCCAAACATTTCAAAGTCAGGTCAAAAGTGTGTGTAAAAAGGTCAAATCCAACTTGAATTGTTTTCGTTTCATCAAAAGGGATCCGTCCCATCAGACTGACCTGTAAATACATGCATGATATGTTTTGTTCACATCTGTCTCACTGCGTCACATCTTGGTCACAAACGTCCCGTCCACACTCAAGCAGGTCGTTTCATTGTAGAAAACCTATGAGATTGCATCAGTGTGATATCATTCATAGACTTAGGGCCAGATCTTGTGCACGGACAGCCCTGCTCCAAACGCATCGTTAGACCGGTGTCATTTTGCTGTTACGCTATTTGACTGTGCCACTGGCAAGAGGGCATTGCTTAAGATATATATACAGTATATTAATATATTTAAAAAAAGAGGTCGACAGCACAGAGCGCTCTCCTATAGCAGCCTCACATACTTTTCCTCGTTGACATTGCGCTGTCTCCTGTTCTTCCTTTCACAGAGCTTTTATAAGCTCTATCAGTCGAACTTGTGTTAAACATTGTCCGTGTCGGGTGTACAGTCGGTGTAACGTCAAGATGTACTGCTTTGTCGAGCGGCACTGAAAGTTACACTGTGCATGCACCCACTGCTAGTTTCACATGTAAAATGCGTTTAAAATTTTTATTACATAATTTGACAGGATTTAAGCCTAACCTTAAGGTATCAAAAAGAGGAAGGGAGAAATGCTTCTTGGACCTCCTCAGAGTGTGATTAAAAACCAGAGGTGCTCTTTAGAGCAGGGACTCCTAAATGGACAAACATAGCCCCAACGCCTCGGCTCGCTCGGCCGTAATTGCGTTAGCGCGATCCAAACAAAAGCACACGTTCACCCCCCACTCCCCCTCTTCCTTCCCCTCGTGGAGTCTGGTTGGAGGAAAAAGGTTGTTCTACATAACATCTCTATTGGCCACGGGAGTCTGTCCTGCCCATCTAATGCGCTAGGTCCAGGAGCTGCACGATCTCACAGTGCGTTCCTGCTCAGCGCAAAAAGTTATGCTATAGTCTGTGTTTAGAAACAGTAGATCAAGCCCATAATCTTTTGACAAAATGTTAGTACTCTGAAGTTGTTTGTTAAATGTTATTAAATGTTTCATTTGTCGCAGCAGTTTTCTTTCTCTCATTTTAGATTTCGGGCTCCCTGAGACCCTCCACCAGAGCCTCGGTCAGTACGGACTGTGTTCTCCCAAAATCTTTTGGACAGTCCAGTTTGGATCCAGACTGTGGAACTCTCTGCTCACTGACTTAAAACTGCAGACTGATAGAACAGCTTTAAAAGAGGTCTGAATCAGAGCTGCACACATGGTAACGCTGTATGAAATGTATATTGATGATGATATACTGGCCTTCCCAGTACCAGCAGGCCTAAAGAGCAATTCAGTACTGAACAGCAACTATTAATGCAAAATCAACGCAACATCTCCAAAACCCGGCAACTTTCCAACTATTTCCTCACAACTATTCCTGAGCTCCGCAACCTCCCCGTATCCAAAGTGACAGTCTTTGATCAATTACATCCGTTTACTTGTTATATTTGCACGTAGGAAGTGGTATCCAGCGCCTCCATGAGGGTAAATGTATCCGAGTCTCATTTCTCTACTAACTGCACCCTTAAGACCGACCCATTTATGCTTTCCGTTCTTAACGCACACAATACGCATGTAGCTTTCTGAAATAATAATATATTTTGTTAATCGCCTTTTTAGACACTCAAAGGCACTTTGCATCAGTGAAACACATTAAAAGTAGTAGAGTTAAAGTTAAGTTAAAAACAGATGGATGTGAAAAGGACAGATGAGTTTTAAGTTTATGTATACTGCATGAAGTTTGTTCCACAGTACGGTCCACAGCTGTGCAGGGGGACAGGGGATGTTTGATGTAAAAATGTATTGTTTTAAGCAGATACCGAAGTTCAGACCGAACTCACCATAATCTAAATCTGCCAGAAAGTAAAACAAACCAACAAAAACTCATACATTGATCCAAAGCATTGTAGTTCCTTGTTGACTGGGGAGGAAAGTTTTGTTTTGGTATAAAGCTTATGATGTGTGGACGTACCATGACCACACAGGACCTGCATAAGCCCAAACAAAAGCAGTAGACTCCTAATAACACTGTTTACTATGAAATCTTCCAAACAGCACAAAGGGTGAGTGTGTTAATTAATCCCTGAGAGCAATTACATGGGATTAGCAGAAACCTTCATACAGTAAAGTAGACTACGCTAGACCCCCAATTAAAGAAATGTTGAAGTAACGTTTTATTTTTTCTGTGGCATTTCAGACTGGGAGCATGCACTGTGCACCTGCGGTATAATGAGCCTGCTGCTAATGTGGAAATACCACCTCAGATTACTATAAACTTGATGGCAATTAATGGGGGGTGTTATGCTAAATGTACTCATTTATATTTTTTGAAAAGCTTTTTAACATGTAATGAAGTTGTACATATTGGGAGCTGAGTTTGGAGCAATGGGCGACGAAAGCCCTTCTCTTTGGTCCTCATGGCGGGGACTAGGATCGAGTCCAAAAGTAAGTAAGTGCCTTATTTGTCACTGTACAACCGTACAGGGAAATTGTGTTCAGGTGTTAGTCCTGAGCCGATGCGACCACTGTGGGCCGACCTGACCAGCATGTTTTTGGAGGTCGGGAAAACCGTTGCACCTGGAAGAAAACTGGCTGGCTGCCTTCAGTGATCCACTGAAACGGGGCCTTCCGGGTTTGTCCCTGTTTCAGAGCATGGTGTCCTGCACTGGGCAGCTCCTCCACCACCTCCTTCCTCTTGCGCAGCTCCCTCCGCTCCACAACAGTCTTTCACCATCTCCTCCTTGTTTGTTCCTTTTTTGTTTCCTGTAGCTCCTCATGTGACGCCTCCACTGTGCTGCAGGTGTGTGGGGCTCTTGGTGCCTCTTCAGTGTTTCAGAAGAAGAAATGTGTTGGTCTCAGATGTCTTTAGCTCATAAGCTGTTTTGTTTACTTTAAAAAGCTGTTTTCTTCAGGACCATTATGGACACTGAACCTCCACAAAAACATGGAAGGAAGATGTACAAAAGCATCCAGCAAAACAGCGTGGAACACAGAGACCAAAAATACAGTTAGCAGAAAAAGGCAAAACAACGCTGCTGTACCAAGAGAGAGGGAGTTGCCTCTTGTTTACACGTTTAACTACAATAAGGAAAGTTAGAAACCAATGGGGATTTTACAATAGAGGTGAGATTGGGCCTGAACAATCCTGCCCGACCCAACGCAGGCCCACGGGCATAAAGCCTGACCCGACCCCGACCAATTAACTTGAACTGTAGACCCGAGCCCGAAACAAACCCGACAAAATAACAATTTTTAACGGTATATTAAGGCAAGCATCACAAGTAATTTGAAACCGCAGCTTATATGTTTTAGCAAATGTTTTTGTTTAACGTTTCGAATGCACTTTAAGTTTATTTTGCTACTGATCTCCTCTGTTGATATGCTAAAAGCTCTATCTAAAAAAAGCTATTAAACAAGAAGACATAATAAATTTGCTAGAAACTGCACCTTATAGACAAGCTGTACGAAATGCCTTGCCCAAGAACACAACAGTAGTAGCCTCAACCTTGAATTTAAGCGATCTTACCTACACGTTACAGGAGATGAGTAATGATATGCTCCCAATGGGTCCGCCCTCAGATGTTTCCCATTAAAGTCCGTTGCCTCCTGCCTGTCTGTGTGTCAGCGCCTATTATATCACACCGAGAAAGAGGCGCGCTGAGATTAACCGCATTTGACTTGAAAAACACTGTTTTTCTTGCAAATTTCTGCCGAGAAAACGACAATTTTCCCCCACAGCCTGTTATATCCTTTTGATGGTTTCTTTCTCTACCGCTATCCGGCTAATTTCGCTTTATCTCGCCATTAAGGAGGGTAATTTTCCACATAGAACAAAAAGATATCTTAGCCGTGGCGCGGTATAAGATTAGCTAATTGCTTCTCTTTGTGTCCGTGGCTTTGATGTCGACCCAGCCGCTGTAGCGAGGAGGCAGCGCGGCATGCTGGGTACAGCCAGAGTATTATGTAAGTTCAACAAATTTGATCTACACAGGCCACCGGGAGAACGACTTTGGAGTCCTAGGCTGCTCATGAAACTGATTTGTAGTTTAAGCGTGTAAACAGATTCAAAGTTATGTAAACGTCCATGTTTTTCACAGTCTATGGTAGGGTGACCAGATGTCCCAGTTTACCCGGGACAGTCCCAGTTTTGAGTCTTTTGTCCCACATCCCAATAGATTTCTCCAAAACCACTGATTTGTCCCAGTTTTACTTGGTCTCTGTCCCATTTGTCCTGATTTTTGGTCAATGTAGTCCTCAAAATAACACGGTTCACTTGAAAATGAATGTTTTTGGCCCGTGTGAATGTCTGATACCATGAATGACCAATTAAAAACCTTAATTCTAGCAGCTCAACATGGATTGGTGAATGTCATGAGATATTAACAGTTTTACCATTCAACATGGGAAAAGACAGTCAAGATTCGGCACCTCTGTGGCATATGCCGAATTTTGTCCCAGTTTTTAAATTGGAAAATCTGGTCACTTTAGTCTATGGGCGATACTCAAGTCGTTTGGTTCCATTATGTGCTTATGTGATTTGAAGAGCCCATCGTATAGTAGTGACAAACTGTTTTTTTTTAATCAAACGCCTAACGCTCTGACTTGTCCTGCTTTTAATTCTTTTTACTGTATTTCTATTTCCCTTCCAGACTTTAGTCAAGGTCCTGGTTTTGCCCCGGCTTAGTTCTCGTCCTTAGCTAGTCCTGTAGTGCCAGTTGAGTCCTTTTATTTGCGTATTTCCCCTCGCATTTCTTGGCAGAAGACGCCTCAAAACGCGGTCTTTCTAATTGGATGTTTTTGCGGATGGCAGATTCATCAAGCCGCGGGATATTTAATGTTGTTTGGGCAGCAGAGGGGTAATACAGCCAGGCCATTAACATATCATTAGTGAATCCTAGGCAGCCGTAATCGCAGCCCAAAACGCTGACGCTACACTCCCCGTGAAGTGGACTTTTTTTTCTTTTTTTTTAGAGAGAGATGTCGAGGAGAAAATGTGCAAAACTCAGCACCGCGCGCTCACAATGGGAAGTCTATGGGTCAAGCTGTTTGCTCGCTACATGGCGATCGCTTAGAGCCAATAGAGGAAGGGAATAATCAGTTCAGTCGATGCTGAAAACAAATACGCTGCCTGACCAAAAAGAAAGTTGCCTCCTAGATTTGACTAACTGTTCTGATGTGGGGTTGCTGCAGTTGGTCGCACTAAAAGCCCAAAGAATGAGATCAGCCGACGACCTGAACATCCTGAATGGGGTTATTCCATGAAACCTTTTAACCCACGCCTTAACCAAGTGTATTTTCTCCAATTCTCATTTGCATTTTTGGCACTTTTTGTTACACTTTTTTGTGACTTACTTAAGCCTACATTGGGTGGTATTAGTTAAAGCAGACACTGTTTACTCATTCTTGTGATTTTAATAAAGATCAGACCACATTTTATGACCAGTTTAGGCAGAAATCTAAGAAATTCCAAACGGTGAACTCACTTTCTCCTCCCACTGGCCCTCATACAGACGGCATCCCTGGAATCGCCCATATAAGGTCATGTTTGAAAACATTTAAAGGGACTATACAGAGTTTAAAAATGTTAAAAGTAAGTATTTTCCTCCCCCTACATGTTCCAGCCATGTCCTAATGTGTAGAATGAGCCCAGACTGCAGTTACACGTAAGACCTGAGCAGAGCCGGTGCTGGCCCTTCTGGGGCCCTAAGCAAAAATCAACACGGGGGCCCTACAGTACCTACGCATCCCATGGCTATTCGACGAAGCGCGAACCTGTCACGGTAGCGCAGCGGTTAGTGCTCGTGCTTCAAAGCTAGAAGGTCCCAGGTTCGATTCCCACCTGGACGGGTCCTTTCTGTGTGGAGTTTGCATGTTCTCCCTGTGTCTGTGTAGGTTTCCTCCGGGTACTCTGGTTTCCCCTACCACTAAAAACATGTACAATAGTTTCCCCTCTGGGGCAAGGACTCCCCTGAAAAAGAGATTCTTAATCTCAGTGGGACTTTCCTGGTTAAAAAAAAAATAAAACAAATAAACAGTTCCACTGTGCAGTAGAGCAGGGCAGAAGTGGAACATAATGACCTCAATTCAGGCCCTGCCCCACTGTGTGAGAACCACTAAGCCACTGCAAGACTGGGATTCAGGACTACTACTAGTCTATTTCCCCCACTTTTTAAAATGGTAAATGGCAAATGGTCCCATTCTCTCACCTTTGGTCCCTGACCCACAGTTTGGGAACCGTTGATTTAAAACTAACTAAAACCTGCACCTGACGGTCTTACTACTGAGAATTAGCCTGTGAGTAGTCCAATTAGTTTTAGACTGTGCACATTAAGCGAACCAGAGTTACTATAAGTAAACTGTGCTCATTCAACTCCTCTTTGACCAGGCCACGTAGAACGACTTTACTCTCGTCTATTCGCCCAACGACTGTCCTGATTCTCCGCTAGAGACAATAAGAAGAGAGTTTAAATGAGTGTGTGGCAATACAGCCCCGAGTCCGCGCAGAGAAAACATGAGAGCAGCGCCCGGTACACGGGTGACATGCAGGCGCACAGGAGGCGACGTGAGCACCGGGAGACAGACAGACAGCTAAGCGAGGACGCGAAGGGGAGAAGCACTCGCGCCTCGGGAGTGACGGGGGGAAGGCGGTAGGTCTCTCCTGCTCATCCACTTCAGCAGACTGCTGCGTTTAGGTGTTTTATGTGCCAAAGTAGGAGGAGTGTGCGCGCTGTCAGAGAGCCTGTCCCCGTACAACGCGTTGATTAATAAATGAAAAAACACCGTAGTTTGACGGAGATGCGGGGCCCTTACGGCTGCGGGGGCCCTACGCACCTTGCGTAGTTTGCGTATAGGAAAAACCGGCTCTGGACCTGAGGTGGCAGTAGCGAGTATAAAATGACCAACTTGCATCTAGTCACTTTAAGGGGGAAAACAATTTGGAGCAAAACTTAAACGTTCTCTAATTTTTCAAAAACTACTTTAAGAAATGCTGAATTATGAACATAGTTTTCTACTAAATGAAGATACAAAGACATAGGGAGGAGCAAAAAAACCCCATTTCGTTCTAATGCTAACTAAGCTAGTGCTAGCTATGACGGCCGTTTTTTTTTGCTTCTACTGAACAATCTGCGGTGAAAAAATATCCATAGGGACCCGATTTAGACTTGACTTAATTTATGTGTGATAAATAAGTTCATATACCACCAGAAAATGGCTAAAAAGAGTGTAAAAATTGTGTTTCCCAAAAGATTCTATTTTCCCCCTCGGCGAAGTCACGCCCCCTTCTATGACGAGATGTTGTCTGTATCATTTATCAATCTGGACGTGGGCGTAAGGTGCGCTCAAATCCTACACCAAGTCAGGAGGTGGTGTACATTATACACCAATTTTAACTAAACACTAAACAGCGCAGGAAAACAGTTTTTAACAGCATGAATTGTATTGCCATATTGCATATTATCCTCATTAGTGATTTAAACATGAAACAAGGCTACAGTGTTAATGTTTATGTACAGACTTTGATTCAATGTTGCTGCTGCACAAACTTTGTGTGGATGGCTTCCCCGCCTCACACCCGCTGCCGTGTACCGGGACACCGGGCCTCACCTGGGTCTGCGCGAGGCCATGCTCCGTGTTCTGGCTGGTTTGAGCGCCGAGTCTGTTGACCGTATTCCGTGACGCGAGTAGCCCGGATGTCAAAGAAATCCTTCGACAGCACCACAGCTTTCTTCGGTCCGGACGGTCTTTGAGTCGCGTCCAAAGGGTTTGCTGACCGCACAGTCTTCTCTCGTCAGGGGAATGATCGAAGCACGTCTCATAGCAGGGCTGTCTTCGGTCCGGACGGGTTCGTTAGGTTCCGGTCGGCTGTCAGCTCTTCACGCACCTGTTTTCTCCCGGTGGAAGGCTCTGCTCAGGCCGAAAGATGCGTAGTTCTTCTGCCCCCGGCTCCAGCGCTGAGTCCGCGGAGCTGGCAGCTGCTTTTCGCTGGTTCAGATTATGGTCCAGAGTCTGCTCTGACTGCAGCGTTATATCCATGCTTTCTTCTTTTAACCACACACACATTTTATACACTTTTTATAGGCTATTTAGGCCTACAGCTTATTTAATCAAGATAACTTTTTATTATTATTATTACTTTTATTTAGTAAATGTGATCTTGGATTGGCTATAAGGTTAATGTTGGTTACTGGCAGATTTTATAATCTTTCTGTATGATAGACAGTTAGAGAGGATGGCATGAAGCATCCTAAAAGACACTGCACATCCTTTGCATTCAGAGTTTCCATTGCTTCCATCTGGGCGTAGGTTTTTAATGCCAAAACGCCATACGAATCGTTTAGTAAAAGCTTTGTTCCCGCCGCCCTTTCCTTGATGAACCTGACACGCCTTCTTATCTTGGTTACTGTCCAGGGGCTTAAATATCTGTTGTATCTTTAGGCACATCCTGTTAGTGTCTGGAGCACTTACAAGTTTTATATTTAAACATGTACGTGGTGTTTTATCTTTGTATAATGTGTTTTAATGTTGACTAGTTCTCAGAAATGCAAGACAAGTTTACCTACGGGCAGGGGTTAAAGTGGCCGTTCCCGACCGTTCCCGCACCTTGCATGGCCAAAAAAAAAAAAAAAAAAGTGAATGATTTCGACTTGCAATAAGAATACTAGGTCGGGCCAGGTGTAGGAACGGGTAGTTTCATTGTTAATTTGCTGAAGCTGCGCTGGACAAAAGTCAGCAGCAGCTCCGTCCGCTCCTCATGCATGCGGATTTATGCGCCTCAATATTACAGTATTGATCACGAAATCATTTTCATCAACTTTATGGATATAAACTAATCCATAAACGGAGTCTACTCTTCCCAAGCTTTAGTCCGCTTTTTATTTCATATCAATCAGCCTCATATTTTCGGTTTTAGAGATCAATTTAGGGAGCATAAGAGAAAAAGGCGATAAAACAGTGCGGCGTTACGGCGCGATGTCGGCCTTTTTCACAAAGCATTTGCTCTGATCAGATCCTCTGAATCTGCCCGCGGTTTAAAAGTAACAACAGAGTTATGCATTCTGGCTAAAGTTGAGTCTTTAGAGTCTTCTGGAGCCTGTGTCTCCTCCTCACTGATCAGCGCGATGAGCAGCTACAGACGGAGAAAAAACAGGGGCGGAGCTGACACGGGGAGCAGAGGGACTGGGGCCCCACAGGGAAACAAGGATGTTGACAGTACATAAAAACAGTAAATACATAGATCAAATAATAAAAGCAGACTTGCAGCTATAAAAATCAGTGTTACTTTTTTTTTTCTTTTTTTTAGGAAACTAATCATAAAGTACAGTTCTTATTTTCATCACTGTAAAAGGCCAAATTAAACAGCATATTTTTGCCTAAAATCCACCAGATTGCATTAAATTGTATCTGATTATTCAAAAAATTTCCCGGGTAGGACGGCTGTTGCTCTAACTTTCTGGGAGTATCTCAAACAAGAGCACATATAAAGAAATATTATTCTGTGAAATGGTTTAAAACTTATTTTTAAAATAAATAAATTAAAAGTAATATAAAACACAGCCTTTCATATATCGACCTAATGTAGCGTTCCGAGTCTTCAAGATTAGAGTTCCACCACCTCCCAAAATCCACTTTAACCACTGCCTACGGGTACAAATAAAGTAACCTAACCTAACCTATCTTCCTCATGCGCAAAAATGTCATATTTGTTGTGTTAAAAACATTTATTTATCATTTCCTGGTTAGAGAAATGTTAGATAAACAAATCTTCTGTCTTACTCACAGAACAATCTTCAACAGTTTGCACTAGGAATATATCAAATATATCTTAGACACGATTGATAAAAGAATGTAGTTTCTCAGTCATCCCGGTAGTTGATTAAAACTCAAAAAAGGATGCTGTCTGGGTGGGCGGCAAAACTGTCAGCTCTTTTTAAAAGTAAGTCTAGTTGTTTTGATTGACTTTTTTGAGTTTTTATCGATAAAAGGCACACTTTTTTAAAATTCAAATCATCTAAAATGACAATGGGACTGATATTTACGCTTTGAAAAAAGAGTTTTGCATAAAACCTTAGGCCACAACTCACAAAAAGAGGCTGCAACGGTTTGACAAATGAGTGCATTTAGCTTTGACTTTTGTGCAGAATGCAGTAATTGAGCATTCAATGGGGGTCCATTTCCTCTACAATTACTGCTGTACCTTCTCCTTTTATGGCAAAGCACCTTGTTCTCTGCTGCTTCATGCACATTATTACAGAGGCGGGATCCCTTGTTGTTGCTGTTAAATTCTCTCGGCAATGACAGACAACGGTTATAGTCCCTTTTGTTTGAATGACAGTTGTGTGTTTTTCCATGTGTTTTCATCTTTCCCCATCTTTTCCAAACCCCGATACTTATAAGCTTACCAGAAAAAGCAGCCCTAAGCTCAGACGTGAGCTTAATGGTAATGAAATAGAGTCCGTTTCTCCTTGAGGTTAGGCTTGATCATGTCCACCGTTGTCCTTGCCCCGTCTCTCTGGCTGGATCCCCCCTCCTCTCCCCACGTCCGGCTCGTTGTTGACTTGGCTTCGGTATCGGCGAGCGGCAGGCCTCATCTGTGTCAATATTTAACAGACTCCGGGCTTTAATTACCGATTCCCTTTAGTGCCCGCGCTCAAATTTTAGGGATTATCCAATTACCGCACGCATGCCGACAAACAACCCACCCCATCTTTGCTTTTTCGGTAATTGCCAAAAGCTGCATGAGGTGCCACACATCAGACCAAACCCATCGGGGAGAATTATTGAATAGAGAGAAAATGTGGGAAATGAACAGTCTGGAAGTCTGTGGGGATACAATGTCGGCACACAATGTAAGGTTAAGGTTATTTTAGAAAAGTTTGTTCTTCGATTTGTTTTTAATGGAGTGATATTGGCTTTGTCCTCCTTTGGTATACTGTATTGTACCCTGTGCATCTAATTATAAAGCATTTGTATAAAGTTCATGAACTTGCAGGCGAGTTTTCTAGCATTTCTGTGAAAATTACCCCGAAAAGTGACCCTGCAAGTTGTGAAATGTGCCAGTAAACTCGCCCGTGGGAAGACTTGGGCTGCTACAATTATGTTTGGAAAGCTAGGTTAGAGTTTGGACCACAGCTATCATTTTTGTAATCCAAAATCATATAGGGCCTTTAAAGCCTCGACTTGAAGTAAGTCATTTTTCTTTTGTATTGTCCATCCATCCATTTTCTTCCACTTTATCTGGGGTCGGGTCTGTCTGCTGTAAATTGTTATTAATCGTCAGAAAGGGATAATCGATAGTGCCCCATGTTGTCACAATGCATGGGGTTGACTGTCCCTATTGTTGGTATTATTGAGGTTTCCTATGTCAGCGTGAGTGTAAATTTGTGCAACTTTGTGTTTAGTGTAGAATATTTACCCCAATGCCCCCCAAAAAACTATTATTAAAATGAAATCATCATGGAAACACATGACAACAACAAAATGTAAGTAAGTGCTTTGTTCATTGCACAATTGATTGATTGATTGATTGATTGATTGATTGATATTTTTATTTCAAGCTACACAACACAGGCACAAAAGCCAGAAAATCTAAAAAAATAAATAAATAACATTCTAGCTCGAAAAGGAGTGGGAAGAAGACAAGCTTATTGACTCCCACCCCTGTTCATATACTTAAATAATAATGTGGTTGCAACAATAACAATGTTTAGTTCTTATTGTCTTACTAAACAATTAATTTGGTTACATATTTACAACAAATGCAACAATGCATTACATTAAAGGTGTGAGAGAGGATTTTGCTACCGATGATGACTCCAACGGCTATTTGTGAATTTTTGAATAGTGCGCATGCGTAAGAGCCCCCACCTTCGCACGAGCTTCTTACGTTGGAAACGCCTCCGCCAGTTCACCCGTGTGTGTGCTGCGCAAGTGTATTTGTTTACTATTTGTTTACGAGTATTCACTGCTGCAGCTACGACTTCCTTCTGCCTTTAAAATGTCGGACTCCTCCATGGTAAATACCCTTTTACTATAAAACTTGTGTTCCTTTTATTTATTTATTTTAAAGACAAAAAAAACGATCTACAAATGATGTAAAATGCTTGTATGAATGCTGCATTGTCTTGCTACGTAGTTGCAGCATTTATATTATGCTACAAGTTAGCTTTACAGATGCAAGACATTGATTCATCCTTCTGTCTGTATTAGTCGTTTGGTCAGTACATAAACTTCAGTATATAAATTGATATTGAATGTTTTTTTTTTTCGTTGTTAGAGCTTTGAAGGGTTCTGACATCGAATATAAGCCACCCACATCACATGCAAGATGGGCATAGGGCAGGCGTGGAAGAGAACCTCTGAGCACCGGGTGTCACTGGGAGCAGCAGGAGACCTCCAGCCAGAGGACGAGACTCTTTACTAAATGATTTTTTCGAATGAATGACAACATAACAAAATTTCTGGATCTCCAGCAACAAAGGACTGACAATGACCGGGTGTTTGAAAGATTTGCGACCATTACCCAGACCCACATGGCAATTACGTTAGATTCATTCCTTTCAGACTGTAGATATATATTTTTAAACTCTGCATTATTTTGGCAAGTGTGCAATAAAAACATTCTTTACATATGTGTCTTGCTACTTTAAAAGTTCAGTCATCACAAGGAAGTTTATAAGTTACTCAATTTCATATTAGAATATTCAAAACAACCTTTCACATTTCACCATTAGTAATCACAATCAGAATGATATCAGGTTGTAACTTGTATCACCATTGTCAGTGTGTCTTCAAAATGTAGAACATGTATTTTGTACCATAGTACAACATGGAAATGTAAACACAACCATGAAATGAAGACAAAAACAAAGAATGAAATAAAAAGTGTGACCTCAGTATATTTTATGGACCACTTTGTCTTGGTAATAATATATAAGCATAAATTATGAACGCAAACTTAGAACACAACTGTTTATTCAGTGTTTTGAGTTTCTAATATTTCATTTGACATTACTGTACAGCTATAATTTTGATGAGTCTGATGGCAGAAGCTGGTTCCCCGTCTATTCTGACAGTTGTCCTGTTTGAAAGAAAAAAACAACAATTTATGATTTCCAAGGATTGTTTTCTTCAATACATCATTCTAATTACAATATTGCTGTTATATCATAGTGTCTACCCAGTCAAAAGAAATGTAATGATAGAATATACTAGTCATCTGCATAATACCGACTTACTCAGTCCTCTGCTGACCTGTTGCTGCTCTAGCTCTTGTATTGTTGGGGTTGGTCCACCAGCTAGAGTCCCAAGCTTTCTACGGTCATCAGGTCTGAAAGGGTTTTTGCCATTCCTCCCTTAGATAAATCCTTGTGCGAAGTGTGATCGCCTGCTGGTCCGATATGTTTTTGTAGTCCTTTTGGAACTTTGTACAATCGCCACAGCTTTGTTCTCTTGCTGTAGAGTCTGCCTTTTCTGGAGTGGGAGGGGAGAGAGGGGGTAGAAAGAACAAATAGAGCGCATAATGCTTTATACGTGCATTTTTTCTTATAAGAATGTGGTCTAAGATTTGTGTGATACTAAAAGGGAGTTCTATATGATACATCAATATGTGATCATCAAAAGACTCCAAATCTGCTGTGGACCTGAATGAAACATTTTTGAAATATGTAATGCAAATGTAGATGTTCACTGTGAAATGGCATTGACAAGTTATGTAACACATACCTCAAAGACAGGTACTTTGTTATGATCTTCAGTCACCGTGAATCCAGCACGAATTCACATAGTTGCTTGTGTGCTACAGAGCCCTTTGGAATCAACGACTTGTCATTGTCCTTCAGGGGGCCATGATGACAGGAACCCAGGAACCACTCATGCACACTGGTGATGGGGTGTAAAACTCCATGCCATAGGTCCTGAAAGAATAGCAATCATAACATTATGGTCATTACTTCATGTAAGTAATAAAGTTGATTGGCTTCATTTGGAGTTATCATGCAGCCTCCGTACGCGTCTGCATTTCTACAGCAATACCTGAAATGATTGGGTATATCTCAGTTCCAGATCAGTAGTGTGGCACACTGCTTTTCACGCCCAGCCTTATTAGACAGATAAAGACATATTTACAACACATACTACAAATACATTTAAAACACAAACAGCAACTTCATTACAAAAAATACGTACTGCAGCTATCCTTTTACTAAGGTTTTTAGCCCCATGCCAGATGTCAAGGGAGTGCTTTATGCCCATGTTTTTTTATTCACCCATTTCTATAAAAACAAATTTGATGATGGGCCAAATAGTGTACATAAATAAACATGTTCTCTGAAAAACACTTACGAAACAGTGCTGATATCTGTCTGTGTAGCATTTAAAAGACTGTTGAAGGCTTGTTCATGAACGTCTTCCATTTGCTCGTTTCTGGAAGTGGAGGGACTAGAACATAGAAACAGCAATGAAATACACATTGTGTCAATAATAGGAATAAATGTACTAAAATGTACACCAAGACACACATATTTGACCAAAAATGTATGCAGTTTAAGTGTATTACCCAGCATCCTCTTGCTGCTGAGAATGTAGCTCTTCATTACTGCTGCTACTGCCTAATTTCTCGACACCTTTGACAGAGAAATCAGCATCTCTGCAATCACAAAATACTGATTACTCCAAATTCCATTACATATAACAACAATTTGTGGACGCTACAACAGTACAGTTGTGGTTTGAAATTAAAAAATGTACAGATGTTAAAAATAACTAATAGTAACACGGTCCAACAAGTCACGGAAAGGGAACAAACATGGTGTGTTTACATTTTGGAATATTACTGTTTCTATTCCATAACCACCAATGTGCATCTAAAGAAATCATACACATATACAAAACACCAACCTGTCTGTGAGTGACTCCTGCATTATACTGGATACAGGAGGCTGGGGTCTCACCCATAGACCATGAGTTAATGGTGTGGACATAATATTGTCATAGCTGTAAACACAATTACATTCGATTTAAACATACATGCATGAAAATATGATATAGCATACTCCATTGAGTATGTATTTGGAAAGATTAACAAATCATTTGCTATGAAATTAGCCTACACAAGCCTGGCACATTAGCATTCTCACGGTCAGAATGACGTTACATTAAAAAAAGCCGACTATTCTCCTTTTTTTTTAGCCACACACACACACACACACACACGCACGCACGCACGCACGCACGTCAAACAAGCCGTGGCACAGCTGTATCTTACCAGTAAACAAGCGAGGGACGTTTGCGTTTGTTGTATATGGAGCAGGGAAAGACAGGAGCTTGGTAAGACCATTTTGGTAAAGGGGCGACTACTAGCTTAGCGGCTACAAAAAGGCTAACCGGAGAAAAAGTTCTTCCGCAACAGTGACAGCAATTTAAATGCTGATAATTTCCCCAAACATCACCGATCTACCGTGCACTTGAACCAAAATGCGAAAAGTGAATGAGAAAGATTAAGAAGCCTACAACTCGAGGTTTTACGACGAGCTCATTGTTTACACAATGGAGGGACATGATCGCTCGTCATCAACAGTTGTGCCACGGTCATTGCTTTTTCCCAACAAAACCATAGGTCTTAGCTGCACTCAGGACTAGAGGCTAGAAGTATTATGTCCACAGATTAAAAAAAAAAAGTGCTGAAGCTTGTGCGTCTCTTGTACAACTAGCCGCATATAGCTAAAATACATCAGAATACAGCTAGAATACACGTACAACTTTAAATGTTTTCGACTTTACATGTTTCCTAAATAACAAAGTACAGTACTTACTCCACAATTAAACATGACGTACCTGTCCAGCAGAAGTTTCGCGACCAAAGCATCCGTTTTAAGATTATTTAGCGCATGCCAGCGCTCAAAAGAATCTCCTACACAGATAGTTGTTCGCTCCGCTTTCTCTGACTTTCTCTCCTCCGTTCAATCACCTCAGACATAGGCTTTCTTTTCGGTTAGGTTTTTCAGGGTTCTTTTCTGCCATTTCTTCAAAAGTTCCCAAGACCACAACGATAGAACTAGCTCGTCGCTTCCTTCGTCTTTGTCTTGCGGGGTAATGGCGGACTGCTTACGCTTGGAGCCTAGGTAAATTACGTATCGGGGGCGCTTACGCAAAATGTTTGATTGACAGACTAGTAGCCAATCGACTTAAGAGCAATGTTCAAGTCGATTGGCTAATGTTTTACAGGCCCCACCACGGCCACAGTTTATGGATATTAATTTTTTTTTTTTGGGAACCATAATTACAAGAGTGCCACCGATCAATGAAGTCATTTTGGTTGAATGTGGCAACTTAGTTTCTGGGAAAAATCCTCTCTAATGCCTTTAAGTCAACATTCACAGTATGTTACACTTTATAACAAATGTATAATTTTGTTTCCTATACCTATTTTATTACCATGTTGGTATTACTGTTATTCAGCATCACCATTACAGCCCATATAGCATTACTCTGTATCAAAGTATTTGAATGATACATAACATACTCCACATTTATTCATGAAAGGTATAATAATCGCAGACTGATTGATGCTCATGATAACAAGATTAGTCTTAATGATGTGTATTAAAAAGGATTCGGGGCTTTTCTTTTTCCTTTCCTGTGTCTGGACCTGCTGCCAGAGGGGAGCAGCCCCCGAGCAACAGGACCATCATTTATTAAGTGTCCTATGCTGTGCATTAAAAGAGACAAGACTTAGGAGTCTGCTGCCAGAAGAGGCTTTTCTCGAGCAGCCGGCCCTGTACTACGGGTTATGTTGAATGCGGAGTACATGGTTATGTACATGTTATAGCTTCTAAGAATTTAATTCCTTTTGTACAAACAAAATTACTTTCAGTTGTTAGTCCTGAGCAGCATGTTTTGGAGGAAGAGGAAACCGGAGTACTGCCTTCAGTGATCCTCTGAAACTAGGCAGCACCTCCTGGGTTTGTCCCTGTTTCAGAGCATGGTGTCCTGCACTGGTCAGCTCCTCCACCTCCTCCTTCCTCTTCCTCCTGCACAGCTCCCTCCGCTCCACAACAGTCTTTCACCATCTTATAGGAAGAGCATAGCAGGCGAATATGACCGTTTTAATCTCCAGTGAATGAACATTAGTCAGAACAATAAACAGAAGATATGTGTGGCTTAGCTGTGAGTCTTTCCCGGATACCTCCTCGTTTGTCCTTTCCTTGTCTCCTGTAGTGCCTCTTGTGACGTCTCCCCTGTGCTGCAGGTGTGGAGGGCTCTTGGTGCCTTTTCAATGTTTCAAAAGAAGACATTTGTAGATCTCAAATGTTTGCTCATAAGCTAGCTGTTTGTTTACTTAAAAAAAAGTTGGATCCTTCATGGCTAGTACAGATTCTCTGCAGTAAAAAAATCCACTGAACCGCACAAAACATGGCAAAGACGTACAAAAGCATCCAGTAAAACAATGTGGAACACAGAAACTACAGATGCAGTTTGCACAAAGAGGCAAAATACGTCTCTGTACCAAGAGAGAGGAATGTTGCTGCTTGTTTACGCCCCCCACCATTTACCCACGTGACAACCAACCCCATTTGAAGAACTGACAAACACTTTTACATGGCTTTAAAGCTCAAAGATAGCTCAAGTCCATCTCAAGTCTATCAGAAAGTCCATAACTTAAGAGCATAAGAGCGGCTTTAATTAAAGTCAGCTTTAAATTTGTTGGATTGTTGTGTCAATTGCATAAGGAGATTCCAAGATTCCAACACACAAAGCCCACAAGAAGTCCATCACTGAGAATTGTCAAACAGACGAGGTAGAAAACCAAAGGGAAAGAAGGATGTGTGGTCCGCCAGGGCTGCTTGTGGATTTCGTGTGATTTCATCAGACATAAAAAAAAAAAAAAGTCTGAGGCGCCCCCCGTCAGAATACAGGCAGCTGGTGTGGAGGCGAGGACAAAAAACTCTCCCCCAAAAACTAAAAAGAGAGTGAAAGAATCAAGCTGTGACGGTGCCTTTTAGCCCGTTAGCTCGCCCGCTGTTCGCTGACTTTGGCTAACGCTAATGATTCCAGTATTTATGTGGAGGTTGAGGGAGCTTCAGTGAGTCTATAGGGCTAGATGATAGTGTGGGAGCCGGAGCGCTCTTGGCATCCGTGACTGTGGAGTTTATGTAATTACTGTAGGTTCATCTGAGGCCCGCTGACCGTGTACGTAAAAGCCCACACATACAGACTTTTTTTTAGCATTTGAGTGCATATTTTAGGTCAATGCTTTTCCTCCAAATTATGACTTTATTAGATGGGATTACTGCATATTTATAATATATCAAGACAGAATTTTAAAAAGCCTGAAAATGGATATCATAGAACATTTAAGGCAAGGCGGCAGGTGAAAACATCGATTTTCTTCCGTGCAGTGCTCAGTTTTAGTTTTTTCGACCTTAACATCAACATCAACTGCAACTTTATTTATCACGCACTTTAAAAACAACCAAGTTGACCAAAGTGCTACAAGACTGTACTGTACTGTCCATGAAGGACCCAGCGTTATTAAAAGTAAACAAACAGCCAACTTATAGATACAGATGGCATCTCTGGAATCGTCCATATATGGCCATGTTTGAAGCAGTTGAATGGGGAAACAAAGAGGAGACAAATCTAAACTTTCTATAATTACTTTCTTCTAGGACAGGGCGATATGGCCTAAAATCTCTATCACGATATATAAAAGAAATATCATGATCACACCATATTTGACGATATAACTGACAATGGACAAATTACTTAAAAATTCCAGGTTTACACCTGCAATACGATATGGCCCACCCTACTTTCTACCCAATAAAGATACAGAGACATGGAGAGGAGCAAAGTAGTTCAACAGCCCATAATTACAAAAATAACGGAGAATGCTAGAATGCTTCATGTTAGCATCATGCTACATGCTAACGCTAGCTATGACTACTGTTTTTTCACTCCTACTGAACAATCTGCTATGAAAAACATCCACATGGACCTGATTTAGACTTGACTTTATTTGTGTGTCATAAATAAGTTTATATTTATATATATCGTAGCCATACCGCCTTTGCCCTGCCCGATCCCATCAGACCTTGGAAGCTAAGCAGGTAAGGGCCTGTTCGGTACTTGGATGGGAGACCATTTAGTAACACCAGGAAGCCTAGCAAATGTAGTGAGTGAGTGAATGGTTGGTGGTGGTCGGAGGGGCCGATGGCTTGTTGGCTCCAGGAGAAAACCACTCAGCTACGACCCATTGTAGATGAAATGTGATCAATAAACTTCAAAATCAACAAGCTCAGTGTGTGGTCATTGTTCAACGGTTCTTTATGTAGATGGTGGTTTTATTGACTTTATATTTCTCGTTTTCACGTGATTTACCGGGGCTTTAGCTTGTAGCATTAGCTTTCTCCGGAGGGAATGCTATCAGGGCATCATCAAGGCCCAAACGCATTCCCAGCGCAGATCCCGCTATGGAAATAAGTTTTCTTGTCACCGGTTTTAATCCTGGGTGTTGAGGTAACAGAAACACTGATGTGTGTTTTTGTAAAAGTCTCAGAGCTGCTGTAGCTCCGGTTTACAACACATGAAGCTAATCCTCCATGATGACTGACTGTTTACATCTGCACTCGACATGCTGGGAGGGGGCTCTGCTGAGCTGAGGAGCAGTGGTTGGTGACTCGGCTGGTGACGAAAGGCGTCTCCAGGAGGTGGGGGGCGTTCCTAGGAGGACTCAGCCAAAGCTACACCGAAAATGGCCAAAGCTACAACTAAAATGGCTGCCATCTGAGTTTTTAAAGATTACTCAAACATACGTGAATTTTCCAAGGCAACACTCCAGGCATGTTTTTAATGAGGGAATGACGTAATAACATGATGCAACGCTCGAAAAGTCGATTTTACATAATACCCCCCCTTTAACAAAATAAAACCATAAACCTGGCTCGATCCATTACTTTGTTGAAAATGTAGGGAATTTTTTATCCATAAACATGCTTATTTTTATATGAAACCTTTTTCATATTTATATCAGGAATCCAAATGTTCAAATTGAAATCTCACAATTTCTTTCCCTATTCACCCGCAGCGTCTCGCCTTGAAAAGCCAAATTCCCTTTTATCTCGACCTTGTACATGTCCAGTGCCATAAAACGCTTTATTTGTGTGATTTAAAAATGCATGGCTCTCGATGTGAAGCTGGCGTGCTGCTGTCTTGTTATTTCACATCTCACTGACATTTCACTGGAGCACACAGCTTCGGGCCAGGCACACACATATTCAACAGGGTGGTCATAACTCAGAGTAAATTATGCACGCCTTTGTCTCTCTCATGAGGTGATTGGATGCAAAGGTTATTTTTTGTTTCGAGCTATTCATATTCTAAGGCTTTTGGAAATTTGGAGTTGAAGTACAACATGTTGACTAAGTAATTATCATTTCCGTGTAGCACAAACGGCGAGTAAAGGACTTAAAGAAATGCTTGATTCATTTCGGTTAATCTGTTGGAAACTTCAAATCATGGTTAAGCGGGTTGTGGTAGACTTTGTGGGTTTTTTCAGTGTGCATTTTTCTCTGACTTTTATGGACTTGGCCTCTCATGTTACAGAGGCAGACTTTTGCCCCGTCCAGACAAAAACGAGCCCAGGCCTAATCACAAACATTTGATTAAACATGCAAACCATCCATGTGAAGCCATTTTAGGGTCTGTAAACTATTCTTCAAACTACTTTGGTCCCGAGAGTGGAAAGGTCTCGAAATGCCGTTTACTTGGATCCTTTGTATGCAGCCTCTCCGGAACTATTTTCTAAACGAATTCTTAGCCCAATGCTGTGTATATTCTGCTTAATCTACTGACTTTATTATCGCTCTTACTGCAAAATCCCCGCACCTCTGCTCCACTGCAAGACAAAGATCACATGGAGAGAAACATAACCCTCATATCCAAAATCTGTGTTTTTAGACTGACAGGAAGAGTCCGTTCAGTGACAGTGACAGCGCTGGGGCCGCATGAAGAGCTCTCGGGAAAACAGACAGTGTTTAACTCACAGTGGGATAAATAAAGTCTGTAGTTCGTCCTGTGAGAGCTTAATTAGGATGTAGCCAAAATGCTGAACGAAGTACCTGAGGCCCGATGCAAAGGGGCAAGAGGAGTTCGCAAATGAGAGCTTGAAAAACGTGCTGCTGGGAGAGGCTTGTCAACGGTGCAGTTACGCAATCCGTGCCCAGATAGTTGCCATGGCGATTGTTCAGAAGTGACACCGAGGATGAAGATTTCAATGGATATAGTTATTTGGAGTGATACTGAGAGTTTGGTATGTTCTTTATGCTATGCTCTGACACTGGGGTTAATTGTCGGAGTGGGGGGGGGGGGGGGGTCTTCCCCTAACTAGAACTAACTCTAACCTTACCTTAGCCCTAACCTTAAGGATAGTGGAGTTTACAATCACGGGTATCAAATGGGAGTATCAAAAAGTGTCGGATTGGCGGGACGTCGCAATGGAGGGGTGTCAAAATGACAGGTCGACCCTGTTATCTGATCTGTTTATGTGACATGAACATACCAGACACCTATTTATGTTGTTTATGCTTCATGTGGCTAACCATCAATGTGTTACGTTAGCATACAGTATGCCTATTCAGCCTGTTGTTTCTTTCTTCATTAGGCAATTTTTGGCGTCTTATACTCTGAAGCGACTTATCTATGTTTTTTTCTTCTTCATTACACATTTTTTGGCTGGTGTGTTTTGGCTTATACTCCGAAGCTCTGCTTTCAACACCATTCTCCCTGGACTGCTGCGAGAAGCTCTACCTGCTCAGCGTGCCCGACTCCCCCTGCAGGTGGATCAGTGACTTCCTGATGGACCGGAGACAGCATGTGCGGCTGGGGAAGATCGTCTCAGACACTCGGACTACAAACACTGGAACTCCTCAGGGCTGTGTACTTTCCCCCTGGCTCTTCTCCCTGTACACGAACTGCTGCACCTCAAGTCACCAGTCCATAAAACTGATCAAGTTTGCAGACGACACCACCTTCATTGGGCTCATCTCGGACGGTGATGGCCAAGTTATGTTTTATGTTTCACGATAGGACCGAGAAAAAATCCTAGTTTGTGAACCTGTTCTCAAACCATGACAAGAAGTACTATTCTGATTCTGATTCTGATTTCGCTTACTGTTGTTGTGTCCTTAGGTAAGACTCTTAACCCGCCTTGCTTCCAGCGTAAAGGAATAGGAGACTGAATGGGTACATTTCTTTTATATACACAAAGAAAGCACCTTGAGTGGAAGTAATGAATGTGTTACTGTATATACTGTAAACATGAGCCTGGTTACTGCGCTCAGATACAGAAACTAAATAAGACAGAATTCTCTACCATGTAGGAGTGGGAACCTGAGAACCATAATAAACCGATAAAGCACGCAGGAGAATCTTCCCATCCCACCCACTGCATATTAGATCAGAACAACTTACAGCTATGAATAAAACATTTGTAAACCCCAGCGGACCGTATCTGTTGCGCGTTGAATAATTAGCAAACTCATATCGGTGTCATACAACTGCAAGACTGTGTCGAAGCCTTGTAATCTCCGGGGATTAATAATTCAGGAGGCGGTTTGCGACAACAAGCGCTTCACAGCTGAATCCGATGTTGAGCAAAAGGAGCCCTCTATTTTTGGATGTACAAAGAACAAGGAAGGAGAGTGGATTTGTGCTTTAAGACCCACTGCGGAACATCCCAGGTTGTACTGAATGTTTCTACGTCATTGGGCGACTAAAATGTTATTAAACATGCTCCAATGATGCTCAGCTAGACTAAGATGATGTTATTTTTGCGGCATCTTTGGGAACTCTCCTGAAAGGTCACGTTCAAAGCTGCCGTATGTGGGAAAACAGACAACAGCTTTTTGCTCCAAAACCACTTTAACAAATGCTGAATTATGGATGTATTTTCCTCAGAGAGAGAGACACTGAAAGGAAATAAGAGGCTCAACGGGCCAGATTTGTAGGTAAATAACAGAGAATGCTAACCAAAGAGATACAAAGGAGAAGTGGCATTCGATCCTAACATATGCGGACACTTTTCAGTGTTTGTTAGCCTACTCAATGCATTTTTTCTACACCCATTAGGATTTAGAAGAAGCTTTATTTGTAATTAAGGCTGACCAATGATACAAAGTTTGTACACCTATTTTATACATTTTATGTTGTAGACTTTTGTCAATATTTTCAGAACCACACTAGATAGAGACTCACCGTTTTTGTTTTAGAATCTACTGATTTTTATCTTTCAAACAAGCTTCCTCTAAAGTACCCTAAGCATGAATATACAACGCCCCCTGCTGTCACAGTTCAATACTATCAATCAATCAATCAATCAATCAATCAATCAATCAATCAATCAATCAATCAACCTTTATTTATAAAGTGCTTTTCATACCAAAAGGTATCACAAAGTGCTTTACAAATTACAACATTTAATACAATACGCCTGGCACACCCTCCCATCCCTCCGAATATATACAGACGTTACACACACACACTCAAACCTTTACCCCACCGTCTACACACACCGCCCCTCACTCACTAATTAACATGTTTAGAAGCATCATACACGGGATAATAAACAAGATAGTTTCCAAAAGTATCAGTGGTGCACATGAGTGTTGGCCTTAGAAAAAAACATTATCCGTCGACCTCTATCAGATATATTTTTATATATTTCTATGATTGAAACATCCATCCATCCATTTTCTTCCGCTTTATCCGGGGCCGGGTCGCGGGGCAGCAGTCTCAGCAGAGATGCCCAGACTTCCCGATCCACGCGCACCTCTTCCAGCTGTTCTGGGGGGACCCCAAGGTGACACCAGGCCAGCTCGGAGACATAGTCCCACCAGCGTGTCCTGGGCCTTCCACGAGGCCTCCTCCCAATAGGACATGCCTGGAGCACCTCCCGAGGGAGGCGGCCAGGAGGCATCCGGAACAGATGCCCTAGCCACCTCAGCTGGCTCCTTTCAACATGAAGGAGCAGCGACTCTACCCGAGCTCCTCCCGGGTAACTGAGCTCCTCACCCGATCTCGAAGGGTGCGCCCAGCCACCCTGCGAAGGAAACTCATTTCCGCTTGTATCCATGATCTTGTCCTTTCGGTCATTACCCAGATCTCATGACCATAGGTGAGGGTGGGAACGTAGATCGATCGGTAAATCGAGAGCTTTGCCTCAGACTCAGCTCCCTCTTCATCACAACAGTCCGATACAGCGACCGCATCACTGCTGACGCTGCACCGATCCGTCTATCGATCTCACACTCCATCCATTCCTCACTCGTGAACAAGACCCCGAGATACTTGAACTCCTCCACTTGAGGTAAGGACTCCCACCGACCTGATGGAAACCTTTATTATAATAATAAATGTTTAACTACAGTATATTTGAGAGATAAAAAAACAACATCAAATTAAATTACTTAAAATATAGGCATACATATCAGCTATCGGCCAACCCCCTTCATATCTGTATCGGACCCCAAAAATCCATATGGGTATTATTTGTAATTATACAATTGTACAACGAAACTGCACAGATTGATGTAGGGTTAGTACTCAGCCGCTCTTCGCGCCGCTACTGTGCACCAAACTGAACAACATGTTTTTAGTACCCGGAGGAACTCTACGAAGACATGGGTCGAACCAGGGACCGTCCAGCTGTGAGGCATAAACCCCTACCGTACCGCCCTTAAAGATTTTACTTTGGATAAGAATTAGTGTATAAAAGTGTCCTCTGAGCTAAATGCTAAATTATACTGAGTTTAGTTTCTGCTTAAACAACTTAAACATCATCCTAAAGTAAATCAGTCCTGTGCTCATTTTAACTAAAATGTAATTTGTACAGTTTCTATATTGAGTGTTGTATTCCTGTATACATTGTATTACTTGTGTCACCTGTCTCGGGACAGATGTAAATCAGCAGTTTTGCTATAATCTGGCACATTTACAATTGGTGTACAGCTTGTAGGATATGATTGTATATTAACGTGTGTTGTCCCGATCAAATAAATGAATAAATAAATAAATAAAAATCAGCATGCTACATGCTCCCAATTAGCTTGGAGTGACATTTTTTTCCTCACATCTACTGGACAGTCAGTCAGCTTCATTTTTGAATGTAAGAAAATGTCAAAACATTTATAGGCAAAAAACCTTTCATTAAAATGCGGGGTTATTTTCTGGCCAATTCATCACATTTTTGGTTTGGCAAGTTGAAATGATGCAAATCTCTGATCTATAGCCAACCTAATGACACATTTACTATTTACCCAGTGGCTCATTTTACCCCGCTCTCCCCATGACGCGTTTCCGTCTGTATCTAGACAGCATTTACGAGAGGATGGAATGTAGCATATTTGATCTTTCAGTTTGGCTAAATATAGTCAAGATAACCTTCTCAATGGAGACGTGGTGGTGCTGTCCCTCTCCTGGCAAAGTTAAAGTCGGGTCTTTAGAGAGGTAAGCATACACACAGTAAAGACGCATGTTTTGTTGCAATAAATGGAATGTTTATATTTTATTATTTAATGGATGAAATGTTATACACCAGCTTTAATACATGGTCAATGCTGAAACTAAATGGCCATAATTTGAGCATTCCCAATTTGCTCCTTCCACCTCTGCGCATGGATGACATTTTGTGGAAAGCCCAGTGGCGCTGGTGGCCCAACAGTGCGGTGTGAATTTCCCCCTAATTGCTTGACATGAGAGTTCAGTTTAGGCATAGAGTCAGCGCTAATAGACACCGTTATGGGCGCGATAAGGGCCGGAGCAGGGTTTTCTGCCCATAATTTGAGGGAGAAGTGGTATTTAAACAGGCTGCGAGGTGATTTATAGTTTGTGCGCTGCAGCTAAAGAAGTAAAGGTCTCGCCTGGACCCTCGCCTAGCCTTAAAATGTAGACGGAAATACTCAATTAAAATTTAAGTGATATTAAAAAGCGCAATTCGGGACGTGAGATGTTTTGGTGTAATGAGCATGTATGGGCTAACCTTTAAGAAAGAGGATTCACATTGTACGGCATGCATTTTTAGTAAATGCACCCTTTTAATAATTTTAACAAGTTGAAACTTATATTAGATCTGACCATGCACACAGTGGATTCCAGCTAAAATGATGTGGAAGAGCAGTGGATCTCAAACTTTTCATACCAAGTGCCACCTCATGAAATGTTATAACATCCACCAGGCCAAGACATCAAATCAGGACTAAACCAGGTCTAAAAAGGCCTAAAATAAACCATTTGATTAAACTGGTGTGTAAATGCAATGATTGAAATACATCACTAAAGCATATCTCTTAAACAGCAACCTCCCTCTCTCTTGGTACAGCTGCGTTTTTTGTGTGCCTTTTTCTGTGAACTGCATTTGTGGTTTCTGTGTTCCACATTGATTTAATACTGGATACTTTTGTGAATCTTTGCCATGTTTTTGTAGGGGTTGGCAGATTTTTTTTTTTTACTGCAGAGAGTCCATAATGGTCCTGAAGAAAGCAGCTTTAAAAAGTAAACAAACAGCTAGCTTATGAGCTAAAGACATTTCAGACCAACACATTTCTTCTTCTGAAACGCTGAAGAGGCACCAAGAGCCCCCCACACCTGCAGCAGAGGAGGCGTCACAAGAGGAGCTACAGGAAAGGAACAAACGAGGAGGTATATGAGCGAGACTCACAGCTAAGCCACACATGCCTTCTAGTGTTCTGGCTAATGGACTAATGGACGTTCACTGGAGAATAAAACAGATTCATTGCTACGCTCTTTCCAGAAGATGTTGAAAGCCTTGTGGAGCAGAGGGAGCTGCGCAGGAGGAAGAGGGAGGAGGAGGAGGAGGAGGAGCTGACCAGTGCAGGACACCACGCTCTGAAAAAGGGACAAACCCAGGAGGTGCTGCACTGTTTCAGAGGATCAGAGGAGACTGAAGGCAGCCAACCAGGTTTCCTCCAGGTGCTACGGTTTTCCCGACCTCCAAAAACATGCGGGTCAGGTTAGCCCACAGTAGTGGCACGGCTCAGGATTAACAGCTGAACACACTTTTGTGGTACGGTTCTACAATGACAATTACAGCTCTTAATTACGTCTTACTTCTCTAAATTAATATTTCTAAACAAAAACACAGGTACAAGGCTTTTAATGTACTGTATATACTGGACAGTGGACTGTAAAACAATTGTTTGTATGGAAGCTATTAATGGCTCCTTCCTTTCTCACTTTTTTCACTGCCAGAGAGAGGAAACAGGAATTACTACAACCCGGGGTACTGCATAAAATACAGCCATGTCTTAAAGCATAAAAATAGCGATTTTACAAAGAATATGGGCTAAAATGCTAACAAATGATTAGTAATCTATTAGCTTTTAGGTCTAATGCTGCATTCCAGGTGTAACCCATGTCTAAACCGTCCGTGAAGTAAGCACAGCCCTCCTCCACAAGCAGCGTAATGTAATAAAAGTACCTGACTTTTTCCCCCCTCATTTTTGATCATTTCCAAACAAAGGGATCGTCTAAGAACTTTGCGTTCTCAAAAAGGATAGTATAAACTTTGAAGACAACCAAACCAGAATCTGTTGGTTTCTTGGTTTCTTGTTATTGTGAGCTCTTTAAATAATAATATGTCTTATTTTGGTTCAAACAATTTTTCCGAAATAATTAATTGCCTTTCATTCAAACCAAGCTCCCATAACAAATCTGTTTTATATGTTCAGTCACATAAATCCCATTACTAAGTCCTGACAAGCGTTACAGGCAACTGGAAACTAGTATTTTTCCCACTTGAATATTACAACTCACGACCTCAGAGGCTTCCAGCTGAATAAACTCGTATGTAAAGCTGGGTATACACTGTGCGATTTAGACACGATTTTAAACAAGCTAAATGAATCATCTACTCACACTGTTCGTCTGAATCGCAAATGAGGAGTGTACGAGCCCACGACTGACCTGCTCACATTGTACGAGTGAAATGACATTCGTTACCATGTATAAGCTTGGTGTGTCATATCATCCTCTCAAACAGTCTAAACAGCCAAACATCAACTAAATGACTTTGGCGGGTCTAACGTCAGCAACATATGACAAGTAGCCTAGCTTAAGTAGCCACTAAACCTTTGCAGACTCTGCGGTGATATGTTCAGGAGGACGTTATCAGGGTGTTCAGCCCTAGCTCTGGCTTCAGTAGCACTGCAACAGTGCCGGGACTGTCCAACATGTTTGAAAACCCTGCGACCGTGCGATTTTTGGCCATTTGTCATGAGCAGCTAATCACGCCTCATAGCCCCCGTACACTGCACGACAAAGACACATGGAAAGGCTGAAAGATCACTATCAATTCTCCTGCCAAATTGTGTCTAAATTCGCATCGTGTAAAAGCCCATCTTAAACAAAATTACTAATGCAACAACAGTTAGTTAATACGATGCTAATGTTACATAAATGTTCTTCACACAAGAGATAATTCAAAACATGCTAAATAACAGGGCTGTGCAGAGAGCTACAGAGGGGCGGGGCTCAAAACTCAAAAGGGGCACTAACTCCCCCCTTTCCGGTGAGCGTTTAATGTGTGTGTCCCATTTAAACTGACACAGACAAATGTGGGAAGTACAACGACTGACGGATGGATGGACTATGGCACATAAATCCCGGCAGGTAGAGAAGTTCAAAATGTGATGACGGGAGAGATTGTGTTCGAATGAGAGTGCATGTGTTGACCATGCCCTTAAAAGTCATTTACACCCAATCAAATGCAGCCTTTAATTCATTTGGCTGTTTTTGTTGATGGGAAAATACAAAATTAAAATTTGTTTCAACTCAAAAAACTAATTCCAAGGGCTGCCAAGAAATTTTATGTGTAACCAATAACCATTTACATCTAGTCGATTTGAAATTTGAGATTTCACCTCTTTCGTTCAATTGTATTCTTAGGTTGACATAACTGTTTCCAGTTGTCTGAAGTGAAAAACGTCAGTTACAAATTAAATCAGTTGTGTCAACCTATTTTTTCACTTCAGACAACTGGAAACAGTTATGTCAACCTAAGAATACAATTGAACAAAAGAGGTGAATCTCAAATTTCAAATCGACTAGATTGTAAAATGGTTATTGGTTACACATAAAATTTCTTGGCAGCCCTTGGAATTAGTTTTTGAGTTGAAGCAAATTTTACATTTTACAGTGTAAAAACATGTAAAATGAATGTTCCCAACTTTGGTCACACAGGTCACACTTTGCTGTTAGAGTGGCATCACGGGCTTGTCTCGATGCCTGTTACTGCTTTGGTTTGAATTAGTGACCAACATAGACCTGTATAATATTGTCCTCCTGCTAAGTCCCGCCCACCACCTCCAACAATGAAAGGGCCACCAGCAACGACACGGACATTACATCAGATAGAACTAGCTTTGCCACTGAAACCTACCAAATGAACACTGGTAAGTTCTATTCCATTCTGATGTCATGTTTTAACGACAGACGACAGAGCATAGATTATTTGTTCTTTGTCTGTGAAAGGCTGGAGTGGACCACAGTTTGAGAATGCTGCAGGTGGACACAGAGCGAGGGAGTGCAGGGAAGGGAGAGAGTTGATATTTCCGACAAGCAGGGTAGACGAAGCTGTTCTTCAGTGAGCCGGACCTGTGGAGACATCCAGCCTACTGTTCTCTACGTTAAATAGTGTTTGGCTTTTGCGTTGATGAAAGTCACTAATTGAAGTGACACAACTCAAATCCAAAGCTTTCAGAGCTGCTTTTCCAGTGGGAGTGTGAGAAAGGGTTGGTCCCACATTATCAGGGGAACGCAGCGGCTCTAAATCACATCGGAAAGTCAAGCCACGCCTTATGTCTGTGGATTTAGGCCGTTTTTTCAGATATTTTTGAGCAGGTTTTACTAAGACTTGACAGCCCTCTGTACAAGCCGAGGTCCCCCATGAATATTTTGGGTGGATAGGACCAGTTTGGGCAGGGTTCAGGCCTGTACGTGTGGGCCGTACGTGTAATGTGTTTATTATATTCACTTTGCATGTGCTTGTACCCCGTGCTTGTGCCCCCGTACCTATAAAAGGCCCTTCTGCGTGGCCTGTACTGCACGGCTGTGTTCACAGGTCTGTCATGAAACAGTGGAATAAGGCATCTTTTTAAGCCTTACTTTGGGTGAAATGAGCTTTCCGCTGGCTTTGGCGATGCTGTTTCTGATGGAAAATAGTTTTGATCTAACATAAGTGAAATATACCATATTTGAAATGATGAAATCTCAAATCCAATGCATTCAGAGGTGAATAAACTGTCCGGAT
Source organism: Neogobius melanostomus (assembly GCA_007210695.1). Classification (NCBI taxonomy): domain Eukaryota; kingdom Metazoa; phylum Chordata; class Actinopteri; order Gobiiformes; family Gobiidae; genus Neogobius; species Neogobius melanostomus. The sequence goes on from VHKM01000057.1 coordinate 5,833,311, forward strand.
GCATCCCACTGGGAGGAGGCCCCAGAGGAAGACCTAGGACCAGGGCCGTGCAGAGAGTTAGAGAGGGGCAGCAGTGGTGGAAAGTCTCCCCTTTTTATGGACTCAATCTCCCCTTTGTGAACGCCTGGTATTTTGGAAGCCTGCTGAATGATGCAGTGCAGCCCGCTGTACTCTAAACAATGAACTGTACCCGCATGTATTGTACTATCTATGAAAAGCAAATGAATGTGCCCATGTCTCTGCCTTCCTCAACCAAGCGGACCTGTGAAAATGGAGTTAAAGTTCTTGTAGGTGGCGATTATGTTGTGTTTTTCTTGGTACAATTTGAACACTAGCGCTCCACCCACTCACCTGTAGGCAGTATTACATATTCATTCGATAGCTCAGCATTTTAAGCTCTCTCCCTGTTGTCAGTCAGTTAAAAGTCATGGTGATTGAGGTCATCCATAAAACCATCGGGGGTGGTGATCGTCTCAGAACCCTCTCACACATGGAAACCTTTTGGATCGAGGCCCTGCAGGCCACTCGGTTTCCGGGCTTAAATGTGGATGTAGACGTCTCTATTTGAATTGTGGTCCTCACTCTATACTTTCTTTTGTGGCTTTTCAGTAAAAAAAAAAAGTGTATTTTAATTTCCCATGTTGCATATTGTACCTGCAACTGTATGTGCTTCTGACTAGGGATGTCCCGATCATGTGATTGGAAATCGGGCCCGATCACGTTGTTACGGACTCAATCAGAATCGGACATTACCTCCCGATCAGGACTTGGATATGTATATGCATGTCCATTCTCATTATTTTTATCAGATTTCGAGCTATCGCAAACCACTTTCTGTCCTCTCCCCCTGGCCAAGCGCCGCAACCACCTCAGCCACCTGGCATGCGTCAAATCGCTCACACCATCCGCTCAGTCCGTGTCCCCCTTCGTCTGAGAAATTGCCATATCTACACAAGTGCCAGCGCAGGAGAACAAAACAACATCCCAATAACCCGTGCAGAGTCTACTGTAGGCTAAGTGAAGGACAGGACGGGGAGAGAGCAGGAAGAAGTAGGCTAACAAACAGCTGTATTTATTGCTGGGTTGCAGGTTCTAGAATGTGATGATGTCACCGGACCCAGTGGGGGGCAGGAGCCAGTTTTTCCTATTAACTGCATTACACTTTCACAAGTCGTATCTAAAAAGAAAATGTATGAATGACAAAAATGATCATTAATATCAGTCACTGGGTCCATGATCTCTCTGTACAAGACCAAAAATGTCCTCAAAATCAAAATCATTTTACCTCTATATAATATTATAGGCCTTTAGAACGCTGTGATGTCGCCTGAAACCCAGCAATAGCTATTACACCGCCACATGTGATTGAAACGTAGCTACTCAGACCCGCACTGAGCAGAGAAACCCTCCTTGGATTTCTGGGAAGATGTTTAAAAGTCTGTGATGGACAGAGACGAGAGCCTGGCCCGCTGCGCTCATACTTGCCCAAATACGCTGAAAGAAGAGGGGAAGCTTCTGTCTCTATTAATAACCTAAACCACTGCCTCCTCTCCACATCCTCGCACTACATTCAGTCGGTGAATTGAAGAAGAAGCACTTGTTTGTTTTCATTCAACGCACGCACTCTGTACACGCCCACAGTAGATGACGGCGCGCATGGACCTCCACCCCGTCCCGGTTTTCAGGCTGGGAAATGTGGTCACCCTATCTTCATTTAAAGAGACTGTAATCAAGTTAACATGGCACATTTAGCTTTGTCCAAATATATTGCGTAATTTAACAGCTTGGCCAAATCACTGCTGTGTTTTCTTTTTTTTTCTGTACTGCCAGACAGTTTTACATTGCAGTGGACAAAAAAGTTATTGCCAAAGTTTTGTTTTCATTGCCAATCAACAAACACAATTAATAACGAATAGGATTTTAGATCACCCTCTCTGTGTAAAATACTAAGAGTCTTGCTTACTTGAGGAAAAAAAGACAACTAAATGCAGATTACAGATTACTAGGTCCAAATCTACACAGACTAGAGTTACTCTCTATATCCAAAACCATGAATGAAAACAAGTTTTTAATTGCATTCTAAAAATAGCCACCCGATTCTTTTTGTTGGTTTTCATTCTTGATTTTGATTTCTTAATTATTTAAAAAAAAAATTAGGTATTGAATCGGGACTCGGTATTGGGCAATTCTCAAAATCAAATGACTCGGACTCGGGCAGGGGCAGACTGGCATATGTATTCTGGAAGGACAGAGGCACTGGCTCTAGGGCCAGCGGTCTGGCCTCTTAACCGAGCCTTAACCTTAAAAGAAAAAAAAGCATCAAAATAGTGATGAAAAGATTTGACGAAAACACAAAAAAGTGATGAATTGTTGTCTTTCTGTATTTATTTGTAAACTGCGGATGAATTTCCTCACGGGGACAATACATTTTCTTCTACTACTACTACTATGGTACTTCACCTCTGCTGTATATAATTGGTTGATGGAGCCATGGTTTTATTCATTGCACTGAATAGATTTCGGTATATGGTAGACTTCTTGTTTCTTCCCCTGTTTTTATTTTTTATTTTCTAACGCTTTTATTGTGACTGCTTCAAGTGACCTTCCGCATATTATGTATCACCTGTTTCCACTTTGCTCTTTGTATGCCCTGATGAAGACCACGTGCAGGTCAAAACGCGTCGGCCACGTCCCATCCACAATAAAGGATTTGTACGTTTTTCAGCTAGAGTGGCTCGACCATACCTCCGATCCTCGAAGAGCACCTGCTGGACATTTGTTAAACCCCTGCATGCACTCACCCATCCTCTGTCTGTATTACATATGTCCGTAGTGGGTTGGGGTAAAGCAAAATTCATTCACCAAACTGAGTACAAAGAGACATTTCTTCCGCCTTTCTGGTCACTTCCTTTTCTGCCACTACACTTCGCTGCACGGGCTAAGCTTGTGGCTTATGGAAAGTTTACATAATGTTTCTGTAACTGATGATCAATAATCATTTGGCATTTGAGCTTTTATCGTGCTTTGGAACTACGTAAGTCATGAAGTCCTAGGGTCAAACCAATACACTGGAAACCATTGCTGACTTTCTCTTTATTTACCACTTTTATTGATACATTTACATCACATTCGGGACTTATACGTTTATTAAAATTTTGACACCCGACTTCAGTGTCAAACAGTGTGTCCACATTTGCAAATTCTTCCCTCTTCCCATCAAAAACAAAACAAGCATTTATTGAAAAACTGGTGTTTTTACTATTACAGCAAAAAAAAAAGATCAGAAAACATATATGCATCTTTACTAGCCACTCGTATTTCACATATCAAAGGATTTCCTAGTTTACCAGTGGTATTTATGAGATGAGGTGGTGTTTGTGTGCAATTTTCTACATTTCTATGTTGTATCTACCATATCTATGAGACCACCGTCCCTCAAATGCGGAAGACTCTCTCAAATCCCGTATCATTCTGAACAAACTTCTCTCACTTATGACTGAAAGAGTTTAGTCATTCGCCTCCTGATTTGTGAGTTGCATTGGTCATTTTCCATCCATGTCGTTATACTCCGATAAGCCGCCATTTTGGCACATGGCAAGTTTCCCCGATCGGTTAACCCACCAAGTATGTAGTCTGGCTAACCGGGGTTTAAATAGGCCTACTTTTAGTCGTCTTCCAAATATTTTGCTCAAAAGAAGTGCTGGTAAGTTTATATTTTGACTTTTACCATGGTTTTGGGAAATAAAACCTGGAATGTTCCGCAGTGTGGCTTTAAAGAAGTCTAAACATGGATCTGCAGAGATTTCACGTGGGAACCGTGTTAAAAGGAAATGCATCTTGTGAAATCCGTTTGACCTGGAGTAGTTTATTACGTTGAAAACCGGATTGCTATCGACTCTAGTGCGTGTGATCGATGGAGTCTGCAGGCTACATAGGATTTCAAGGCTTTGCAGGTTTCTCACGGTCAGAAAACCCAAATCAAAGGCCGTGTACATTACTGAATGACCCTATGGGAGCTAAAGAGTCGGCTGAACTGACACACATGGGGCTTATTTGTCCTCTAAGTTTATAGCGGCCTTCTGTCTTACAGGAGTGTTCAGATTATTAGCATCGGGGCTTTACATTGGTTAAAAGATGGGGACATCCTGCACACTCTACAATATCTAAAGTTGAACAAGCGGCTAAGCTTTTAAAGAGCGGGTTTTTTTTTTTACAGGTACGTATTTGGTAATGGTCTCAAACACATCAATATCATCTTTTTTGGATAGAAAATGCAATTTTATAAACATCAAAAAGTGCACCGCTCGGCCCATGTGGCTGAAGTGAAGCTATGGCGAATGTTTTCACTTTTTGGAAAGTGAAAACACAGGTGCAGCTTTTTGGAAGCTGCAGCTGTGGTGCTAAGAACAGCCAATGGAGATGATCTAAAGATGACTCAAAGTTGTGTGAGTGGGTTGAAACATTGTAACATGGTAAAATCAGGTAAAAAACAGTCCCCAAAATATCACTACTTTCACCTCATTTTCTTCACTATTTTTCAGTAACTGTAGAGTAAAAAGCATTGCTATATACATACAGTATATGTTTTTTTTAATAACCTTTGATATGTGCAAATAACATTAGGACTGATATCAATCTGACATCACTCTGGCTGAATCGTTCGAGGAGAGGATGCACTTTAGGAGCATAATTTGCTGCTGATAGGATCAAGCACACCGCAAAACCATTAGATATTTAGTTATGCGAGTTTGTGTCATGTGTAACAGCATATCTTGTGTTTTGTCGTTGTTGCATTGTTAATAAACAAATGGTTCAGTTTCGAACGGTGAAGGCGGAAGCGGTTCAAGATGGATTCTTGTGCGTTTGTGAACTCACAAATACTGCAGGAATTCAGCTTGCAGGCAAGGTAAGGTCTTTAATAGGGATGAGCAAATCAATTGCAAAGAATCAATACTTTCGACACCAGTGACCCAAATTTCAGAATCCATACTAATGAAGTCAAACAAAAATGAATAGTAAAAATCTATTGTGTGCACTGTGGAGTGACCTGTATACAGTATCCAAAAAGATTTCTCGAGTTCAGTACATACATAATGGTTTCAAGAAATTACGATGAATTAATTAATTAAAACTATAAAATATATAAAATATAAGGGAAACATTTTTGGTATCGACATCAACACCAGCCTTGGAATCAAAACAGACATGCCATTTCCCCTTATTTTTCCCGTGGCATATTTGCACTACTTGATAGCGTTGTTGCAGTTGCACATATCGAGCCGCTGTCTCGTCCAGGAGTCTTGCTCGAGCGAGGACCCCTCACCGCGTGTTTAGTGGCTTCTACTCCTACATGAACCCAGCGACATCACGTAGGAATAAAAAGCCATAAGACACAACAGCAATGTCACAGGAGGAGGGAGGAAGCCAGGCAAGGAGGCAGCGAGGAAGGAAGAATAGCAGAGGAAGGATCCTTGGCATGGAGAAGAGCAGACGTGCAGAAACCTAAAGGGTTGAAGGAAAAATAAAGAGGATTAGGAGGAAAGGAGGAGTGCACAGCCAAAAAGGAGAAATATGTTTAGAAAAGCTAAATAAAACAAAACAGTATATATGATGTTTACTGTGTATTATCAGGGCCGCTGCAATTTTCAACTCGTGTCTCCTGCTTTTCATCTCCCGCTTTTCGTCTCGCATCTGCAGCTTTTCGTCTCGTGTCTCCCGCTTTTTGTCTTGTATCTCACACTTACTGTCTCGTATCTCACGCTTTTCGTCTCGTATCTCACGCTTATTGTCCCACTTTTTGGTCTCGTATCTTCCGCTTTTCGTCTCGCATCTCCTACTTTTCGTCTCGTATCTCCCGCTTTTCGTCTCGCATCTGCAGCTTTTCGTCTCGTATCTCCCGCTTTTTGTCTTGTATCTCACACTTATTGTCTCATATCTCCCGCTTTTCGTCTCGCATCTGCAGCTTTTCGTCTCGTATCTCCCGCTTTTTGTCTTGTATCTCACACTTATTGTCTCATATCTTCCGCTTTTCGTCTCGCATCTCCTACTTTTCGTCTCGTATCTCCCGCTTTTTGTCTGTATCTCCACTTCGTCTCGTATCTGCACGCTTTTCGTCTCGTATCTCAGCTGTTGTCCCCTTTTTGGTCTCATATCTCTCCGCTTTTCGTCTCGTCATCTCCTACTTTTCGTCTCGTATCTCCCGCTTTTCGTCTCACATCTGCAGCTTTTCGTCTCGTATCTCCCGCTTTTTGTCTGTATCTCACCTAGTCTCTATCTCCACTTTTCGTCTCGCTATCTGCAGCTTGTTGTCTCCTGTCTCGTATCTCGCGCTTTTCGTCTCTTATTCCGCTTTTCATCTTGTATCCCGCTTTTCGTCTCGTATCTCGCGCTTTTCATCTCGTATCTCGCGCTTTTCGTCTCGTATCCCCACTTTCCGTCTCGTATCTTGCGCTTTTCATCTCCTACCTCCCGCTTTTCATTTCGTATCTCGCGCTTTCCGTCTCGTATCTCGCGCTTTTCATCTCATATCCCCACTTTTCATCTCGTATCTCACGCTTTTCGTCTCGTATCTCCTGCTTTTCATCTTGTATCTCGCGCTTTTCATCTCGTATCTCGTGCTTTCCGTCTCGTATCTCGCGCTTTTCGTCTCGTATCCCCGCTTTCCGTCTCGTATCTCCGGCTTTTCATCTCGAATCTCGCGCTTTTCATCTCGTATCTCACGCTTTCCGTCTCGTATCTCACACTTTTCGTCTCAAATCTCCTGCTTTCCGTCTCGTATCTCCCGCTTTCCGTCTTGTATCGCCGCTTTTCGTCTCGTATCTCGCGCTTTTCGTCTCGTATTCCTGCTTTGCGTCTCACATCTGCCCCTTTTTATCTCTTATCTCACACTTTTCGTCTCAAATCTCCTCCTTTCCATCTCGTATCTCACACTTTTCATCTCGTATCTCACACTTTTCGTCTCAAATCTCCTGCTTTCCGTCTCGTATCTCCCGCTTTCCGTCTTGTATCTCGCGCTTTTCGTCTCGTATCTCGCGCTTTTCGTCTCGTATCCCTGCTTTTCGTCTCGAATCTCCTGCTTTGCGTCTCACATCTGCCCCTTTTCATCTCTTATCTCCCGATTTTCATCTCGTCTCTCCTGCTTCACATCTCACGCTTTTCATCTCACATCCCTGTGATTGTTCCTCTGACAATTTGAATAAGTGTTCCTTGTTGTCAAAATGAATACAAATGACTGGCTCCATCCCGGTGAGAGCTGTAAGTGGTGTTTGTTATGCTTTGAGTGAAGCCGCACGCTAAACAACTTCTCAAGTGCGTTTTTTCAGATTTGTTCGCCTGAATTTAGCACGATTATAGAACGACTCACACATAATGAGTGAGAGTGGCCACACTGATTACACGATAGTGATGATCAGCATTAACCCTGTTTTTGCGACACTACAAAGCTGGATAACTTTCTAGCAGGGTCTCCATGGAAACATGCCCTTAGCGCAAAACCTGCTCTGGACCAGTAGTTTAGATAAGAAGACGTCTCAGGGAGAGAATCCTCTGCTTTGTCTCCCAAACTCTGCAGTGTAAAGAGGGGGTGAGGAGAAGAAAAGGGGAAGGGGAAGCAGTGGTGACAGTAGTGACATTGTGTTCTAACATTTTCTACACATGTGGCTGACACAGATTTCAAATCATAGTCATAATAGTAATGCATCGGTTGTATATAGCGCTTTTCTGGACACTCAAAGACGCTTTACATTACATTATTCATTCACTCCATACTCGGTGGTGGTAAGCTACTATTGTAGCCACAGCTGCCCTGGGGTAGACTGACGGAAGCTAGGCAACCAGTCTGCGCCACCGGCCCCTCCGACCACCACCTCTCAGTCACTACATTCACCCAGGCTTCCTTGTGTTCCCAAACGTCTCCCATCCAAGTACCGATCAGGCCCTTCCTGCTTAGCTTCCGAGATCTGACAGGATCGGGAGAGCAAAGGCGGTATGGCCTTTATTTGTTCTTATTTTATTTATATGACTTTCATCCACATGATAGTATGAGTGTTGCATTCCAGTTGTAATAAAGATTGTTAACAAATGTGAACATTCTCCTTATGTGCTGCTTGGTTCAGACTCGTTGTGCATAATCTAACCCCCGCCTTTCCTCCAGTTCGGCTTTACCCAAGTCTAAAAGTTTCCCGATAGACCAATGTCATGCCTCATTTGAAAGTAAAGATCTACAAAACTGATCTAAAAGGGTCTTTTTCCTTGTTTTGTTACAGTGTTGTCAACACCAGTTTTTTCCCCATCTCACTTTTTCATCTTTTTTCATCAAATATTTGTCACTTTTTCAATTCTTTTCTGTTGCTTTTTTGTCACTTCTTCAACACTGACTTTTTGCCCAAGAAGCTTTTATATGCACTCCACACTGGGTCACGAATCAAACTCTGTTCCCTTATTTGTTGTGATACGAAACTGCAAACCAAACATAACCACACGTCCCCGAGCACCAGCTACTGTACCATCAAGGCCTGTGGGATCGAGCCAAAGTTACACTGCATTGCTTTAATCTCCCTCTGATAGCTCGTAGCTTTTGTAATGCGGTGGAAAGCCCGTCACGCCTGCCTGCAAAGAGGTTACGATGAGCATGTACCGCTGCGCCTAGATAAATATGTATGACTTCTGTAGCGCGCTGGGTATTCCTGCTTTGTATGCTAATGACCTTATCCAAGTTTAATAATGCAGGAAGATGCAGAAGGTGGGTGTACATGGAGGAAGAGCGATGGGAGAAGGGGGGGAGAGCGTGGGGGCTGTCAGGCTGAGGGACCAACCCCGAGACCATGCGCCGATCCCGGGCAGATACCCTCTTGACTAGTGAGGCAGCGGATTACATTTAATCTTACTAATTGGATGCCAAAGAGACTCATTGCTATTCATTGTGTGGGCAAGGTGCGGGCGGTAATATATTACTGTAGTACAAGTTTCTTACGAAGAAGCCGAAGTTCATTTCCCCCCCGATCTATTTAAAGCTCGTACTTTAAATCAATGTAGGTAGCGTTGGACTATTAATTGATTTGGCTCTGTCCCTGAGATCTCTTTATGTAGGTGAAAAGAGGATGTAATTTTTGATCATAGATATACAAAGAAAACAACTGAAAGACTTTTCCTCCAGCAACTGTCAGCCTGGCGGAAGGCGTGGTCGATATACAGTAGCGTGCTGCTGGGACCTCATTTGAATCCGGTAAGAGAGTTTCATGACTTGGACGAGGGCTGTACGCTTGATCTTTGCCGCATATCGAAATTGAGGTTTGAGCTGCTGCAGTAAGGTAACCGCAAGGGCTGCGTTTTTCTTTTCTTTCTTTTCCTGCCTTGTTGCGCCTCCACCGTTTGAGTGAAAGACATGTTCACCAATCAGAATGGTCTATGGACTTATATACAGTGGGTTGCATAAGTATCAGCCCCCCTTTAACTTTTCGACATTTTGCTACACTATGGACCATAAACATAAATATATTTAATTGAAATCTGGCCTTATGGCAGAGTGGCATTTTAAAGTCAAGTTTTCTGTTTACCAGTAGCAACTATGTATCCCGCATGTGGCTTCTGGCAAACAGAAAATGGGACTTCTAATGGTTTTCTTTCAAAAATGGCTTGTTCTAGCCACTCTGCCATAAGGCCAGATTTGTGCAGTGAACAACTAAGATTGTCCTGTGTACAGTTTCCCCCACCTGAGCTGTAGCTCTCTGCAGTTCATCCAGGGTCATCATAGGCTTCTTGGTAACAGCTCTGGTCAGTGCTGTCCTTGTTCGGTCAGTAAGTTTAGGAGGACGGCTGGGTCTTGGGAGGTTTGCAGTGATGCCACACTCTTTCCATTCCTGGATGGTGTATTTAACTGTACTTTGAGAGATGTTCAACGTTTTGGAAATGTTTTTATAACCTAACCCAGCTTTATACTTCTCATAACTTTATCCCGGACCTGTCTTTTGGACTTCATGATGCTGTCTGCTCCCAATAGTCTCTTAACAGACCTCTGAGACCATCACAGAGCAGCTGTGTTTGAAGTTACACACAGGTAGACTCTATTTAGTCATTGGGTCAACATGTGATAATTCAGAAATCTTCATTCAACTTCTGAAGGCAATTGGTTGCACTAAGAGGAAAGGGGTGTCGGTACTTATGCACATCCCACTTTTCAGTTTTTTATTTATTAAAAAGAAATCAAAATCATGTATACATTTAATTTCACTTCGCGATTGTGTGTCACTTAGTGTGTGTCTTTCACATGAAATCTCAATTAAATATTTTATGTTTATGGTCCATAGCATGGCAAAATGTCGAACAGTAAAGGGGCCGGATACTTATGCAACCCACTGTAGCGCTTTTCTACCTTCATTTGGCCCAAAGTGCTTTACAGCAAGGAACCAGACACCATTCACACTCTCATTCATACACCAATGTACGCAGACACTGGAGGAGGGTGAAGTGTCTTGCCCAAGAACACAAGAACAGTGAGCATATTCAAAAGCTGGGATTCGGAACCCCGATCTTCCGATCATGAGACGACCCGCTCTACCAATGATCGAGCCTTGCTTCCTTTGGCTGCTGGCTGATCAAAAGGAGAATATTCTCACCACTAGTAACAACGAGTGTCTCGCGGCCTTGCGGGATTGTGTTATGGAATTATCTTTTCATTGTGGAACGGTTTGCGAAGGTGGGAAGTCTCTTTACAGCAGAAGTAAATATTAGGCTGATTTTCATAAAACAGCGTTTATAGCTGAATAGGGAGGGAGAAAGTGTAAGAGCGCCACGTTCATTTGAGAATGAATAAAACTGTGGGCCCGATCTTGTGTTTCAAAAATCTAATTGCAATATCTGTCAGAAAAATCACAATAAGGTCATGCATCCCTTGTTTGGACTGACTCTATTGTAGTCATGATAGCTGCTTGCCTTTGGATGGGATGATATAAGACTGAATCATGACTCTTTTCACAGGGGGAAGTCACTCGCATTTTTATTGTATTTATGGTAAAAAGTACCATCTTGGGAGACGTGCTGGGCTGGCCAGCGGGAGCACCGGGACTTTTTTTACTGTAGTGAGGTCGATTATTATGGTTGACTATTTACCGCATTTTCATACCCCCTGTTGGCATGCTTTCTTGAGTTACGGTTCCCACATATTCTTTTATAATGGGAAGTGGGTCTTGGATACAGTATACGTTAGTCATTGGTCCAGCACATCACGTTTGCTAATATAAGTGAAAATGATTTATTTTAACACCCTTCAGGACCCTGAGAACCTTAAACTTCTGTTCTGGATCAAATTATTCAAAGAAGTGCAACATGTTAGGTCAGGTTGTGTGGAAGTAGTAGCTTCTGGTTTTCAATGAAAGGATTCACTCAGTGTTTTTTTATGTATTTCTGTTCTCACTCTATACCGTTAAAAATAATCGTCAACTCCTCCTCACTCCTCCCCGTTTACCAAATGACCAGTTCGAGGGGGAAATCATGGCGGATTTACAGACTCCTCCCCAGCTCTGACGAAGCATGTTCCTAATAAGGGCATAAGGGCGGGATCTTCACTGTAGACTCGGCCCTTGCGTGACGTGTAGCTCGTGCAGCTCCAATGCTAACAGTCCGACCCTCATTAGTGCGAGATTTAAAAAAAATGTCTTTCGAAAACCAGCCTGGTTTCTTTAATTGTGACTAACCAGCGTTATCTCAGGAGGAATATGTAGCCGTAGAAAGTGTTTAAAAAATAGAAACCAGGTGTTAAAGTTGTTTTTAACGTGTCTAAAGTCAAATGCTTTTCAATGGGAGACTAGCGGCTATATGGAGGTACTACAGCAATGGCGGCCTCCAGTGTTGCGGTCGTAAAGCAAGCATCCAGCGGCCAGAGGCAGTGTGTTTTTGGTCGATTTCATTCAATGCACGTCTGACCCAAGAACAAGGTATTACATTAACTGGATAAAGTATTGCAGTCTTTGAGCTCTTGTCGAATCGACTGGTGGCCGCTCCGTGGTACTGCAGCACAAAAATCCCCTCGGGCACAGAAAGGTTTTTTTTTCCATGCGAAAACAAACTGCGCGGGTTCGGCTGACAGGGCACCTTCAATTTCAATAAAGGTCAGACTTTGTGGCATTTTTTTCCTCCACTTTGTCATTTTCATGGGGTGGAAGCTTTGCCAAATCGAAGGCATTTTAACTTTACTTCTGTTGGACTATAAACTGTGAAATATCCAATAAAGAGAGTGTAGAAAAAATAAAAGGTTGATTCAATAAAGTTCAGCCCGGTGCTAAATTATTCAGCTTCTATGGCATGTATGATGTATGGGCCGCCTCCGCAGCAGCTCTATCCATCACAGTTTAGTTTTGCTAAGATTTAATTTTCGACAAACCCCCCCCCCCCCCCTCCTTAGGACAGACTTTAGTTTTGAATTCTCAATTGCTTTAGGAGCAGTCCCCATGTTTCATCATGTTGGAGGTTTCAGTAGGTTGCATCAACATGACGTCACGATAGGGCATTAACAGACCAGTCAACATCATTTTAGACGAGTCGAGTCATGTGTTAATCTCTCCCACCCTCTCTCGCTCTGCCTAGTTTTAACATTAACCTGTTACCTGCCACCTTAGGGTTAGGGTTAGCAATTATGCATATCCAAATCTCAAAGCGTATTGAATAGCGAGCTTACAGCCTCACTGTGATACCTCATTTGAAATCCAAGACCTTCTAGTTTCTTAAACTATGTGTCCGATCTGTTTGAGTGAAACATAACTTACATCACATTTGCCATTCCAAGGTGGAGGAGACAAGGAGGAGGAGAGAGGGGAGAGGACGCAGACCTTTGATGTTAGGCGCAGGTAACACTGAGCATTACCTAAAAATTAAGTTCAAACCTACGAGCCACTATTGCCTGTAAAACTAAGAAAATAAGCTGCAAAACTTGCTTGCACACGAGCCATGACAGATTTGGACGTGAACTTAATGTACTTGATGTAAATGAGGTATTATTTCTCCTAATATGATGACGTGATCACTATTTTGACAAATAAGTCGAACTTTAAAAATCTGTAGTCACCTCACTAAACAAGGCAAACAACATAAACAAAACAAAACAAATAATAAAACAATCACAACTCATATTTGATGGTGGAAATGGGAATGTTAATAATAATGGTCATGTTGATTATGTAATACTTATAATAACTTAGTCAATGTTTAATTAATAGAATGGTGACTGGTGTTTATAAGTAACAATTGGTTATGGTTATTAAGCAAATGGGGAAAGAGGAAAAGTAAAGAAAAGTACAAATTGTAAATAAAAATAAATGCTTATACATATTGGTAAACTGTATACATTTCTATCTTCGTGTTGTCTTCTTACTTTGGAAGTCTTGTAAACATCATGTGATTTTCTTTTTGTTAAGGCGAGACACTGCAGGTGAATAGGGATTTTTTTAATTTAAAGATATCGATTTGAAACTTCTGCTGTAGATTACTGGCATAAATAGGAAGAAAAAATGTATTGCAAGTTTTCTGTCATTTTATGTGTTTATATAAAATGATGGTGTTTTATGCCTAAAAATACCCAAAATGTTGCATTTTTCCAGCGACGAAAACTGAATAATGGATTGAGCCAGATTCAAATGTATGGTTTTATTTTGTTGAGATATTAGTTACAAAGACTTTTTCAGAGGGGATTTTGGAAATCTAGTTTAGTTTTAAAATAAACTGTTTTTTAGTGAAAAAATCTGTAAAAATGTAAATTTCGCCTTGTTTTTTAACATTCAAAACTCAATAAATCAGGCTAGGAATTAGATATTAAAAAATCCCTCTGAAAATGTTTTCCAAATATTGTTCAATCCAAGACTGAAAATTTGAAGTCTGTAGGATCTACTGACTCGAGATGTTGTTGCCCCAATGAGAGAAAAATGCCTTTTGAGGAAATGGCCATTGAAATTACGATTTCAAGAGACCAATTTGGCCCAAAACCTGAAAACTGAAAATGTTTTGTTTTGCCTGCAGTGTCTCCCCTTAAACATGGATGTTTTTCTTTACCAAAGCTGCTGTACGTAAAGTCAATATGGACAATTGTAATTGTGTAATCCAGGAATTTGTAATGTAAAGTGTTATATTGTACGAGATGATGTATCACTGTATCCGGAATGTAAATTCATTTTGAATATGGGGGTAGGCACTTATAAGCTTTCTTGCTTTGGCCTACTCCTTTTGAGTTTTTGTTACTTTTTTTGTTCTTTCTTTATTTTCTGCACTGCTACAATGTTAATGTAAATAATGTAAATAATCACTCAAATAAATTCCAAATTCCAATTAAAGCCCTACGTCACAACATCCTAAAGAGCCTATACGTTAAAGTTCAGGTGGTAACTATGAGCTAAGATCCAAATATTTTCAGAATAATGGCATCTAAAAGTGGTGACAATATTCAAAAACGTGCAAGTCAAAATATAAATGAAATCCAGTGATTAATATGAAAATGATCATTGCTTCAGTCAGTGTGCGCGAGGCTGAGGTTAAGCCAGTCTGTCGTGATTCATATAATTTGATTAATTCACGAGCCACACTGGTCGCATCACTTCCATACACGTAAACAACAACGGTATCATCCGCGTCCACCTCAGCGCACACTTAAGTCTTTAGGATCAAGGGAAGGCGAGCAGTTACACTTGACGAGGACAAACATGTAGGTGTGTGTGTGTGTGTGTGTGTGTGTGTGTGTGCATGCAGCTTTCGTACCGTAGCATTGCTTAACGTTGTGTTGAAGTCTCCAGCTGCTAAGTCATGGTTGTCTGCATCACGTCACTGGAGAGAGAGAAAGACACAGAGAGAGAGAGGGAGGTGTTAGGGGGCGTGCACATCCAATATTAATTTATACCGAGCCGAGAAAACCTTATTACTCCGCCGCAGCTGTGTACTTGTTTAATGAGTCAATCTGATGGCTTTATCATTAAATTATGGCGTCTAATTATCTTTTGTTCGGAGGTAGCGCGCCACACAGCACAAAAGGGGCTGGAGCATTTGTCATCTGGAGAAAGTTTGGAAAGAGAAGTTTCTCCCTTGGGTGAAACTTTGTCCTCCGCATTTGACCCACAGTGCAAGTGCAAGAAAGTGTGTGCAGGTTGCAGTAGGGTGGTTCACAAAATGGCCAATTTTGCCAGATGGCTTTTTGCCTTGTTCCAATTGGTATTGTAAACATCTCTATTGCAGCACATTTTTCACAATTTTGACATTGTTAACGGTGTGATAATTACCATATCGACTTATCGCTCCATAAGCAAAATGAAGGACGAAACATTATGAGACTCTATCTGCCTGTCTGTAGTCTCCCTATGCGGAAAACTAAAAAGAAGCTCAAAAGACTTGACACCGAGTCTTTCTTCCACTAAAGCAGTACGACTACCATCTCTTGCCTGTCTCTCGCCGCTCAATCCACTCCTTTGAAGGTTTTACTGAAGCCAAATTAACGGCAGGAGTTTAACCCTGATGATGTGAGGTCCGTTCTCACAGATGAGAACCTGCGACGAAAAGTTCATTCCTGAAGGTCTAAACGACAATGAGAGGCACTGCCCTTATCAACTATCTGTGTGAGATGAAAACCAAAAGCAAGTTTTGCTCCAGGCAGCCCACACAGAGATAAAGTATCAGACAGAACAAAGTCATTATACATTGAATATACAGTGCCTTGCGAAAGTACTAATACACCTTGAACTTTTGCACATTTTGTCATGTTTACAACCCTAAACATAAAGATTTTATTTTGAATGTTTTACTGAAAGTTCACACACAAGTAACAGACAACTGTGAAGTGAAAGCAAAATGATACATGATTCTGTTCACAAACGCTCTCCTCCTTTGACAGAGCTTGTGTTGTTTTGTAAAGAGGAATGGGCTAAAATGTCAGTCTCTAGATGTGCAAACCTTGTAGTCATACCCCAGAAGACTTGCTGCTGTTATTGAGCAAAAGGGAGTTCCACTAAGTATTATTTCATGCTGTATGAATACTTATCCACGCCGACTTTTCGTTTTTCTGTAAATATGACAAAATGTGCAAAGGTTCAAGGTGTATTAGTACTTTCGTAAGGCACTGTAGTGTAACTGTTCTAAGGGGAGAGATCATTATGACCAGACTTATCTTTGTATCGTTCAAGTTTCTGTTTCCTGCCAAAGTTACACATTGTTAGGTAAAGGCCTAGAGCAATAAATAATGTGAAAAAGTGTGCCACCCTTTACTCACGTCTCATTGGCTCAATTTTTGGTACAGATGTTCAAACTGAACAAGGCAAAAACGTTTACTTATACCATTATATTGTGAACCACCCTAAGGTACAGGCAAGAAAGCGCTTTACATTAAAAAAACATTGCGTTACATGACACCTTGTTAAACGCTGTGTGAAACTAAAACTATGCCAGCTAAGAGAACAGACTTGACAAGCAGACACCCAAAAACCGCACTTCAAGAAGAGGGCACACATTCCTTTGCACAGTGTGAGAGTTTGAGATCCAGAAGTGAATGAACTTAAAGAAAGGAACTATACTTCTGAGCAAAAACTGTTTCATAATGTCTGCTCTTTGCCTATGGAAATGCATCGGTGGAATATTGTATTTCCTTCTTTCTCCTCAAGTTACGTCTCCCATTATTGGTAGGGCAGATTCTCTCTGAAACCGAGGGACCATCCCAGTACAAAGTCTGGGCAACACTCAGATCTCCCGAGTTGGAGAGTTTAGAGTGGGAGGGAGTCAGAAAGAGAAGAGAGAACAGCTGACCTTTCTTTGTCTCAGCCACTTTTCCAACACCGTCTCTTTGAACCAAAACCTTAGGGATTGCCCGTGTCTTATTGTTGCTACAGTATTTTGACATCTTTGAATTTAAGTGCAACTTATTACACTTTTTTATTAGTGCACATTTGATCTTTCAGTGACCCAGTGGCCTTTACTTTTAATTTAATTATATATCCAATCCAACTTTATTATAAAGCGCTTTAAAAACAACATAGTCACCAAAGCGCTTTATACAAAACATAATAATTACATGAGTAAAAATAAAACATGCCAAACGGAAAAATATGTTTTCAGGAGAGATTTGAAAACAGGGAGTGAATCAGTCATATACAGTATAGCCTTTATTTAACCAGGAAAGTCCCATTGAGATAAAAAAAAACAAACTATTTTTCAAGGGTCCTAGTGGTCTCTATGACGCTTCGGGATAAATTGGCATGTTTTCCCATACAAAAAGATTTTTTGCATTTTTCTCTTCTCAAATCTGAGCCTTCAACTACCAACCACTGTTCAGCTTACTCCAGCTTACTAGACTCATCAATGTCCAGCCAAACCAGGGCTGAGCCCCACCTCTGCCTGCATCAGTCTGACAGAACAACCTCAGCGACCACAGCAGCTTCTCTGGCCCAAAGCTGGAGGTTGGCATTCCTGGACGCAGGAGCACATCCTGGCATGGCGGACCCTCTCCCTTCTCTTGTGGCGTATAATCGCACCTCACAGAGCACCTCCACCTTAGCCTCAAACACCAACATTCAGATAAATCTACACACATTTTTATCGTCTTACCTCTTGGCTCATAATCTCTGAAGGCTTCATTTCATTTCTACTCTGGAAGGATATTTTCTTCCCCCGCATAAACTTGCAGTCATTTACAACATTGCACTTGGTTGAGTTTCTTGATGACTTGCGGTTTACTGTGCCTAATAAAAAGAAGAAAAAAAAGTCCACATTGCGCACACTCAGTAGCTTGGCACACCTGTTCAAGTCTCTGCAGAAATGCCGACAGTGGATTTTTCTAAACTACCTTTTTAGCATTTTGTTTGTCCGCGCTTTGAGCTAAAAAACAAAGTTTCCCCCCCCCCCAAAAAAAGAGAGGAAACAATTTTGGGGGATATAACCAGCCACACAATGAGCGGCGACATCTCTACAGAAGAGTGATTGATGCGCGTGTCAGACGGCGATGGCATTTGGGAGACACAGATCACTCACAGTCAAAAGAGTAATGATATGGTGAAGGGGGGGGAGGGTTTGTTTAGCAGATGGGAGCTGGCCTGCAGGAGATGAGGCTTATGCAAATAATAACAATAATGACAAAAAATAGTGATCTAATAGCTTGCGATGTCAGTAGGATAAAAATCAGACTAAAACGTTAAATTACCCCGGTCTCCTTGGGATCTTATAGTTAGCAGTTCATATTCGTATTTCCTGCGTTAATTGGGTCGACTATTATACTTCATCAAAGTTACTGATATAAAACCAGGCAAAAACGGACTCTAAAAACTAATCAATGTTGTCAAAAACTGTAATAAAAACCTCCAAATAGCAGTATAGATTTAGCGTTTTGGGAACTAATGTGGCACGGACAGTCCATCACTTTAGCAACAAAAGGTCGAAGCGGCAACAAAAAAAAAAGAGGAGAATTTATTGATTTGGATAAACACATTTTTTAAAGACCCGGTCCTAACAATGTCTGGAAGATTGAATATGCAATGGCTTTGGCTGTGCATGTAATATTTACGCTCCGACTGAAACATAATAATGGTGGAAATTATGAATCTTTCCACCCACTTTCCATTTATTTTGGGGGGGTCGATGTATCAAACGGGATCATTTAACCATTTGGAAGTAATGTGAATATTCAACAACTGAGCAATTGCTTGGAAGAAAGTCAAACTAAATGGTTTAGTCCTGATTCAATCTAAAATGTGGGTATCGATAGTTAAATCTATATTCGCACAAGATTAGTGGACCTCAGGTAAAATGTGAAAAAAAACTGCTGACGCCCCCTGTTGGGAGTTTGGAAAGTTTTTAACCTGCGTAATTAAGTCAACATCGATTCCAAACGTATTTAACCGACCATTTCCATACCATTATGCTCGACCCCGACCCTGCTGTCATGGCGATAGAGGAGGAGCATCCGTGTGAATGAAGTGAAAGAGAAAGGCTACTTCCGCTTTAAAGGTGCATACACACAAAACACAGATCACGAAAAGATCTGAAAAGAGGAGGAAAAGCTTTATGACAACGCAGCAGCTGTGGTTTGAAATGCCTTTCCCGAACCCAGGCATTCGGATCAGAGGAATTAGACGCTTCAATAAAGGGGGATTTTATCATGACATGAGGACAGACATGTACTGCACACTCCAAACCCACACATATGGAAATAATATCCTGGAGGGGCAGGAGCGAGGTTTGTGTTAAGTGTCAGAGAAAGGAAGCAAAACTATTCTACTGTCACCAAAGCACAAGCGAAGATCTTAGAATCACAGAGCTTTTTCAGAATTTACCGTTGCAAAACCACGCCCCAAAACGGTAATTGTCCAATCAGACATCCTAGCAACCGTTACTATGAAGCTAGGTCCATCATGCCACAGATCTCCAATGGAAAACAATGGGACATACCAGCACTGAGCACTGAGCAGATGCACTTTTTTTTTTTACTGCTAACCACCAAAAACCCACCAGACAAAGAAGAAGAAGCAAAATGGTGAAGCGATCTGCCTATGGAGGATGTAAATCGGACACTAGGGACCACAAGAGTGTGTCAGGGAGAGTCCAGTTATTTCCCTTCCCAAAGCGAAAACACAACCTGAGCACTGCCTACAATGGATCAAACAATGTGGACGGCCTACGCCCAGCTAAATGTCTCCAAAATAAACAAGCGAATGTCTGCTCTAAGGTAAGGCAAGCGCTGCTAGGCTAACACCTTAGCATGCTAACATCGTAGCTACTGACAGTCACATAACGTTACACAAACTGGAGCTGTAACTTTAACTGCGGTGGTGAACTTTTACAAGCCTACAGTCTGACGTGTTTTTGCCTCCCTTTTGATAAAAGTACTGTGTATTTTTTTCACGGTCCTTACAACTGGTTGTAGCTGATTGTCATTGTGGCACCTGTTGATTTAGCTAGCGTTAGCTAACTATAGCGATGGAGAAATGGACCGGAGAAATTTTCCTATTTTTAGAAATACTGCAAAAGTAAGAGAGTGCTTACCCGACAGTGCAAGAGCACGACTGGTCCACAAGGCTGTGCTGTTGCATTTAAGGAAGAGATCAGAAGGTTTCTTTGAGTTAGAGACCTGTCTGTGCTTTAGTGCAATAGTCCTTATCCTTCATTGGATAGTTCTTGAATATATCCCTGCATACTGTACCCTTTTGCCTCGATCTGGGATATCGTAGTGGTACGCAGACAAAAAGGATAATCGAACATCATCGTAGAAGGTGTACGTCCCGTTTTGACGCTACGATGCTCCATGGTCTGCGTAGCCATAGCTCGTTCATGGTTCATATATGACTAGCTGTTTTGGCTACTTTTGAAGTTCTGCTTGATCGATCATCCGTTGCTCTGTATGTTGTTTATATATTTTTTTTATCCTAAAAATACACTTCTTTGTCATGCTATTTTTTTTTTTGTTGTGCCATCCAGGAAATGTCGGATGCAGGCTGGGAGTCGAAGACGAGGCAAGATCTGCTAGCCACAATCAGGATGCTAAGGTCACTGACAGGCATGGAATCTGTTGCGCTGGTCGTGTTTTACCATTAATTGTCGGGCGTAGCAACAGTAACTAAGGGGGCGGGGCTTGGCGAAAGGTCAATTGCGCAGCAGTGGCTCCTCCTGAAGTGAACACATGCGAGTGACTGACTGCAGCTGTTTCGCGCAAACCAAAAAGAAGTGGTAGCGCAAAAAATCTGGTTAGGTGTGTACGTACCTTAAGAAAACAGCAAAATCCTCGAGTCCTGACAATCATGTCTTTCGTTGTAGTTAAGTGTGTGCAGTAAGAAATGGCTCAGCAAAGCTCACACGAACAAACCTAGACCATTCAGGGCTTAGTGTGTGGAGTTTGCATGTTTCTCTCCCTGTGTCTTGATGGGTTTCCTCCATGTGCTCCGGTTTCCCCCATCAAATAAAACCATGCACAATAGGTCAATCCTCCAGCCAGGTAACTCTGACCATCAGCCTGGCTCGACATCTAGACACGGGTCCCTGGGCGCAGCGGTCGCCCCCTGCTCAAAGAAGTTCACCTTAGCCTTAACCTTTCCTGGTTGGATCGACCTAAAGACCCGAGAGCGGCAGTTTTGGGTCAGCGTGAATCCAACCGCAGCACTTTGGGACACACTAAACAGCCAGCTGAAACCGGTGTCTCTCTCGGAGCATTATGTATATATTTTTATGTATGAAGAAAAAAAAGTATATATTTTAGTGTTTCTTGATGGAACATACAGTATGTGTGATGGTTCAATCAGCCGTTGAAAACCTATAGAAACCTGCAAAACTATTGATCCTGACGCGTCTAAGGGGCCACAGGAATGGAAAGTAAAGGCGCAATGCTAACGTACACCCATATCACTGAAGCAAAGATATTGTATAATACTCTAGATCGGACATGACGCTTGATGATGTGGCAAACGTGGCGGCCATCTTGTGATTGGCCGGTGAGGCTAACCCATAGACATATTATTAATAGACCGTCATTCCTCACTCCTCCCCGTTTACCACAATGACCACGTTCGAGGGGGAAATCATGGCGGATTTACAGGCTCCTCCTCCCCAGCTCTGACGAAGCATGTTCCTAATAAGGGCATAAGGGGGGATCTTCACTGTAGACTCGGCCCTTGCGTGACGTGTAGCTCGCGCAGCTCCAATGCCAACAGTCAGACCCCCGTTAAGTAGGAGATTTCTAAAAAAATTGCTACCATAACCAGCCCGGTGCCCCAGATTGTTTTTAACCCAGCGTAATCACAGGAGGAATATCTAGCTCTAGCCACTTCTAAAACATTAGGCACCGGGCATTAAAGCTGTTTTTAACGTGTCTAAAGTCCAATGCATTCCAATGGGGGAATAGCGGCCATATGGAGGTACTACAGCAATAGCGGAGCAATGGCGGCCTCCAGTGTCGTAGTCACAAAGCAGAGCAGTCAGCGGCCATTGGGCTAACCGCTAAAGGAACCAACCAGGAGCAAGATTTTCATTGATTCAACTGCAGAATGTGAGATACGCTCATTGATTGTGATTGGTTTATTACTTTAAGTCTCGTATCTCAGTCAGGATCAGGTCATTTTTTTGAAATGTCTTGTTTTTAGCTGTGTTGTTTAGCTGTATTAGCTTTGTTTTCTCCATTCATTCCCAGGGTTCAGTGGTTAACATTCACAGTATCACTTTCTCATGTTCAATATTGGTCATGTAGTGTTAAAAAGTACAAAAATGCTGATTTAAAGTAGGAAATGTATGTTATATGTGATATATCGGGGAGACAGTGACGCAGTTGATGGAGTGGGTCGTCTCATGATCGGAAGGTCAGGGGTTTGAATCTCGCCTCCTGAAGATGCACACTGTCGTTGTGTCCTTGGGCAAGCCACTACACCCACTTATACTGGTGTATGAATGAGAGTGTGGGTGACTGGTTCCCTGCTGTAAAGTGCTTTGGGCCTTATGAAGGTAGAAAAGCACTATTTAAGGTGAGACCATTTACCATATAAATAGAAGTGAATGATTTGAAGTGTTTGACAGAGGACAATCGATGAACAAATGTAGTAAGTCTATACATGCCTCCTATAAAACTGCAATAACATTTGAAAAACTGCAAAAACGTTATTTTCTCACAATTATCAAAGAGTCATGAAATAACTAAAAATGGATAAAAACAGTATTAAAGAAATAAGTGGTGTTCCCCTTTGTTCACATTGCACTGGGTTAGAAGGGCCAGTCACAAGTTGGCCGCCAGATTCGCCATTCGTTGCAACGCCTTACTGTGGCCATGTCCTATCTAGAGTTTTATTAAAGAACTTTGCACTGAAGGGTCAGATACACAGTAGTATACATTTTATTCACATTATACACCTTTAAACTAAAGTCTCTTCAGAATGTGTTGACATCACCTGAATCAACCCCACAGTTATAATCAGGTTTTGTTTTGTTATTTCAGGTCATTTGAACCTATGAAATGACCTGAAATAAACTAAATGTATTTATCGGATGAACTGTGTGGCTTTAACAAAGTGTACTTGTATTCCCATCCGTCATGAGCTCAAAGTCAAAGGTTTTAAGGCGAAAATAATCTTCATTTCCGTCAGTAATGTAGTCCCTAAATCCCACGTGCAGATTATAATTCCACCCTATTCCCACTCTCTGCCTGTGCCTATGTATCATCAACGGACCATTTAGCTGCAAACTCCTCACAGCCACTAATCACGTACACAAGCCGCGTCCCGGAGGAGCCGCCGGGCCTAATTCTTTTAACACACCGCGTGTGTAATTGATGCCTGGGACATCGCTGCGCTCGCGCCCCGGTCCCCTGATGGATTTTGGCTGATAGGATTTCGCGGGAGGCGAACAGCTGCAGAGAGTGGCGCCCCCCGGAGGAAGGATGGCGCCGGCGCGTGATCGTTTCCACCCCGCAGTGAATAAAATAGCCCTCATATATCCCCGTAATCGGCGTCGGGAGCCGGGGGGACAGCGCGGAGCAAGATGAGTGATGGCGACGCCGCTGTTTTGGCGCAGGGCGCGGATCGCTGTGTTGCTGTATAGCACCTGTGAGTGTGGAAGGGAAACGTAGTGTGGCCTGTACTCTTATTTAGCGCTATAAGTTGGGAACATACTATGGAATGTTTTAAAGACCTGAAGCTGCGCAAATTCACTCCGTATTCACTGTGCACTTGATAAACATCTTTATTATCATGTGACATGTGTGTGGCGATTCTCAACATTTCATTGGTTGTTTGCCGTCATGTGATCACTCTCCAACCAATAACAAGTGATGGCATTGTTCTTGAAAGAAAGAGCTGCGACGAGGGTGACGAAGTTGGATGTGCTTCCGGTTGATTTATAGAGGCGAGACGCTGCAGGTGAATGCTTTGACTTTTTATGCAGTGACCAGATTTGAAGTTTTGGCTTGTTTTCTCCCTTAACATCTTAGTTTTGAATATCAAAGTAAAAGAATAGACCAAACTCTCCCATCCCAGTGTTTATTTTATGATTTGCTGACTTCGGATTTTGTCTGAAATCAGTACAACATCGACTCTGTAATGCAAATATGGGCATTTCATTTGTGGAAGACGCCAGCCGCAAAAACCCGCGGGAATACACGTTTATGTCGCTTATGTCCATCTTGCAACTAAATCTCTCCTTTAGATGCATTTACTACGTTTGTGTGAGTGAAGTCTCCTCTCACGTCACAGGGATTCCTGCAGTGCGTCGTATCAGCGATCGCATTGGCACACATTTCTATAACTCTTCTTTCTTATCGTTCTCATTGAATGCGGGCCGTTTTTGGCAGCTACTTTTTACTGTACAATGCCATTCGATCACAGTGGCCTCAACGTGGTGCCGCCCCGGAGACTCATGAACGTATAGAAAGCGGCGGCACTGGGAGTTGCGATCGAACCGCCAACGTTTGAGTCAATGGGCTATTTCCGCTACAATGCTGCCACACTGGTCCTGTCAGCCATTGCCGCTGCTGCTGTCAGCGGGGCCGACAGCGTTGCAAAGCTCCAGCGAAAGGTTATTGGCTCTCGCTATGCTGTGCTGCTGACAGGAACATGTACGGGAGGCCAGTAAGAGCTTCCTTGTTACTTAGGGCCGTGGGAGGAGATGGAGGAGCGACGTAAAAAAAACATTTAAGCAACAGTCGAATATATTTCAATGCCACAAAAAGCCTTTCATTTCTCAAGATCTGCAAACACGTCATATATACTGTATATTAGATTAACTTTATTGTCCACCTAGCTAGAAATGTGTCTTTGGTTCACCATCATAATCATAAAAAACACAAAGTCGCAATAGTCGACAGTAGTTTAACAGACTCAGAAAGGTCTTTGTACTTTTCCAGCAGATAAATCTTGAAAACCTGGCCCATGTGTTGAGAAACACTGTTTTAAATGCTTCCCGCTTGAATGGACTTTCTAGAGCTTTTTTTTACCATGTTACAAAGTTGTTCTCTCATCAAAAACAGAGCTAGAGCTGTGTTTCGAGCCATTAGCGCATATTTGAGTGATCTTTGAATCTTCCTCTTCACACAACGGCGGCAGCTACCAATAGATACTGCTTTCCTCACCTCTCCAAGGCTTAATCCTTTCCTCGTGAAGTAGGGCAGTTTCTTTTCTTTGTCCTTTTCCCTTCATCGAAACATCTGCTCAGCGAAGGGGAGCTAGAGGAGGGGGAGGGGCTTAAGGCAGCTCACTTGGAGGATCAGGAAGTGACCCAGGTCATTTTCTGCTCCTGGTCCGTCTCTGCCTTTTGGCCTAAGCTCTTGCAAAGCTTTTACTGCGAGATTTGGCTGCGCCATTGGTCCACAGCCCATTAGTCCGATGTCTCATTATTCCGAAAATTACCATTGAGCAGAGGTCCGAAATGTTTAACCCAGTTGTGTTGTGGATTAGAGAGCCATATACAACCGTTGGCCCTAACCTTAAGGTCAGTGGAGTCTTGCCGGAACCTAATTTTCTGAAGGTTTTACATATACTGTACATTTTCCGTAATAATGAGATGTCGGACTAATGGCTTGTCAGACTAATGAGCCGACCCCATGCTGAGTAGGTGTGGGATGTGCTGTGTTTCGAGCCGCCTCCACCGCACTAAATCGTTTTCTCTGTGGAACCAGCCTGGTTCCATGCACAGAAAGGCGAGCTAAAGCTTCGAGCCTGAAGAAAAAAGCCCAAGGAAATCATTCTGCCGCTTCTGCCACAAACACACACGTCGTTTTCCACTCTCTGGATTTCTAAACAGAACTGTGGACTCTGCCCCTCGTGTGGGCTTTGCGTGAAAAGTGGTTTATTCAAAAAGACTCTCAAACAATCTCTCAAACTCTTAATGCGTTCCACTGTTCAACAAAATCTTCAAACCAATATTGCACACTGTGTAAATATATTGTAAATATTGATGAATACCTTTTGCACTGTAAAAAAACAACATCATCACAAATAAGTACCATATTTCTGACTCCGTGTTCATTAAGCATGATGCACACCATTTTCCTCCGAGTCGAATCAAGTCCTTCTGATGCAATCTCAATCTCACCACTATTACCCAATTGAAGCGTCGTACAAGTGATATTTAAAGAGTGTAACCGTAACATGACCCCTTTGCAAAACCATCTATTTTAGCCTTATTCATAGATTCTAGTCAGATGTATTTTGTGTATATTGGCTCCGGTCTCCTCTTTTCATTTATGTTTTTTGTTACTCGACACAAAAATCTGAACATCTACTTTTAGCTCTCCCATTACAGGCTATAAAGAGCAAAGTAGAATATAGCATATACTAGTCACCAGACATAACCCGGCCGTGCACTCCATGTAGAAGCTCTTGTCCCGTGGCTACAAACTTGGCTCTGCTGTTCTCTTACGAGGAGAGGGCCGATCTGGCTTGCTCTGGTTCTGGAGCCGTTTGCCCAGAGTCAGTGGGCGGTCAGACGGAATGTAATCTGAAATGGGGGGAAACACTTTAGCTAAGTTGATTCAGCAGATGTGAGAGCTTTAATATTTGACCAATCTTTTTCATCTGTAAGGCCAAGCTGCGTGTTCCCAGGGAATAAAAAATAGCATCCAGACTGCTATTTAACTTGTGAGTCGTTTGGATTTTTATGATTACATTTGATGAAGAAGACGTGATACCGCAAGCGATGAGGAGAAGAGTTTAAATGTCAAGGCATCACTTTGAAACTTTTGCTGTAGGTTACTGACATAAAGACAAGTTTTCTTTCATTAAATATTTGTGCTGGGCAATATACACAAAATGAATATCTCAATATTTTTGGGGACTTACTCGATAACGATGATGAAGCGATACTTTTGAAAATCATCAGAAATATGCACAAATGTGCAGGCAAACATCTGAATTTACATTGCTTTGTTGCTCAAAAAGATTATTGTTACATAAACGCACTCCCTTTCCCCCCATTCCCCTAC
Source organism: Neogobius melanostomus (assembly GCA_007210695.1). NCBI lineage: Eukaryota > Metazoa > Chordata > Actinopteri > Gobiiformes > Gobiidae > Neogobius > Neogobius melanostomus. The sequence goes on from VHKM01000057.1 coordinate 5,860,210, forward strand.
ATTTCTTTAACCTGACTATCGCCAGACTAAAATCACAAGTAATATTTAGTCTGGGGACCACCAATTCATTTTCTCGTAGGAGAGGTGTGGTTTACGATTGTCCATAGCCGTTTATTGGGCGCTGTAGGAGCCACACAGAACAACAGATATCGTGTCACATGGCTGGTTGCTGGGCAACGCTTAGGGGGCGTCAGTCACGTGGATGTAGGCGGTGAATGCCGTAGTTTTCAAAGATGACACCTCATCGGTGCCCAGGTAATGGCTAGAGAGGGAACCTGGGTAGCCGTAGTTTTCGTTGACCGTTTCGTTAGTTTGTGATTACGCATGCTGAACCGTGTACACGATTCAATCTAACTAGTAGCTAATCCATTAAACCACAAAGCCGCTGTTATAACGTTACATCGGCAAACGCAAAGACGCGATTCAGTCGTGATTCCTACTACAAACCAGCGCGTCATCTGAGGTACAGGACCCTTTCCCTTTCTATATTGGCGACATAAGCTTAGAGTCGCTACAGGCGCTACGAATCTCTCTCATGCGTCTGCATGTAGCCATAGCCAATCGTATCATCGTATCAGATGACGTATGACGTACCCGCTGTAAACTTTCCAGCTACACTATTTAGAACACGGTCTAAAGCTTGATCGAAAGATGGCGTCATGTTGGATCTGTAAATATATATATATTTGTTTTTTATCCGCAAACAAACTACAAGCTTCCGTATGTCAAATAGCGCGTCATCGTCTTGCCGTCTATCCTCGTTCTGTGATTGGTCCCAAATCCAAGCGAAGATTTCGGTCATGGTCCCAGACTGTTGTGAAGTTTGAAATGATCATGCAATCTCTGTTGTCGCCCCAAATAGCAGGAAAATGCCTGTGGAAAATGGCTTTTGACAAGACAGTTTCTTTACTGGGAGCTGAGTCTTTGGGATCCGTTCATTTCAAAAAGATTTCACTTGTGTCGCCTGCTCCATTGTTGTCTGAGTTCGTTCGGGGGAGTTCTGGATAAAATTGAGAGAAAAAAGCTCAGTCTCCTCACAATAGAAATCGGTTTCGAACCTCACATCACTATTTCATTTCTCAAACTGGGAAAAAAACTCTCAAAATTATATCATGGAGTAAGACTTTTGTAATCAAGTCGACATAAAGGCAGACAATCTCTAAGATATTCATTTTTTGCAGCCTTCCCATTGTGAAGACTCCCTTCTGCAGCGCAGCTTGTCAGAGGCGATCATTTGGCTCCGTTCGCCGTTGCTGATTTGGTAATGCTGTTTTTGGCCGCGGCGCCGGTGTGAAGGGCTTGGACGGTTCGCTGGAAACAGTTGGTATTGGATGGAAATGACCTGAGCGCCGATTTGGCAGCGGGCAGCTTGTAAGCTAACCAAACATACAACGAAATCACTGACTGGTAACACGATTAAGATTCAGCCTGACAGCCAACTGAGTGTGTGTCGCCGAGGCGGGAGACGCTCGATTAAATATCACAATGTTGGATTTGGAAATGTGTTGGAAAAATAACAGACGCTAATGTTCTGTTGTAATTAAAATGGGAAATGGTTTACTGTCCTTTAATGAACCATCTTATTTCCACATTTTCCTCAGAAGTTTAAGATTATTCGCCAATGAATCAAACAGTCATGAATTTAAAATAAAAGCCTCTATTCTAAAGGTGTTTAAAGATGATATTCTTTACTTGTACTTGGGCAAATATGATCTAAGGAGAACCCTCACTTCTCCAAGTCTTGCCCAGTAAAATGTGTTCCACGTTTTGCTCTGCCACTGTTAGGATTGACCTGGTTAGATTAAACATTGTTGTTATCTGTTTTGTATATTTAGACTTTATCTATTTTAGGGCCCGACCGATATGGATTTTTGAGGTCCAATACCTATAGTTAAACATGTATTAATATAGTAAAGGTTTCAATCATAGAAATATATCTAATAGAGGTCGACCGATGTGGGTTTTTCAAAGGCAGATTTTTGGGTTGGAATTATTGGGGATTTTGACTGGCTGATACTGATATGCACCGCTGATATTTTTGGACAATGTGACAGCAGGGGGCGCTGTATATTCATGTTTAGAAGGTGTTTCTGAGGGAGCTCGTTTGGAAGACAGAAATCAAAGGTAAGTCTCTATCTCCTATGGTTACGAAATTATAAGCAAAGGTCTTCAACATATAATATATAAAATCGGTGAACAAACTTGTGACCGATTTTCGCCGCAATTTTTCTTTGCTCCCCGAGGCCCAAGAAGTTGTGGGATGGCTCATTTCAGTTCAAAGCCTTTTTATTGGCGGATATCGGCTATCGACCGATATAGCCAATATAGTAAAATAGCTTACATCGGCCCGATATTTTGGTCGGGCCCTAATTTATTTTTTTCATAAATCATTTGTAAACAGGATATAATCCAGATCACATACAAATTTGAGCTGCCTTGAGATCAAAGAAGTTGTCTTGTGTTGAATTAGCCCTTTGTATCACTCCTTGGTTATCTAACATTTATCTAACATTGTGGTTGTTAAGCCCCAGGACCCAGGCCCTCAAAACTACACCAAAAATAATTGTAGAAATGAATTGAGTTTAGGTGGTGTAATGGTGTAATTGTTGGTTCCCCCAGAACCTGAGTTTCTCTGCTTCGCCCCTGGCACTTCGGGGGTCGGCCCATTAGTCCGACATCTCATTGTCTGAAAATGTCCCATTGAGTAGGGGTTGAAAAATAAAATTAGGTTCAGGCAGGAGTCCACTGACCTTAAGGTTATGGCCAGTGGTTGTATATGGCTCTCTAATCCACAACGCAACTGGGCTAGAGAGATTTCGGACTAATGGCACCTCTGCTCAATGGTACATTTTTGGACAAATGAGACGTCGGACTAATGGCATAGCACCGGCTCTTCGTCGCTCTCTTTCTCTACTCTTTTTCCTTTTTCACTTGGCGCTGCGAGCACAGGCTCCCGAGAACGTTTTGTCAGGGCGTGCAAAGTTACGTCTCCTGATGAATTTGTTACGTTTGGTCTGTTGTATGAACGTCTCAGAAGACCCAGTCTAAGTGAACCCAAGGGTGTTATATTAGCATTAGGGTCCATTTTCTCATGTTGCACAGATGAAATAATGCTCCCTGTCCAGGCAATAGATGTTTCTCTAATACTTTTCATGGTTGGTCAGTATAATAGTCATGTCTTAGCAACAAAGATCAACACTACATCCTTAATATATCGATAAATAAAAACATACAAGCTGAACGCTGCTATTTCCGAGTGAGAAGTGCACATTCTGATCGGACGGCCCCCAAACGGCCCAAGCTCCTAAAGAAAGGCCCTGTCATTCAGTCTTCTCTCAAAGGTTAATGCTCTCGTGAGGTTGCCAGGTATCAGCAGCCAAACCCCCGGCAGAGACAGGGGGGAAAAAAGAGCCATAATAGCTTCTCCCCCACTACCACTTGCATATCTCACCACACGCGCACATTTATGTTTATTCCCACCTCTGAGTAATGACTCTCATCGCTCCATAATGTAAATTTAATACCTCCATATGCCCGTGTTTCCCGCACTGCCGATGATTAAACCGTTTTCACGAGTTTGATGAAGAAGTCACAGGTTTGATCCCATTTGTCATTGTATTTAATCCAATTCCCGTTCAAAGACAGCGCAAGTACTCATCCTCGCCTCTCCCCGAGCCGAGAGTTTTGCATCGATATTTTGGGTCCATGTTCTGAAACAGGGAGGGGGCGTCGCTGGAGATCGTGAATCTGATTGCGCGGGGTCCAGATTTGATAATGTGTTTAGAAATTAGCTTCTTTGTGCCCCATATTTGTATGACATTTTTGCAAGTCTTCCACGGTTTGATAGATGCTGGTAAATTCCTGAATTCTGGGCACTTGCTAATCTAGTAATTCTGTGGCAGTAGCACATTATTGGCAAGTAAAAACACCAAACGGAATATTCCTTCATCTGGGCGTCAATGAGTATTGAGTGATGGGCAAATAAGAAGGGCTGGGTACCGTTAAATGATACTGGTATGTTAAGTTACTACCGGTGTCAACAAAATAAAAGTATCAAAAGCAGGTACCGAAAAAGTCTTGGTGCCTGTTGAGTCCAGGGGCAGCATTAAAGGAAGTGACTTTGTTGTTTCACCTCAAATAAATGATACAAATACAAAGTCTCTCATGGAATGAATTAATATTAGTGTTCTGTATTATGGCTCTATATAGCAAATATTTTAGCATAGGTATCAGGATAAAGTATCGTGCAGGTATCGGTGTTGAAAACCAAGTATCACTGAAGTGCCGGATCACAAGGCAATCCAAGCAAAGAAGTCAATGAACCCATGTGTGTCATGCATTCATTGACACGCACCTTCTCGACAACCAACGAATCAAAATAAAGGCATGAAGAAATTATTATTTTATCAATTTTAAGCTTGTGACAAACCTTTAGTGTTGGCTTAAAAAAACAGAGACGCTTGTGACTCATTTTCCCCAAGTCATTTTCAGGAGTTTTGACTTTATTTTAATGCCTCAGACTCGGACTAGAGTTGCCAGATAAGACGTTAAACTTTATGAATAGGCCCATTTAGGACATGTAAACCAAAACCCTACTATTGATTGGGCGGCACGGTGGCACAGTGGTTAGCGCTCGTGCGTAGGTTTCCTCCGGGTACTCCGGTTTTCCCTACCACTAAAACATGTACAATAGGTTGTGTTCACGTGACATCACAACATTCTAAAGAGCCCATATATATAATAGTTTACTGAAAATTCCATGGCTGTAACTATGGTATACGGTAACTGACAGAATGCAGATTTTTATGTCTTTGTTTTTGGTTGATCTTAGTCATTACTGGAAGAATCCACATGAAACAAAACGGTCACAAAGTTCATTGTCTCCTCTTCCAGCACATATTAATGTCCAATTATTTTCTCCGAAAGGTGTCAAAAAGTGGTAACAATATTTGACATGAGCGTGATGTTGTCCAGTAGAAAGGACTTTCAGACATAAAAATAATATCACAGGTTTCTGAATCCAATCACTGTCAAATACTGATGAGCAAAAACATTTGTCAATTTTCATTTTGGAGATTTCTTATAAGAATTGTATTTCTCCCATAGAGTTGTATTGGCCCCTGCCCTCCACCTGACATTATGACATCATCACATTCTAAATCGTGTACGCCACCTATACAGACGGCAGAGCGTCATAGAAGGGGGCGTGGCTTCGCCGAGGGGAAAATAGAATCTTTTAGGAAACACAATTTTTCACTCTTTTTAAATCTAAAAAGAAATGTATGAATTACAAAAATGATCATTAATATCAGTCACTGGGTCCATGATCTTTCTGTACAAGACCAACAATGTCCTCAAAAACAAAATAATGTTACCTCTATATAATAAGCGACCACCACCATTCCGGTTTCAAAGAAGTCACCACCATCCTGCTTTAATGACTACCGCCCAGTAGCACTCACTCCAATCCTTATGAAGTGCTTCGAGCGGCTCGTCATGGAACATATCAAGTCTGTTCTCCCTCCCACCCTGGACCCATACCAGTTTGCTTATTGGTCCAATCGCTCAACTGAAGATGCCATCTCCACTGCGCTTCATTCAGCCCTCACTCACCTTGAAACAAAGGACTCTTACGTTAGAATGCTGTTTTTAGACTTTAGCTCAGCATTCAACACTATAATCCCACAGCAGCTAATACACAAACTGCTCCACCTGGGGATCAACACATCACTGTGCAACTGGCTGCTGGACTTTCTGATGGGGAGACCACAGGCTGTACGTGTCGGCAGAAAGTCCTCCAGAACCATCACACTGAACACCTCCTGTTCACACTGCTAACCCATGACTGCGCTCCAAAGTACGACTCAAACCTCTTCATCAAGTTTGCAGACGACACAACAGTGGTGGGTCTCATCAGCAACAGAGACGAGTCAAACTACAGGAGTGAGGTGAGCAGTCTGGCCATGTGGTGCACACAGAACAATCTCTCTCTAAATGTGGAGAAGACAAAAGAGATTGTTGTGGACTTTCGAAGAGCGCGGGTCCAGCATGCTCCTCTAACAATCAACGGTGCTGCAGTGGAGAGGGTGACCAGCACTAAGTTCCTGGGTGTGCACATCACAGAGAACCTTTCCTGGACCATGCACACTACATCACTGGTCAAGAAAAGCAATCAGCGTCTCTACTTTCTCCGCAAGTTAAGAAGAGCCAGAGTCCCAGCCTCCGTTATGTGCAACTTCTACAGAGGGACTATAGAGAGCATCCTGACCAGCTCCATCACTGTGTGGTTCTTCTACAGAGGGACTATAGAGAGCATCCTGACCAGCTCCATCACTGTGTGGTTCTTCTACAGAGGGACTATAGAGAGCATCCTGACCAGCTCCATCACTGTGTGGCTCTTCTACAGAGGGACTATAGAGAGCATCCTGACCAGCTCCATCACTGTGTGGCATAATACTAAAAAAATTATTAAAAAATCTTGAATCTTGAATTATAGGCCTTTAGAACGCTGTGATGTCACCTGAAACCCAGCAATAGGCCAGGATGAATGACGTGATGTGTTTGAGGGAGCGAGTGGCTACGATCCGGTGTGGCGTGTTCATTACTTATAATTGCTTACACTTGTATTGCACTTTACAAGCCTTTGTTACCAAGTTTCTCAAAGTGCTACATTGTGGTCATTATTCATTCATACTCTGACTGACGGAAGCAAGGCTGCCACCAACCACTCACTCACACATTACATTCATCCTGGCCTAATGTACATGTTTTTAGTGGTAGGGGAAACCGAAGTACCTGGAGAAAACCGACGCAGACATGAGGAGAACATGCAAACGCCACACAGAATGGCCCCCGTCCGGTCGGGAATTGAACCCGGGACCTTCTCGCTGTGATGCACGAGTGCTAACCACTGCCGCCACCGTGCTGCATTAACATGCACTCTCCCAACCAAATATCCATCCATCAATTTTCTTCCACTTTTCCTTTGCCGGGTCGTGGGGGCAGCTGTTGGAGCTGCCCAAACCACATAGCACCAGCCCCTATGGCTCCTCCTGCAGGTGGTGGGTCCACAGAAGGACGGCCTCATGATTCTAGGGCCTGTTGGTCTCTCATAAGTCTCTCAAACCCCTCCACCACGTTAAGGTGGCGGTTCCAGGAGGGGCCCAACCAAATAATCCAATAATAATAATTTGGTTGATGATATGCGGTGAAATTGATTTTGCACACCCAAACGCACAAACCACTGCAGTAATTTTCCTCAGGGACTTTATATCTACCCTTCAATTAGCGATCGCGAGTTAAGCATATCCGGTTACAAGCCATTACAGCATTTAATGCGAGTCGCCGTGCGGGAATGATATTTGTTATGCAAGCAATTACAGGCTGACTGCTCGAGAGGGAGACGGGGAGTTTGAGATTAGATGAAAAGATTGGGCAAATATTTGATCCAACTTCAGCTAAATGAGTCCAGTAAAAGTTTGTCTTAAATCAAATATAATAATGTTGATAAGTTTAAATAAAAGTATGAATCGCCTGTATGAAAGTGTTCTGTTGAAAGGTCATCGTCCTCTTGACCATTCGTTTTGTAAATAACATGAAGTTTCTCAGTCTTTTTTGCCTACAGCACGGTTAAGAAATACTTGTTTTGATCAACAACAAAAAAACATGCACATTTGTGCACTTACAAAGAAAAGTTGTTAAATAATCCATATTTTAAAGCTCAACTTGTGGTATTTTTTTGATTTAAACAGGGACAGTGCACAATTTAACATTGACCAAAAGGAAAGATGCATTGGTTATAGCAAAAATGCTAATTTCCACCTGTAGTCCCTGGGCAGGTTGATGTTACAGTACAAAAACTGATTTTAAAGCAGTACTAAGTAACGTGTTTACCTCAATAAATCCTTTCCGTAGTCCCTGTGGGGGTAATACAAGTGTTAATGGGATGATTGGAGGGTCTTTCATCTCCCCCTGGTGTCTCTGGCCAGAAAACCATGCTTGCAACTTGACTGCCACCGGGGCGGAGCAAGCAATACACACTAATAGAATCACAAAGAAGAAGCTAACAGGCTAACGGGCAAAGCTAACTGCGGGCTAGCGCCACTTTAAACAGTATTTACAGCCAAGTTTGAGTGAAAAAAAATATTCCCATTGTATAACTGGATGTACAACACCCCTCTCTCCCTTCGCCTTTTCTGTCAGCGTAGTATTTACTCTCCAAGACATTTAATAAGTGAAAAAATCGTAACTTGCTAAGACACCAGCAGTTGCACTTATGGCCTCTAGGGGCAAGAGTTACTTAGTACTGCTTTAAATGTAGATGAGCATATGACCATGGGTTTATACATTTTGACATCATCATTAACATACATTTAATTGAAATAACTTTAAAATCCTTTCACCAGGTGATGAACGGCCGCTCCCTCATGACGTCATTACTTATTATGAATAACATGTGCTGTTTGAAACTGTTTGATCTTGTGGTACAGTGCAACATGGGGCCCAGGCACATGTTTATTCAGCATTCTGCAGCCTCTGTGGTTAAGAATCACATCTTACCCTGTGGCGTGACAACTAAAAGTTCTAAAACTACTCTCAGGTGTTTGCTAAGTGCTCAGGAGGACAGGAGTTCTCCGTCATTGGAAAAGGGATTAAAGGCATCATTGCATCTGAGTTGAAGACCTTTTGCTTTGCATCTGAGAAACATCCTGTGTTTAACCGTTCTTCTGTTCGGTTTTATATTTTAAATTCTTCAATATTGCTGCCTTTTATTCTTGTCATTTTCTCAATGAGCTTCATTCAAAGGCCGTCACCTGAAATTAGTTTTTTTTAACAGTGTGTGAAGTGAAAACCATTTTTGGTGACTACACTACATTATGAAGCTCATTGAGAAAATATCAAAGGTGCAAAGTAGTGATCAAAAATATGTTCTCCTAAATAAAGGAAATAAATAAACAGAAAAACAGTCTCCTTCACAAACAAGTGTGGAACCAATCACGGGTCTAACTCCACCCCACAGTTGACAGACAGGAAGATTTTACCACTCGAAAGTGAACTCCTTTCATGTGACAATTTTAAAATGGCTAACAAACCTGTTGAAGCTGCATACTAGCATCCCAGCGAAAGTTCCCTCTCTTCACCCGGGAAAACAAAATGGCAGCGTGGCAAGCTCTCTGGACAAAAGAAGACTGATCGCTTTGTAGAACAAGTAAATGCAGGATAACGACTCTCATTAAACAAATGGTAAATCTACCGCCGCTAATATAACCTCCGTAGACCTCATTCACATTACAGGCCCCCCCCTCCATCACACCGGCACTGTTGCATTGTGTACCTCTCTCCCTCCCTCTGACCTCGGTGGCCTTCGCGATTCAGCTGATGTGATTTTTTTCTCTCTCCCTCCACTGCAGGGCCAAAAGAAGATTGATTTTTTTTTTATCCCACCCCCCTCCAGTTTTGTGTGTCCGAACAGTGAAAAGTGCAGCAGGAGCGTTTTGTAAGGGCCTTAACAGATTTTCCGGAGTGTTAATATTCCTGTCGAAACACCTGAGGTCCTAAGGTCAAAAATGAAAGAAGTCACTCCAAAAAGCTTGCTACTACGATTACAGGTACTGCCTCCACTTCTACCAGCAACCGTACGTAGTTCTTACTGTCATCATTCCTTCAGCCTGAAAAGAGCCACTTTCAAACTAGAAGAAAGTCTAAAACAATATACTATATTATACTTTTCCATCCAAAGAGCCGTGCCAGAAAGGTATTTGGTAATAAGCGGATTCAGCATGGACTACCCAGCTCGTATCCCAAACTGTGTACATGACTGAGTGTGACACAGATGTTGATTATTTTGAGCGTTGAAAATCGATGTTTTAAAAGAATTTTGAAAGAAACGGGGACACAGTGTTACTGGGGAGAGAAAAAAGAACTTGTGGCCCTTGCTAAACCAATAAATAAATAAAAAAGAACAGTTTGTATTCTCGAAGACGGCGTGTACTCAGTCACTGATTACTATGACAACGGACAGCGCCATTTTAGCGTGTTTCCCGTTGCCTGACATAGCAATGGATAAATCAAGAATGACCCTACATTTGGCATGGAAAACAACATGACAAATGGCCAAAATCAGGTATGACAGTGTGCAGTCTGACATAGCAACACGTAGCAAAGAGGAATTTCCATTTAAGCAGTGATTAAAACGAGAGAAATGACAGTATTACCTCCTGAGGGACAGATCAGATCCACATCAGGACACAGTTTTCTTTCAGCCACAAGCTAAACGTTTCTAAACACGCAGCGCTCTGACAAAGCAAAAGCACTTCACATGTCAAAGATCTTTACACAGTACGAGCGCTCACTATGTCACTAATAAATTACCAAAACTTTACCAAAAATGTCTAATACAGAGTGAGCACTCACTCTTCCACAAACAAATCTTTGATTTCCTCCGGTGCAGCTGGAGTAAACTTAATAACAACAGTACTGAGGTCAGGCTCTGGGTCTGTCGCTAAAGGTAAATAGCCTATATCTTTCTTGTTGTCACTGCTGTGTTGTGCTTTTCTCTTGGTCTAAAAGCTCTAGTTTCTTATTCAGTCATGGTTCAGTCCTGATTTGTAACCGGTGTAGTCTACGTCCCGGTTTAGTCCTCAGACCTGCCGCAGACCGCGGCTGTGCCTAAGTTGATCTAGTTATAGCTTTGCTTCGTTTAGTAGCTAAAATTGGCACTGCTTTCCCTGCCAGATGTAGGTATTTCATGATTGATCCATGGCTATGTCAGGCAACTGGAAACCACGCTAAAATGGCGCTGTCCGTTGTCATAGTAATCAGTGACTGTGAGGTCGTCGAGAATTAAGTAAATAGACGTATTGGTTACAAATAGCATTACTAGTTAGCTATATGTCAAACTTACACATTTAATCCATTCGTCACAACGTTCTGGATCTTTTCTTTTAGTAGGAAATTTGATGAGTGCGTATGGCGGCTCGCATAAAACGCTGTGAGGTTCCTTTATTGCACTCGTGAATAGGGCAAAACTCTTCCATACTCTGATTAAGCCCATGAGGACAGTCACACTGCAATGGAGAATGAATGAACCTGGCATATCGCCGTAAAACCACTTTATGTGCCATAATAGTCACTAAATAGCCGGATGGAAGAGGAGGAGCCATAGGGGCTGGTGTGATTTGCTCAATGGACAAGTGGAAGAAGATAGATGGATGGACATTGATTACTATCATTTTTCTGGTTAGAACATGCCATATCCATCCAAAACAGCTAACACAATGGGCCTGATCTTGTGTGATATATAGTAGTAGTATAATAGCGTAGACTAGGCGAGGGAGGTCTGTGAGATCCTACAGCTCCAGACCAGGCGCCTTGAGTGGGCTGTACATGGGCTGGACAGATACCAATGGCCAATGGAGATGTTATGTAAAGCAACCTTTTTCCTCTAACCAGACTCTTTCCACGGCCAGGAAGGGGCTAGGGCAAAGGATAGGGGTTGTGGGGGGTGAACATGTGCTTTAGTTTGGATCACGTTTGGGCCGAGTGCAGACCTGCGCCACAACAGAATCTCCCTCTTTCAGTGTTTAACATAAAGTTTTTAGTTTAACCTGACAGAGCTGAGAAAAGCCTATTCACCTTATTCCAGAAGTTCACATGGATGCCACCATGAATTGTGCCCGCCCCTTCATTCCTATCAGTTAACATAGGACTGAAGAAGTCCAGATAAAATCAGTTACTACACAGACATAAAGACGTTTTTAGGCCGCACACAGAAACGGTGCAGTGTTGACTTGTTGGTGCAAATGAACATTGGACATTTTACACAAATCAATCTACTAAACATCAGATTTTAGCGGCAAACATTTTCCCCCGTTCTCTGCTTAATGAACAGACTTTGCGCTCTACCGGAAGTGTCAATACAATGGACGTGCCGATCTGTGGCAAAAAGAGGCAAAAGTGGACGGGGCGGAATAAGGTGAATAATGCTAAAGGAAGAACACAAGCCAGCTCTATGTAAACAAGGAAGATGTGAGGCTGTAAGCAGAGCAACACTCTCAGTGCTGCTTGTAGTAAATCACACGTCAGTCGCCATCTTTTTTAAAAACAAGCAACGCCCTCTCGCCAGTGGTGCAGGCACATAGTGTTACAGCCACGCACATGCAAGACGTCTCGTTTGGAGCCACCTGTTGCTAGTGTTGCTTCCATGGATGTTTTTTCCTGCCGGGTTCCTTCCCTCCTGTGCTGTCAAAGGATTGGATGTGGAATAGCATTCGACGTGTCCAAAAACAAATAACTGCGCACCCAATTTCATGTTGTTTGTCTCCCTGATACTGCTCATAATTACAGCGATTCGTCCGTATCCAGCGTATCTTGGCCGACTGCATTACTGTATTAGACTTGTTTATGTAGGGCATCCAAATGAAGAAATGAATACCGCTTCAACGATCACTCTCTCTCTCTCTTCAATATGAAACAAATCCACGTTATCTCCTCCCCCCTCGCTCCTTACTCTCCTCGATTTCATTACTCATTACGGTAAACCCGCGCTCCCCTCCGCCGCTGATTCCAAAAGTGGGCACATTTTTGCGAAGGCAATAAAACGCTCATCAGGAGAAGGCCAGAATGATTTTTAATATGACGGCGTTTTAATAAGGAGTGAGGGAGCGGGCTCGTTATCAATGGGAGGCAGGCAGGACTAATGGCGCTGTCTGCTTATATCGCGCACTCGTATACTTTTCACTTCTATGGCCTAAATTAAATTTCACTGGGATTCAATTATTGCAAAGATACAAGCTGGATCCTCATTGGCGACTTTGAAGATTAAAGAGGAGACTTGTCTGACCTTTCCGACAGTTACGGCGCTCCAAAATGAAAATAGCTTTTACTTATTTTTTATCCTTGGTCAGAACATTAGCAGTGCTGACTTTTTCTAAGTAATACGGTGGACAATTACTTCTGTGACGGGAAAAAGCAGCCTTTTAAGTGATGCTTGTAATGTACAATAGGTTAATCCTCCAGTTAGGTGTTTCTGACCATTAGCCTGGCTGGCTCCACATCTGGAGATGGGTCCCTGAGCGCCGCCTACGCTGGCTGCTCCTACAGGCCCCAGCGGTATTGAGGATGGGTCAAATGCAGAGAACCAATTTTCCTACGGGATCAATAAAGTATAACTTCTTCTTACGCACACATTTGTTCTTAGTTGAAATGTTCCTCTCTAGAAGTAATTAGCCTTTATAAAATTTAAGGTGGAAAATAATCTGGTTTAAAGTGATAGTCTGTAAGTTTGCAAAGTGAGGAGAATAAAGTGAAATTTGAAAGTAAACAATACAATTCCTCCCCTCTTTAACCAGAAAGCCCCTCTTAGTTTGCAAAATGAGGAGAGCAGGAACAGAATTTTCCAAAGTAAACTATGAAGCTCCTCCCCCTCCCTCCTGATTAGACCTGACAGCCTGGTTCACAGGAAATGCTTGTCTCATTGGTCAACGCGGGAGGATACTACACTCTGATTAGCTGCTGAGATCTGGGAAGGAGGGACTTTACAAAAAATTATGTATAAAGTGCCTCTCGAAAGTACTAATACACCTTGAACTTTTGCATATTCAGTCATGTTTACAACCATAAACATAAAGATTTTATTTTGAATTTTTTACTGAAAGTTCACACACAAGTAACAGACAACTGTGAAGTGAAAGCAAAATGATACATGATTCTGTTATTTTTCAAAAAATAGAAAAGTGAAAAGTGGGGCGTGCACAAGTATTCATACAGCATGACTTAATACTTTGTGGAACCCCTTTTGCTGCAATAACAGCAGCAAGTCTTCTGGGGTATGACTCTACAAGGTTTGCACATCTAGAGACTGACATTTTAGCCCATTCCTCTTTACAAAACAACTCAAGCTCTGTCAAATTAGAAGGAGAGCGTTTGTGAACAGCAGTTTTCAGGTCTTTCCACAGATTTTCAATAGGATTTAGGTCAGGACTTTGACTGGGCCATTCTAACACATTAATATGTTTGTTTTTAAACCATTCCATTGTAGATTTAGCTTTGTGTTTAGGGTCATTGTCCTGCTGGAAGGTGAATCTCCGCCCCAGCCTCAATTCTCTTGCTGACTCCAGGTTTTCCTCCAAAATGTCTCTGTATTTGGCTCCATCCATCTTCCCAACTATTCTTACAATCTTCCCAGTCCCCGCTGAGGAAAAGCAGCCCCATAGCATGATGCTCCCCCCACCATATTTGACACTGGGGATGGTGCACTCAGGACGATGAGCAGTGTTAGGTTTGCTCCATACATAACATTTTGCATTTGGGCCAAAAAGTTCAATTTTTGTCTCATCTGACCAAAGCACCTTCTTCCACATGGTAGCTGTGTCCTCCATATGACTTCTAGCAAACTTCAAACGGGATTTCTTATGGCCTCCTTTCAATAATGGCTTTCTTCTTGCCACTCGTCCATGAAGGCCAGATTTGTGTAGAGTACGACTTATAGTTGTCCCATGTACAGATTCCCCCAGCTCAGCGGCAGTACGTCGCAACTCCTCCAGAGTTATCTTGGGGCACTTGGTTACATTTCTGACCAGTGCTCTCCTTGTTCGGTCTGTTAGTTTAGGTGGACGGCCGTGTCTTGGTAAGTTTGCAGTGGTGCTATACTCTGATGGATTGAACAGTGCACCGTGAGATGTTGAAATCTTGGGAAATCTTTGTATAACTTAACGCTGCTTTAAACTTCTCCACAGCTTTATCCCTGACCTCTCTGGTGTGCTCCTTGGCCTTCATGATGTTGTTTAGTGACCAATACACTCCGACCATAGCTCTGAGGCCCTCACAGAACAGCTGGAATTATACTGAGAGTAGATTATGCACAGGTGGCCTCTATTTAATGGTTAGGGCAAGGTGTGAACATTCTGCAGTCATTAGGAATGTTATAAAGGCAATTTAATGCACTCAGAAAAATGCTGTATGAATACTTATGCACTCCCCACTTTTCACTTTTCTATTTTTTGAAAAAATAACAGAATCTTGTATCATTTTGCTTTCACTTCACAGTTGTCTGTTACTTGTGTGTGAACTTTCAGTAAAAAATTAAAAATAACATTTTTATGTTTATGGTTGTAAACATGACAAAATGTGCAAATGTTCAAGGTGTAGTAGCACTTTCGAGAGGCACTGTATATATGCATATATATATATATATATATATATAATACATACACATACATACATATATACTGTATATATACAGTATATATGCACTATGCACGATAGTCAGTGGAATGTACTGATAACAGCAGTCGTGCTATGGTAGTTAGATCTATATTATAAGAAGCAGGCCACATATGACCTTTCATTTGTCCCGAATGAGAATGTTCTTGGACCGACTGTTTACGTGCTTGTCATCGATTGGAGTGTAATCTCGCGCACTCCCGGACTCGGAGCTGTCTATAGGTGCAGCTGTCAAGATTTGAGAAGTGCCAAAAGGTCTTGTTATTTATTTGGAAGGGATTATGATGAAATTGCATCTTCGCTGCCAGTCAAAGCTCAGTCTTCGAGTGGAGAAAAAGTGAAATCCACTTGTTTTAACTCGTCAAAAACTAGTGATGGTATTTTGTAGTGGAAGTATTTTGCTTCATTCATGCAGATTTTCAGTCAACCTGTTCATTTTGGATAGTTCTTCTGATCAGTGTTTCCTGGATCTTGCAGCGTCATAGAATAAACGCAAAACAGTCACACATTTTCAAAGTCTATGGACCCACTCTGAGCATTATAAGGTTCAAGGTTCAAGATTCACACCACAACCTGCATTTGGCCGAATAAAAATACTGATCAGCCCATTGTCTCACTCTGAACAAAACTGTGTTTTATTTCAAATGACTGAAGTGGAAGACTTTTTATGTGGACAAAAAAGTTTATATTTGTGCAATGTGCATATTTCACCTTGTAGTGACCCAGCGGCTGTATGAGTGGTCAGCATGGCACCTTTGCTTTCGATCACGGTGGTGTCTAAAACGCACCAGGATCAATTGTTTTGGAGGTTTTCACTGCTGACCAACCCTCTTACTAGAAAACCTACAAAACAATTGATCCCGGAGCATCTTAGAGACCACTGTGATGAAAAGTAAAGGCACCATACTGACCACTCATACAGCCACTGGGTCACTCCTAGGTCAAATACGCACAAATATCAACTTTCTTTCCCCCCACTTAAAAAGTGTCATAATGCATCTTTAATGTGCTTCATGTTGAGCCAGACAGTGCTATTTCTACATCACTGTGAAGAGATGCACTGCCTGACAAATAAAAAACAGTCACCAACTGCTCAGGTTTAGGTTCAGAAACACTATGTGCCCAAAGACTGACTACCTGAACATCCTGAAGGACCAAGTTCACCCATCAGTAGATTTCTTCTTCCCTGATGGAAGGGACATTCACACTGTATAAGTCTTAAGTGTTTCAGAGTTTCACAATGACACCCCATTAAGACAGAATTTTTTTTCTTCTCCGCAGAGCACATTATGCCTGATAATTTCAACCTTTGTGATTTAATTGCATCCGTATCCACTTGCCATTAATCTTCCAGCTTCACTATAAATATCTGAACTTTTATTCAAGAAGTTCCTCTCAAAAGACAACTCCGGGACCGTACTCTTCTACTTGTAAATTAGTGTCACAAAAGGTGAGCGCATATATTTAGAAGAAGAACGTGCTAAATTGGTGCGAGAGGGAGCGTGTTTTTCGAATCTGACTTTGGCGTGATGCGTTGAACTTAATGAGTTGTCTGGCGATCGAACGGACAGCCCGGCGCTTTGAAACGCAGATAAGCAGCGGAGGAATGTCAGGGCGCTGTCAGTCACGGAGATGGCTCGCACTCATTACACGCTGTTGTGTGATAATAAGTGCTCACTGCCTGTACACGCCGCCTGCTAACAAGAGGGGAGTTTAATATGAGTGCGCAAGACTCGTTGGGCTCAAAGGCAAAGCGCAGAGGTGGATGGAGTAGTACCCCATACCCCGTTCTCTTTGGTCGTTTCTGCTACATTATATTGCGTCACAGGCTGTCGTGAAGCTGAACTCTCCCCTTTCCTCCCTCTGCCCCCATTATTGTGTACGCATATGACTATTTGATATTGCTCTGAATGTAGCGAAAGCTGATTTTGTATTTTTCTACGATATAACCGAGGGAGAGCATGCAGAAAACAAAAGCGGTCCAAGAATGGAACCCTGAGGGACACCGCTAGTGAGAGGGTTATGAGAACTGGCTTCAACTTAAAATGACTGGGATGTGACAAAAAACAAGATAGTGCAGCATCGATAATGCCAACATCCTTTTGAAGACGTTTTAACAGAATGGAGTGATTGATTGTTTTTTTTAAACCTTTTTTTTAAAGAAAATAAATATGACAAATTCATACCAAAAGATGTTTCTTTTGTTTTAACATTGGCATTTATGTCCAAGTAACAAACTGTAACTGTCTCAGTAAGAGAACTTTACAAGACAGGAAAATGAACTAATCATTTTGACTGTTTTTTTTGTTGAGGGTAGCTGAGGGCAGCTCAGGTCTTTATGATTTTTTTTTTTGTCAGCAGTGGAGTACTGAACCCTTGTCCTGTCCCTCTTTCTCCTCACCTGGCTTTCCTCCCTCACCGACGCTCCCCACTCCTCCTGCAAAAGCTGCATTTATCAGCAAAATATGTAGCAAAGTAAACATTTTGAGACATTTATTCATTTACCAAACTGCAACTTTCATGTAAGTCTTTTATTTTTTTATTTTTTTTTGCAGTTCAGACATAATGCTACCATTTAGAACACATTTTTTACAGTGCAGTTATTCCTCCGAAATCCCTTGAATGCCTCCCGGTGCAGCCTTTGTATTCATAAGGAGGAAAAAGACATGACAGCTCCCTGAAGATATTGGATTATTTGACAAACTGACTTTTGATCAGGATTTCAGCTGCATCAGAGCAGGTCGGTCCGATATTTCAGTTCACGATCTTTAGTAAACTTCTGTCATAATGCCACTAACGCTAAAACTCTGACTGTTGCTGCTTCGATGCTTACACGTGTTTGTGTTTACATGGTGTGGCGTGTGTTTCTAGCGATGCAATGAGAATGAAACGATTCCGGTCCGGCAAAATGGAGTAGCTGAGGGTTTTTATTACTTTTTTACATCGATTCACATCTTAAGCAGTTGAACGATGATTTGTTACATCCCTATTGTATTGAATACCAAACTTTATTATTCACCTTTATTTAACCAAAAAAGGCCCACTAAATAGGATTGAGTTAATATAAAGGGTTTACCTAAAATGCTAAGAGATGTAGCAGTAATAATAATGGCAGCCAGTGGTAGCAGACACGGCAGTAGCAGTTGGCCCATTCGATTTCCGGTTTCATTATAGTGAATAGACTTGGCTAACATTGCTGCCCAAGGTCAAAACAAACAGGCTTTTTGAAGACCACAGGGTGTGCACAAACCTCCCCCCTTCTCTGCATCCTTCCCTCCTCCCTCGTTTCCTTTCCTTAAAGCACACAAGGACGACTCACTTGGACGACACTCAGAGAATTAGCATGCAGCCCGTGGCGTGGCCTGTCTGCGGTCCTAATGAGGCAGCAGCCAGCCAGCACACCCATGGGAGTCTAGAAACACGGAGATTTAAAAGATCCCAGGGCGAGTGAAGGCACCGTGTGATGGGCGCTGAAGGAGGATTTACTGGAGTGAGGGAGGGTCGTTTATTTTACATGTTAGTCATAATCTAAGTGGGAAATCAAACGTACTACTGGGATGTGTTAGCAGAACTCAAAGACTAGACTGTCCCAGAAGTAAAGGACTGAACCAGGACTAAACTAACTGTATAAATTAGAACTATTGATTACCCCGCGTCTAAAGGATCCAAACCAGGTCAAGACCAGAATAATCTTGTTTTTTTTTGACACTTTGATTTAATCTTAGATGTATAAGAAGGCTATTATAGGGGTTATGCGTAAGATGTCATAACATACAGTAGCAACATTATGGGAGTTAGCATTTCACCTCGGCAACAGCCGCAACTTCAGTGGACAGTCTGCATTGTTATTCATTGATTTCCCACTCCATTTGTAATGTTGATGCCAACTGTCCAATACTAACGTATGCGGACAGTTAGCAAGACAAGTATGGGAATGTTTTCAGAGTACGTTAGCCCGTTCAATGTAATTTTCCTATAGCTGTTAGCCGATTCAGATGTTTTCAGCGGTTAGTGACCACATTTATGTGAGGTCAAAGCTTTGTTAGAAATCATTAATGAATGTACAGACCTTTTAGAGTTTACTTTAGATAATGAGCATATAAAAGTTGTCTCAGAGAAAATGTGCTTGAAACTTTAGAGAGCTAGAACTCAATGAAGGATTGATATTTTTCAAAACCTATTTTATTTTAGGAAGTAGCTCAGATAGCTAATGGCGTTTCTATTACTTGTATACGTCTGTTAAGTGACGATGTCATCGCTCCACCTCCGAGTCCAACAGAGCTTTAGTCCTATTCACGATAATGGGATTTTGCTGATTTTAATCTGTTATAGAGCCGACTACAATGCTCTTTTTAAACACAGAACACAGAAATATCACATTTCCTCTGGATTTTCTTTAGTAATGCTTTTCTGGAATTGATAATCAAATTCCAATTAGGTGTTTAAAAGTCCTTTTATCTGCTGTAATTTCAGCAGGAGATAAAGTTGTGTTGTTTTGCTGTGTTTGTCTATGGAACGTTCAACAGTTTGGACCCAGAAGTAGCTGGTTATAACAGAGGTATGTCCAAAACATTGAAAATGGCGGTTGCTGTGCATTGTTTGGTTCTTTTTGCTACTATGCCTCTGTTTTTGAAAGAGAATAGCAACTATATGCTCAATCAACTCAAACAGACACTCCAATCACCAACAATCATGCACCCACACAGGTTTCCGGTTATTAGACAGCTCTACCACCCGGACTGTTTTCTGGTTTCAGCCTATATCTTGATAGAAATGCTTTGATTCAGCAGCCTAATTGTCTCCAGCTTCACATTGTGGCTTAAATACTTTGCTGCAGATGAGTAGAAATGTTTCACCAGCAGGAGCAGCAGCTGTGGGGAATCATTGGCTAGCATAAAATTTAACTGGTGCGCAGATGTCAAACCAATAAGTACAATAAACATGGTTCACTCCTGCCATAAGCCACGGTGCTGCTGTCAGAGCCATCAGCACTTCGTCGAATGCCTCTAAACCCAGCCACGACCCAGGAGATGAAAGGCTGACACCTGGGTTTGTTGGTGATTGTGGAACTGGGTTTATACAGCCAATAAGCTGTTTCATGCCATTTTAATGCCTAAAATAAACTGTGTTTCTGATGACTTCCCTGATGGCACAAGCATAATCCAAGATGACAGTCCAGAATCCAGGTCTTGACCCCATTGAGAATCTTTGGGATGTGAAGTGGTCACATTCTCCCACCATCAATACAAGATCTTGGTGAAAATTAATGCAACACTGGGTCTTTTGACATCACAGAGGCTTATTGAAACAATACCACAGCATGTGTGCTGTAATTAAAGCTAAAGGAAGTCCCTGTAGATTTTTATGGTGACTTTTGTTTTACTTCTTAAAGTGGGTGAAGAAAGCGCTTCTCTTTGGTCCTCATGGCGGGGAGCTGACATTGCTGTAATACTATAATATAATGTGCGACTCCAAAAGACACTTTGGAAACAGGATTCTAATGTAGCTTTGGACCTCGTCTAAACTGCTGAAAAGCCTGGCTCCAAAGAGTTCTATTTTTTCTAAAAATCACTATGACCCACTGGTGTCATACTTTTACCCAAACTGTTTTTGTATATTAGAAATAAAAAGTGGTCTATGATTGACAGGCTCTGTGGAAGCTCATAGGGCAGGGCTTCCCGCCTTTTTGCCATTTTAAGGAACAGGCTTTGTAAGAGGAGATTGAGCAGCCATGATAATTTCACAGACCACTCGGGATCATTACAATGGATGGGGCTGAAAAGATAATCATCGATCTCTACTATATCTATACTTGTGGCACATTAGACACATTTTTGGCCAAAACATTGTTAACACAATTATATGCGGCATGGTAGTACAACGGTTAGTGCTGGTGCTTCACAGCTAGAAGGTCCTGGGTTCGATTCACACCAGGACGGGGCCTTTCTGTGTGGAGTTTGCATGTTCTCGTGTGTCTGCGTAGGTTTCCTCTGGGTACTCTGGTTTCCCTACCACTAAAAACATGTACAATAGGCCAGATGAATGAGAGTGTGTTTGAGAGTGCGCATGGGGGACGACGGATGGAAATTAGCCCAAGGCTACAATCCGGTGTGGCTTGTTTACATGCATGAGACCCATGTATGTTCATTAACATGCACTGTCCCGACCAAATAAACCAATAAATAAATAAATACATTTAAAGTCACACCGTGTAGAATTTTACCCAAGAAATAAAATTGAAATACATATTTATTTTATGACAGATATTTTCATCATTGAAATATGAACAAACCAACATGAGCCTTTGCTGTGAGCAGCTCAGCTCTCCTCAGACATGTCTGTAACTTTACCGGGAGTGGGTACGTCTCCAACTCGTCTCCATGGAGATGTGACTAAAGTCAGTAGAATTTGAGATTTATGCAGTCCTCATCCCAATCCCTTCTTTGATTACCCACTACATTTTCTGTGTTGTCATAGGAGAATGTTTTTATTGATGTTAACAGTATAGCCAAAATGTTACGCAGTGTGCCTTTTAGATTTAGCTAAAAAATTTACCCAGTTTTCTTTAGTTTGTCAAATTGTTTTTTTTAATGAGTGAGTCAAACTGCTCTGAAACTTTACCTCTATCTATGTCACTTCCTGTCAGTAGCTTAAAAATTCAAATAAAAATAACTTTTCTTCCCAACGTTTCTTAATTAAATTGCTGCCTCACTGAAATAAAAATGATAATTATTACTTACAACAGATGTTATCCATCTAAATAAGTTATATTTTTGAAAGCATTAAAACCTGTCATATGCACTTTGAGATCTGCAAACATTCCATCAAACAGAGCAATGAGGGGATATTTCTTTTTTCAGAGACAAATTAGTTACAATGGGCCACTTTGAAGCGAAATAATGTGTACAGTATCAACCAGCTTAGAGCATAAGCACTCTTGTATTTTATGTGGTTATGAATTCATTAAAGTGACATGGTGATTATCTGGAGAGGAACTGGACAAGCTAACAGCAGAGACGGCATTGTTTTAGTGTTTCAAATAAGGGACTTCAGTCAGTCGCGGTGCTTTCAATGTGACTAAGACACTAGTGCATTTGGTCTCGGAAAACAGGGTCCCCGGGCATTGCGCCGGCCATACCCAATATTGCCTTTTGAATGGCTTTGTGCGTGAATGGTGCTCCGCCACGTCGTCCACAGCCTGAGGTAAAAGCGCTTTTCCACAGAGCGTTATCAGTTCTCGTTCACAACCCACTGCGGCGCTCACACCCGCTGTTAATTATTTCCCTTATCAGACACATTTGGCCAATTACAAGCGTTCACAAATACAGTGAAGGCAAGATAACAATGAGATTTAAGCGCGCAGCCCACGTCCACTCACATTAACACTCGTTTCACTTCTGGGACAAAGCTAATGGCTCATTACAAGCTCTTGCGTTGAAACAGGAGGCTAGAGCTATATGATATAGACTCATGACACGCAAAGTAACATACTGTATGTCAAGCCTTTGTTTGCTTTAATTTGGATGATTATGGCTTACAGACCATTTTCAAAATATTCACATTTTCTGAGATGCTTTATTTGGTGTTTTAACAAGCTGTGAGCCATAATTATCAACATTATGACAAATAGACGCTTGATATATCTCACTTTGCATGATGATTTCGGCACACAGCTTATAAAAAACAAAATATGCTAATTATCTTGATAAACGTGTGAATTTATTTATCCATTGATGATAGCACGTTGTCCAGGTCCTGAGGCAACAAAACAGCCCCACACCATGATTCTAAGTAAGTAAGTGCTTTATTGTCATTGTACAAGCGTACAGCGAAATAGTGTTCAGGCGTCAGTCCTGAGCTGCTGCGGCTGATCCCCTGTATTAAAGCAGTACTAAGTAACTCTTGCCCCTAGAGGCCAAAAGCGCAACTGCAGGTGTCGTAGCAAGTTACGATTTTTTAACTTATTAAATGTCTTGGAGAGTAAATACTACGCTGACAGAAAAGGTGAAGGGAGAGAGGAGTGTTGTACATCCAGTTATACAATGGGAATATTTTTTTCACTCAAACTTGGCTGTAAATACTGTTTAAAGTGGCGCTAGCCCGCAGTTAGCTTTGCCCGTTAGCCTGTTAGCTTCTTCTTCGTGATTACATTAGTGTGTATTGGTTGCTCTGCCCCGGTGGCAGTCAAGTTGCAAGCATGGTTTTCTGGCCAGAGACACCAGGGGGAGATGAAAGACCCTCCAATCATCCCATTAACACTTGTATTACCCCCACAGGGACTACGGAAAGGATTTATTAAGGTAAACACGTTACTTAGTACTGCTTTAAATAACTGGCTGATTCTTCTTTTGTAGCAATAACTGCTTTTCTGTAGTTGCAGATTAGACGCCCAAACGATCACGAATTCATCTTGGACCATTCCTCTTTACAAAACTGCTGCAGTTCAGTGAGATTCAGGCGGTGTACTTACTTATGCCACGCTGTCCTGTGAATGTTTACATGTTATGGCCAATAAAAGTATGTTCACACAAATGTTTGGGTGGTATTAGTTTAAAGCAGTACTAAGTAACTCTTGCCCCTAGAGGCCATAAGCGCAACTGCAGGTGTCTTAGCAAGTTACGATTTTTTAACTTATTAAATGTCTTGGAGAGTAAATACTACGCTGACAGAAAAGGTGAAGGGAGAGAGGGGTGTTGTACATCCAGTTATACAATGGGAATATTTTTTTTGCAAACTTGGCTGTAAATATTGATTGTTTAAAGTGGCGCTAGCCCGCAGTTAGCTTTGCCCGTTAGCTGTTAGCTTCTTCTTCGTGATTCTATTAGTGTGTATTGGTTGCTCCGCCCCGGTGGCAGTCAAGTTGCAAGCATGGTTTTCTGGCCAGAGACACCAGGGGGAGATGAAAGACCCCCCAATCATCCCATTAACACTTGTATTACCCCCAGAGAGACTACGGAAAGGATGTATTAAGGTAAACAAGTTACTTAGAACTGCTTTAAGCAGACACTGTTTAATCATTCTTATGATTTTAATAAAGATCAGACCACATTTTATGACCAATTTAGGCAGACATGTGAGAAATTCCTAACGATGTACTCACTTTTTGAGGGGCACGGTTTTTGAGAGGGGAAGAGGCTGACAGGATTACTGAAACGTAAAAACAAAACACCACCGCAGTCTCCAGGTGTTTTACTTTGATTTGATTTGATTTATTTATTTAGTTTGAATCTGTCTTTGTTTAGCAAAATCTAGGACTTTTCCATGTCAACGGTGCAATGGTGTGAAGTTGAGCAGGTTTTGTTTGTCCCTCGTATCTGGGTCTGATCCGCAGAGCCCATGTTTTTGATGGTGCTTTGATGTAACTGGGTCTTCAGGGGCATGTGGTGGACGCCATGTTTTAGTCACCGACATGAACATCACTTTAGTGTCCGCACAAGCAGGAAGCACTACATTAAGATATCAAAAAACACCATCTGACACAACGTTTTTTAAGAAGTCTAAACTAAATGCACCAATGATTTTAAACTTGGGGTTTTTATTAGTTAATTTTCAACAATTTTATGTTGGGCATTTAACATTTTTCCTTTAAACCTCTTTTAATGTACTTATTGTCCCTGTAGTGCAGTCAGTGTGGGGGATATGTTTTACAAAAGTAACGAGTGAACCATGTTTACTGTACAATACAATATACAGTACAATCAGAGCTTACAGTTCAAGTGCATTTAAATGGTTTGTAAAAATACCAAACTGCCCCAAACAAAATGCAGCGGTTCAAATTATGATTTGAAATCTAGTTGGATACTGGTATAAGATCTGCAGTTGCGTGTAGCTAATGTCACCAAAACATAACACGAGAGAATGGGGAGAGCGAAGGAAAAGGAAATCTTTGACTGCACTTCTGTCCGTTGGCATTATTACGATTTTCAGTTTATATTTTGATAAAAGTAACTCAAAAGTAATTCAAAGTAGTGTAACTTTTCTTAAACAGTAATATGTAATACAAACATATACATTTTTAAAGCTGTAACTACTAATGTAGAATATAACACGGAGTTCTGTTTTATATCTTGTTTAACAGCAGTAGTAGTTTCTTTTAAAGGCTGCACAATTTTGGCTCAAAAACACCGCTTGTAGACTGGGACAAAAATAAAAAAAGCGCACAGAGGCTGAAGACGAGCTGCGACAGATCTCAAGCGGTGACTAAAATTTCTGAACGATAGTCGCAGAGTGAGCTATCATCTCTCCGTCGAGCCCGTCTTCACCAGAATACAGCAGCAGCATCCCAGGTGATGGCGATGTTTATAGGAAGAGAGGAAGATTGGTCAAAGCAGGACCGCGCTCTGAAACAAGTGTGAACTATTATGCAGCCATTGTCCCTCACACAGAATGGGAAGGAAAGGACATATGCAAAACTCTTAAAAGCTGGTGAGCGGGTTCCAGGACTCTTGAAATGTCCAAAAACAGGGTTGTAAGAAGAAGAGTTGACAGAAAACGACGCAAAGCAATGGTCAAAGACTAAAGTAAAATCAAGTCGGATCCACCAGGAATCCATTATCTACGAGTGCTGCCATTTCAACAGCCGAAGTGTCCAGAAGTACAAGATACTCACCCTAAGAACCTTGCTCTAAGATGGGAAACTCTTGTATGACCAAGAGCTTACACGAACAGTTTGCAAATGACTTCAAAACATCTTCAGAGTAGAACATTATACATCTATGTTCTTATCCAGACCCCAAATGTACAGCCCCCATGCTGCCCTGATATTGTTCCTCCCTCCTGAGCGCCACCTTCAAGCCCCCCAGCCTCCCGGAGGCTGCAGGCTGCTGCGTCACGCCTCACAAACCCAGGCCCGGCCGTCCCGCTAATGGTCCCCCGGTCGTAATGGCCCTGGTGTCGCGCCGCCTGACGGTCTGCCGAAAGGGGTGCAGTGTTATTGCCGAGCCAATCACCCACTAAGTATTGGCGGGCTCCCCATTTCCTGTGTGCTAATGCGCCGCCTCCCTCCCCCGCGCGCCACAGCTAAATCGACTGTTTACGGCTGAGCTGTCAAAGCCGCATAACCGTACGCGGGCGGGGGGAACGTGGAGACAGGCGCTGAAAAGAGGAGCGAGCTGCCCACCCTCTAGGCTACTACTACAGAGATGTTAGTAGTAGTAGTAGCAGTACTTGTAGTAGCACTAGAAAGGACAGTAAATGTGATGAGCCTAAAGTTGGGTAACAGTAGTGATTAAGCGTTAGTCACACTTAACTAATGAATTGTTCATGATGAATTAAGTGTTAATGCATCATCTATTAAGGAATAAAGTGTAGATATTATAAAGTGTAGAATCATCACATTTACTGTCCTTTCTAGTGCTACTACAAGTACTAATGGATTGTGTATGATTAATTAAGTGTTAACTCTATGCTGAATAAGGTGTAGTTACACTAAGGGAGTCATTTACGAAGCATTTGCTCATGTGCAAAACGAGTAGCATCTTTTACTTGCGCAGCATCTGATTAGGAAACCTAAAACTATATACAGGCACTTTCAAAGTGTAAATGATGTCAGTCTATAGTATAGTTCTGCTCACTCCGTTCGTTTCTTCGTCTCCTGCAAAAGTGCTACGTTGTGAAAGCGAAAAGCCACGTTCCCATTTTTATATGACTCCCATTAGCATTAGCCTCACCGGCCAATCACAAGTGTCATTTTTTCAAGCAAGAGATTTATTAAAGATAATAATAATACAGAATAGGTTGCGTTCACGTGACATCACGACATTCTAAAGAGCCTATAGTTTAAAATGGAGGCGATGGGCAACTGAAATGTCTATGGTGGTAACTACGGTAACTGTGAAAAAGTCCTTTTTTTTGGCTCAGTGTCTTTCAGAGGAGCACTGAAGGCAGCCAGCCAGGTTTCCTCCAGGTGCAACGGTTTCCCCTACCTCCAGAAACATGCTAGTCCGGTTCGCCCACAGTGGTCGCACGCTCAGTCGCAGCAGCTCAGGATTTACCCTAACATCTGAACGCGATTTTGTCGTACAATTGTACAATGACTAGGGCTGGGCGATATATCCATATTTAAGATATATCCATATTTTTAAAATGAGATATGGAAGTAGACCATATCGCATATATTGATATAGTTCAAATTTGCGCTGTAATACTGATTTTATAGGTTATTTTCATTGAAGATATTTTTATTTTTATTTAAATTTTCATTAAAATTACTGGTATTTAGCTTTGACTTTGACTTAACATTTAATTTCACAACTCCCTTTGCGGAAAAAATATTGGGATATACAGTATATCGTATATCGATATTCAACCTACATATATCGGGATATGACTTTAAGTCCATATCACCCAGCCCTAACAATGACAAATAAAACTTAGCCTACTTACTTACTTAAAGGCCCAATTATTTTCTCCGAAAGGTCAGTAGAAAGGACTTTCAGCCATCAAAATATTATGGCAGGTTTGTGAATCCAATCACTTCCAAATAAATACGGATAAGGAGATTTATTACAAAAACTGTCTGTCCCGTATAATTGTATTGCTGAGTTTCAGGCGACATCACAGGTTCTAAAGGCCTATGATAATATATAGAGGTAAAATTATTTTGTTTTTGAGGAAATTTTTGGTCTTGTACAGAGCGATCATGGACCCAGTGACTGATATTAATGATCATTTTTGTAATTCATAAATTTTCTTTTTAGATACGACTTGTGAAAGTGTAATGCTGTTAATAGGAAAAACTGGCTCCAGCCCCCAATGGGTCCTGTGACATCATCACATTCTAGAACCTGAAAACAACCAATAGGTTGCGTTCACGTTACAGAATTCTATTTCAGTTGGAGGGCAGGTGCCAATACAACTCTATGGGAGAGAAACAGTTTTTAAAAGAAATTTCCAAAAAGAAAATGTCCAAATGTTTTCTCTGATCATCATGTGACAGTGATTGGATTCACAAACTTAACATGTGAATTTTATGGCTGAAAGTCCTTTCTACTGACCAACATCAAGCACATGTTTTTGAATATTGTCTCCACTTTTGGACGCCTTTGTGAGGAAATAATTAGACATGTGTTCATATGAGCTGGAAGATATGACTTTGAACTTTGTGTCAGATTTGTTTCATGTGAATTGGCCCAGTAATTACAGCGATATTAGCAATGATTTAAGACTATAAATCTGTATTTTGAGCGTTACTATGGTTACGGCCATGGAATTTTCAGTTGCCCTCCACCTCAATTTTAAACTATAGGCTCTTTAGAATGTTGTGATGTCACGTGAATGCTACCTATTGGTCTCAGCTCCATCTGAAATGATGACATCATCACAGTGTAGAACCTATTGACTCCCAATTGGCTTCTGTTGCTATGCCGTTCAAATGACATCACCCGCATTCCCTCTAGGAGATTCCTATAGAGAGAATGCACTTACCTTTACTGTGTTCTTTATTAGGATCCCCATCAGCTCCCACTCCCTCGCTTCGGAACAATATGACATCATGTACATACCCTCTACAATATGAATCACCTGACTTGTCTGTAAGGAAGCTGAACTCTCATTGTGTACATATATATTTTACATTTGTGCTTCGTGGATAGAGTTAACTGCTGTTTTCTGTATGTGCCTTTAGTAGAATTGACATATTGTTTGTAACTACACACATCTCTACCCTCTGTTTCCACGGCGATGTTTATGGGCCAGCGCGGCGCTTCGGCTCTAAATCAGTGGGCGGCGTTGGCGGGGGCATGATCGGGCTCGACCTTTGCGAAGGGTGCTGTTACGACGCGATTGCTCACTTTTATGCGTGTCGTCGGGCTCCGGTGTGCACGGACACGCCGCTAAATATCCCCCTCACAAACAGACAGCGAGGATTAATAGATCAAACCTGTCGCACATTAAGACCGGGGACATTTATCGTCGACGCGGAGGAGAGGGACCATCAAAGCCATTCATTCCCGCAACGTTTTGGGCCTAATTGGGAACGCGGAACAGCGTCCATTTTAAGTAGTCGCGCCGTTTAATAGGGTCACAGATTACGCCTGAACTCTGCAAAATCATTTATTTGGCTTTGATTAAACGCCTTTGCTCATGTTTTCGGCGAGTCCGCTTGTTTTATCTGAAAAGTTTCTCCAGAAGACTTCAAAGTAGTCCAAGGGTGCGAGAGGAGTTGTAATTTGGCACTTTTTTTTTAGATTAGAGCAAAGTGGAAATGATCGCTTTTGAAGGATATTGGTAAAAGGGATGCTTTATATTTGCATAGACTTTGAACTTGCACGAAAAAAAAAAAAAAAAAGCATCTGAAAAAGCCCGCTTCACAAGACTAGATAGAGAACATTAAAGAAGACATTTCAAGCAGAATTAAGTTTTTCACATTTTGAACCGTGTTATGACGTTATTCTGTCATCAAAAACATGTCTGAAGTATTATTTCATGTATTATTTTGCTTCATTAACCAGTTTGTGCGTATGGTTCTGTTCACACTGTTCGTTTCTTCTTCTCTTGCAGAAGTGCTACGTTGTGAAAAGCCAGAATTATCCGATTTTCAAATTGCGTGAACTATCAGCGAAGCAGTTCTGCACTCAAGCCGAACTGCTCGGAGACGAGATTTTTTTGTGTCGTCTCCGTCCTTACTGGACCTATCCACATGAAACAAAAACAATATCTCAATGTTCACAGTCTTCTCTATCAGCATGTATGAACTAAAGTCCAGTTATTTTGTCAAATGTGTCCAAAAGTGGGGACAATATTCAAAAACATGTGCTTGATGTTGGTCAGATGAAAGGACTTTCAGCCATAAGTTGAACGTGGCGGATTTGTGAATCCAACCACTTCCAAATAATGATCATCTTCAACATTTGTCATTTTTCTTTCTTTGGAGATTTCTTTCAAAAACGGTTTCTTTCCCATAGAGTTGTGTTGATCCCTGACCTGAGATCATGACATCATCAAATTCTAGAACGTCAACGCAACCAATGAGCACAGGCCACTGAAATCAATACACGGCCATCTTGGATAGCCAGGGCTTGGGGACTATTTTTGAATTGATATGATCAGATTACTTTTAGGATTGTTCAGTTAATGCCAATACCGACGCTGGTCATTTCATATTGGTGAACGCATAAATAAATACTTTTCCTAGGGCTAATGCCGATTATTGAAGGTTCTGATTGGCCGATGCACACATGCACTGCTGATATTATTATTTTTTCTCGTCTGTAATCCTGTGTATGACGCTTCTATGATTCTGATGCGCTGTATGAGGGGCATAGGGCTGATTTATTTGTAAGATAAACATTAGATTCCAAAACAAAACAAAAAAACAGCAAGTACCTATCGCTTATGGTTCCGAAATACACGCAAAAGTCTGCAAACGTACAAACGATTTTCACTGTGATGATTCTCCGCTCCCCTGAGGCCAAGGAAGTTGTGGGAGGCTCATTTTAAAGCTCTGACGGAGCTCTTTGCAGAAAAACGGGAAGTCTTACTTTAAATATGAACTTGTAACGCACAATCCAGCAGTAAATGTCTGTGAATCCTTGTTTATCTGTAAACTCCCAAAAGCCTGCTCATTGCGCGCTGTATTTCTTGCCCAACTATGAATTTTCCGTGTAGTTCAGTCCCGACACAAGCAGAGAGGACAAGGGGCTCTCTGGGATAGAAGAGTTTGGACTGTTCCAAAAAGTAGTAATATTGTAGATTTGGCTTCTGAAAATACCATTTCAATCAATAGGTTGCGTTCACGTTATAGAATTCTATTTCAGTTGGAGGGCAGGTGCCAATACAACTCTATGGGAGAGAAACCGTTTTTGAAAGAAATTTCCAAAAAGAAAATGTCCAAAATGTTTTCTTTGATCATCATGTGACAGTGATTGGATTCACAAACCTGACATGTCAATTTTATGGCTGAAAGTCCTTTCTACTGGCCAACATCAAGCACATGTTTTTGAATATTGTCTCCACTTTTGGACGCCTTTGTGAGGAAATAATTAGACATGTGTTCATATGTGCTGGAAGATATGACTTTGAACTTTGTGACAGTTTTTGTTTCATGTGAATTGGCCCAGGAAATACAGAGAAATTAGCAATGATTTAAGGCCATAAATCTGCATTTTGAGCGTTACTATGGTTACGGCCATGGAATTTTCAGTTGCCCTCCACCTCAGTTTTAAACTATAGGCTCTTTAAATGGTCACATTTTATATAACGCCTTTCTACCTGCTTTAGGCACTCAAAGCGCTTTACATCAAGGAACCAGTCACCCATTCACACTCTCATTCATACACCAGTGTACGCAGACACTGGAGGCGAGGTGGGTGAAGTGTCTTGCCCAAGGACACAACGACAGTGGGCACCTGCGAATGTTGTGATGTCACGTGAACGCTACCTATAGAGTCTGAGAGACGAACATTCCAGAATCACAAAACTACCTCCAAAAAGTTTCTCAATGAAATTCCCAGACGCCAGATTGCAAACTTTAAAGTTTAAAACAGAGAGGCGTCCCACAGATAAGAGGGAGAAAGCCGAGCACAAAGCAGGCGTGAAAGATGGGCATCATCCGGAGCTCTCTGTGTGAATAAGTATTACCAACAAAAAAAAGAAGCCAAACGGTACCTCTCGCCGTGTTATCGTGCCGCGCAGATGTGCGGACACCTCCGCAGCAGCAGCAGCCACATCCATCAGGCGGGAGCACCTTGGGAGACGGCGAGGATGGAGAGGGTGGTGCAAGTGCCAGAGTCGCCATCTGCCGCCGTTTAGAAATAAATGACAGCCCCAGACCCGCGGGGAGCCAGTCTGCAGCCAGCGCCAGTGAAGCGCAGCCCCGTCCCCCCCCCAAAGTGAGGAGCGAGAGAGGCCTGACAGCCAGGGAGCAAGGCTGGTAACGGTAGGAGTAAAAGTAGCAGCAGTAACGTTACCCTGCTTTCCAAACAGATTTCCGTTGTGTCAGTTCGCTCCCTGATTCGTGCCAAATTGATAAAGCGCTCAGTCCTCGCGGTGGCAGAATAACGCTGGAGAAGTCTGAAACAAAACGCTCCCATTCAGAACATTTCCCAAGGTGCAAATTAAGGGAGAATTTAGTAGCGATCTGAGTGCGCCTCTGGAATCATCAAACTCGCCGCACGACTCGTCAGGGTGAAAAACGGCAACCCAAAATACAAAACAAGTCTTAGAATTTGCCGTTTATCTCCTCTGAGCCGGCTTCCTGTTGCTCCCCGACCGCCGCGTCTGTCGCTATAACCGTGAGAAAGAAAATTACGACCCAAAAGGCGTAGCTGCCCGGCTTCCATCAAAGGGAGGCCTCGACTTGCAGCGATTTCATGAGACCATTTTCACGTAGGAGGAAAAATGCATTAGAGTTCGAAAATTTGAGCAAGCTTTGGCGTCGACAACAACCCAAACCAAGACAAATATTCGCGACTACTGAAGGTGGGACATCGTGTAGCAGTTTCACGGATTTGTAAATGAGCCCTGTGGAGATGAGGCCATCGCTGTCGTATCAGGTGGGGGCAGGAGGAAGACGGCGTGGGCGGAATGAAGCCGATATCCAGCCGTGATGAAAGAGAGGGCAGACATTTAGGGGCTCGTTCAGCAAGACATCATTAGATCTCTGATAATTGCCACGGGTTCTGTTTAAACTTATAGCCACCGTTTCGATCTAATATAGTCCTGGTTTAGAACTAACTTTACTGCCTTTCAGTCGTTGGTTGTTGTTGAATGAGATGTTCTGTATCTTACAAAATCAACTTTTTTTCTCCAAGCGTTAAACCATGATGTAACATTCTTTCATCAAAAACAGACCTGGAGGAGTATTTCACTTCATTTCCTCAGCTTTGGGTAATCCTCCATTGCGCTCGCATGACATCACACGATTAACAGTTAGGGCTGGGTTTTGCCAACAACTTCACAATACGATGCATATCCCGATACAATATAATACAAGATATATTCCGAATTTTAAGAAAAAGGGATCTTATGCACAGAATGTAGGTTTGTATTATTCTGAATAAAAGCTGTCCAAAAGTTTAGATATCATAGGGAAAACACAAAACAGTTCTCCACATTTTTAAAGCCTATAATCCAACATTAGATCCGTTCAACATCAAAGTCGGCACAAAGGAGTTTGTTTTTACCAAGTCATTCCCACTGCTGCCTGCGGGGGGAGCTCCAGGCAAGCTCCTCACCAGCCTTGGCCTCTGTGTTATGAAGCCTATAGGCGTTAATTCAAACTGGTAGACAAACCCCAGCGTCATCAACCTCCAGCCAACGATCGATCCTGAGAGGGCCACACCTCCGTAGCAGCCAATCATCGCCCTCGGTCCGCTTTAAGCCCCAGCAATCATGGTCCGTTCGCTTCCCAGCTGCACTGCGACCCACCTCCACCCCATCTCCGCCTCTTCACGGGTCTCCTATACCACCACCAGTGTCCAGGCTCCGGGGGAAGACATCCCTAACTCCAAGTTGTTCATCTACACTGACTTAAACATTGATGTCTACCACCGGGGTCTGATCACCAAAACTAATATACATGTCAATAATCTCCTAATTGCTGCTTTTGTCTGTGTGAGTCTATCCAGGTTGAAATGGAGCCACTGTCTAAACTTTATATAGACATTATTTAAAATGAAGAATGTCAATTTTAAATGCTCAGGTAACCATAAAGAATGCATTATGCGTCCACCGTGAAGGTGAGGGACAACAATTTTTCAACAAAACAACAAAAAAATTGCGCTATTAACGCTTAAACTATTCGTTGTGGTCCAAACTCTTCCCTGAAGTGCCTCCCAACATCCGGATTCTCTGCGGGATAGACATATACTGTAAAGCTCTTTCAGGGGCAGAATGGCACGGTAATATATCACAACAATTAGTCTGCACTTGGCTTCATAATATGGCACACACCGCCAATCGTGGTCCCCGTTTTCACAAATGTCTGCGAAAACAATATACTGCAACAGGGTACCACAGTTTTCTCTTGAGACTAATGTTTCACAGTCGAGCTGGCTTTGATTTTTCCACAGTTTGGAGTAGAAAAATAACATTACGGTCACAAAAACCTCACACGCCCTATAATTCTGCAAGCGGAGTATAGTAATATATGCATGATGATTTAGTTTGAAGTTTTCTCCCAATTAAGATTTGAGCTATATCTTTCTTTGATTCGTTTCATTCCACCCATCAGAGTTCGGAAGAAAGCGGGGGCGAAATGAAGCCCTGGTAGCCAGCCTCATTGAAGAAGACAAGAGAGAAGATGAGAGGGCGGACAGTCGGGGGCTCATTTACCAAGACACCATTAGATCAGCCATAATTGTCCACCTTTTCTATTTTGAGAAGGAAGCCATTACCTCCGAATGTCCATCTCTGCAGCTTTTCTCTCTTTTATTTAAGAGAGAGATACGTATCAAGTAATTGTTTGATCCGTATTGAATTTCTTGATAAAAAAAAATCCTGTCCCTAAATGGTGATGCGCTTCTGCTTCTTCCCTCCCTTGAAACAAATGGAAAGTTGTAAAAAATAAAATAAATAATAATACAATTTAATACTAATAATAAACTGTTAATAGTACTATAATAACAACATTTAATTTAGTTAAAAATTTGAAACTTTTGGTGTAGATTACTGATATAAATATGAGGACAAAAATGCACTGCACATTTTCTGGGTATTTCTGGGTTCTGATATTTTTAGGTGCCAGGTTTAATGTGGTTTTATTTTGTAATACATTAGTTACAAAGACTTTATCAGAGGAGATTTTGGATACCTATGTATAGTTTTAAAATAAGCTATTTAAAACCTAAATTAAAAAAAAAAAATCACATTTCGTCGCACCAATGGGATAAAAATGCATTTTGAGAAAATAGCCCTTGAAATGACAAATTTCCAAATAAATCTATAGAGAAACATAGAATCAGTGCAATAAATGAACATTATTATTTGGTAAGATTAGGTATTTTTTGTTTGTAGGTTACAATGCTCCAGGACCCGTCAATCAAAGCCCAAAGCTAAAACTTAAAAACATTAAAACAACAAAAAACAGTGGTGGTTCAAAATATGACTCTCTCCTCAGAGTTGTCAGGAGGAAACTGTAGTTTTAGAAAGACTAAGGGCCAGATCTCGCGCCTAGCGCAAGGACAGCGCTGCTCCAAACACAATGGTCAGCTTCCATTAGCACAGCTGTTGCACTAAGTTTATAACAAAAGAGGTTGATGTGGTTTATTACAAGCAGCCTTTCATTCATTTCCTCATTTACGTTGCACTACCTTGTGTTCTTCCTTAAGCGTTATAGGCTCTCACAGGCCAAACAAAAAAGTTTATTTATCCCATTGTGAATTAAACAATGTCTGTGTCCCGAGAGAAAGATGTACAGCCGGTCCCGCTGTGGCGCAGGTCAGCACTCGCTTGGCCGTAATTGCGTTAACACGACCAAAACAAAAGCACATGTTCACCCCTGACTCCCCCACAAGCCCTCTCCCTTGATAGACACCGGCCGTGTCTTGGACGAAAAAGGCTGTTCTACATAACACTGCCACTGGCCATGGGTGTTTGTCCACCCCACGTACTTGGTTTATAGGTTTATTTGGTCGGGACAGTGCATGTTAATGAACACACATGGGTCTCATGCATGTAAACACGCCACAGTGAATTGTAGCCTTGGGCTGATTTCCATCCGTCGTGCGCACTTTCAAACACACTCTCATTCATCCTGGCCATTGTACATGTTTTTAGTGGTAGGGGAAACCGGAGTACCCTACGCAGACATAGGGAGAACATGCAAACTCCACACAGAAACGATCCTGTCCAGGGACCATCTAACTGTGAGGCACGAGCGCTAACTGCTGTGCCACCGTGCCGCGGTGCTTCCCACTTAAATGCACAAAGTCTGTGGAGGCAAGATATCAAAACGCAAAAGGTTATGCTATAGTCTGCGTTTAGAAACACAAGATCAGGCCCCACAACTTTCTGGAGCTTGGCGTTTAAGTTGTTTTGGACACATGTAAAGTCCCCATTGGTATCCATGTTATAGCAAACCTTCTGGAGTCGCCCCTGGCCTCTGGCCTTCACCAAAGTGAAGTGACCCCGAGAAGTTGTGAAACGTTCTTATAAACTCAATCATCGCTGGGAATGAGTTTGGACCATAACCAACTGTTTGAGCTTTCACTCCCCCTTTTATTGTTCTTAACCCAAAACAAATCTTGTGTAGGGCCTTTAAGTTGTTGTGCGAAGCTAACAGAGCTCACACATGAATTTAAGAAAGACACTTTTTGGGACTACGGCTTTTTGTGTGGTGACGTCTGGACAGAGACACGTGTCGCCGCGGAGTCCAGCAGTAGACTCGACACATTCCTGACTTGAATTGACAAGGACGATGTGTATGTTTCCCCGTCGCGCTCTCGTCCGCTTTACCACAGAGCGAGTGAGCGAGTGAGCGAGTGAGCGAGTGTGTATCAGTCGCATTGGTCGGATGATGCAACCTCGCCGCTCTGACTGACATCGCATTGCAAGAGATTGGATTCCTATCAGATTAAACACCAAAGCGGCCTGGTTCACACAGTCACGAATAGATCGGAAACTGGTGATGTGACGCTCACGACCGGATCAGCTCTTTAAAGGCTCGAAGCGGCTCTCGATTCGGAAAAGAGCCGGATCTTTTTCTCATTCTATTTTTACACATGATTCAACCCTGAACAGAGCTCAAGAAACATCATAACAGCCAAGAGAAATGGTAAAAGTGCTCAAATTAGGGGTATTTGCCCTTCATTTGAGTCATTTTGTCAGAGCAGGCAGCACAAGTGACTTTTTGCACTAAAAAGGAGTTGGCAGACAGTCGTAGTCACTTCTGCGAGGCATTAAAAAGCAGTAAAGGTCATTAAATGAATAGGTTGCGTTCATGTGACATCACATTATAAAGAGCCTATCATTTCAAATTGAGGCGGAGCGCAGCTGAAATGGCAGTTACTTTTGTTACGGTCATAATGCAGATTTCTAGTCTTATTAGTTTATTGCTAATTTCTCTGTAATCCCTATGAAGCAAAAACTATCATGAAGTCCTCTCCAGCACATATGAATTATGGTCTGACTATTTCCTCATAAAGGCGTCCAAAAGTGGTGACAATATTCAAAATCATGTGCGTGATGTTGGTCAGTAGAAAGAACTTTCAGCCATACAGTATGAATTATATGACCATTTGGAAAAACAAAAACAGCGATCAGGTCTTAGGTAATTGGAACATTTTCTATATTGCTCTTACATCTGCGGAGTTTAACAAGTTCGCAGCGAGCAACCTTTGTTTTTAGCTTTCATTTTTGGACAGCCTCATTGTCACCATGGAGGTCTGGCGCCTCCTGCTGAGGACAGGTTGTGTTCACTGTGCGAGGTCACACTTCACACCGGCTGTAATTTCAAAAGTTTACCGCCTCAAAGTTTCCAAATCTTCAGTTACACTCGTCTCCCTGAGTGGCTAAGACCTGGATGTCAAAATCTTTTTACCGTGCGAGTTTTTGGAGGAGGAGGATTTGGTCGGCTGAATCTAGCAACCGCAGAGTGGAATTACATTTTATTCTTCAAATGGTGCTTTTCAAGCCTTAAGAGGAGTTCTACCTGAGATTTGCAATTATAATTTTGGAGTGAATTGATTTCAAAAGCTTAGAAAGAAAGTTGTGAGGAGTTCGGACCCACTTTTTTTTTGTTCCCAAGATTTGGTCTTATTTCAGACAGTAGGGAGAGTGGAGAAAACTGAACCCACTCGTTTTTAATTTCATGTAATTTTATCGATAAGAGCAGCTCATTGATCAAAAGATCCCCCAAAACAGTATGACTGCACTCTTTTAAAATAATATTTAATGTGTTTATCATTCATTTCTTAGAAGACAATAGTGAATATAGGCTAAATACATACTATAATCAGGCAAATATACTTACACTTCATTGCAAACCCATTGCTTTTTTTTTTTATGTCAATGACGTGTGAACAACCTTTGGAGGTTAGTTTTTAGTCACATTTTAGTCAGACGAAAACTCAAAAGTTTTAATTCAAGTTTCATTATAAAGTATTTAAATATTAGTATTGGAAATTGGTATGAAGGTTGACATGCTTTTAATAAGCATGTCCTCGTCCTCTGATCATCGCTTTGAGATTTTTATTATCAACCGTGCCGTCTGCAGATTTGTTCATGAACATGCTTTCTGCGTTCATATGCTACGGTATTTAAAGCGGTCCTGAGTAAAGATAAAGTCTCTGTGACATCGCTGATTGTGTGAGAGAGGTTGAAATACATTTAGGCCAATTTCCTCTCTCTGTATAAACAAAAAGCAAGGAGCAGCCGGCGCAGTACTAAAAACAGCCACAGGGGAGGATTCGAATACTACTCAAAGATGCGCGAATGGATTGAAATACGGCAGTTTTGTTTCTCGTAACCATTGCAAGAATTCCTCTTTTTTTGCATAACACCACCCCTTTAAAGCAGTACTAAGTAACTCTTGCCCCTAGAGGCCATAAGCGCAACTGCAGGTGTCTTAGCAATTTACGATTTTTTAACTTATTAAATGTCTTGGAGAGTAAATACTACGCTGACAGAAAAGGTGAAGGGAGAGAGGGGTGTTGTACATCCAGTTATACAATGGAATTTTTTTTTCACTCAAACTTGGCTGTAAATACTGTTTAAGTGGCGCTAGCTCGCAGTTAGCTTTGCCCGTTAGCCTGTTAGCTTCTTCCATTAGTGTGTATTGCTTGCTCCGCCCCGGTGGCAGTCAAGTTGCAAGCATGGTTTTCTGGCCAGAGACACCAGGGGGAGATGAAAGACCCTCCAATCATCCCATTAACACTTGTATTACCCCCAGAGGGACTACGGAAAGGATTTATTAAGGTAAACACGTTACTTAGTACTGCTTTAAAGTGTCATTCAAAAGCATTGAATGTCACTTTTTGCCTCCAAACCCTGGTTTAGTTTTTATCAGGGACAAAAGTTGGCGTAAGAAGTTTGAGGATCTTTATTGCCAACAACTTTCAAATCATCTTCTTTTTTTTTTCTTTCTGCAGCCAAGGTCAGCGTTAAGATCCCTCCTGTTCAATGTCAGATCCTCCAGATGGGATAAGGTCAGGTCCCATGGCAGTAGACATTTTCACGTAATATTACCCACAGAGCTTCCATTTAATCCCGCGCCTGCCCCTCTCTCCTCTTCAGTCCCAGTACACTGGGGTCAAAAACAGGCACGTACGGCAGACGCGAACCCCGATATTGTTCTGCAGCGACGCGGCCGACTTGCCAATCATTTTGTATCGATTTCTCTGCCGCACTGTCTGGGTGGAAGTCCATGCCTGTGTCATCACGCCAAGGGGGCCAATCCTATTTCGTGTCTTGTAACGGCCGCGGCGACGCCTGGACCTCGCGTCCCTACGGCATTGTTACACTTGGCCGATGACTTTCAGGGTGATAATGGTCGACCAGAGGGTATCGATTCTACAGAAGCATGAAAACGACTTGAGTGTGGAATATTCATGAATATGACGGGAAAAGTCATAATGCGTTTTGTTGATGGATGTGATGGAAATGATTTGTATCCATTATTTTATTTGATAGTGGTGCAATGTCTGAGTCAGGCATCTGCGAGCTTTCTCGGCTTCATACAGAGGATTTCTGAGCATTTCACCAACATGAATTTTGAGTTATTTGCCACGAATCAAGCAACAACAAAACAAAGAAACCAAAAAAAAAACATGACCTCCTTGGCAGCGAATGTGGAGGTCTATTTTTCAAACTCGTTTCTGGCACTGCAGCCTGCGGTTAAAAGTTAATGGTATTTTTTTTCTTTTTCTTTTTTTCTTTTTTTACAAACATGTTTTTCTCGGGTACTTTGGAAAACTTTTTAGTTTGAGATTTTATCACAGATGGTGGGAGTAAGCTTTTCTGAAAAGGTTAGATTTGCTTGACACCAGCAGCTATTTTTAAGCCGTCTACAAGGAGCCACTACAGTCTGGCGAAAGACCAAACTTTACCGTCAAACTTTGAGACCAAAGTTTACTCGAACGCCTGAGTGGTTAAGTGCAGAAAGTCCACGCACTTTTATAATGCAGAGTCTTTCTTAAAGATGATTTGATCTGGGGAATCATTACTCTTGAGGCAGTTCCAAGCATTTCGAGAACTTGTTTGTTATTTGCAATTCTAGCTGTATACAAGTACTTTAAATCATCTCAAAGCTCGAAGCAAAAACATTAGTTAGTCTCTTAAGGGCCTGTCTCACCGGAGGAGAGCTGCCAGTTACAGTAGTCTCCTGTAACAGTGAAGACTGAAGATTTTTGTAAAAAGAAGCAGAATAAAATATGAATGTATGGTCATTTTAAGGCTCTTTTTTGGAGTGTAAATGATTTGACATTAGGGTCTTGAAAGGGTGAAAAATTGATAGTCTGGAAAAAAAAGTAAGAGTCCGCATCAACTTGATTTCTACAGCGTAACTTATGCAAGCAAACAGGAAGTGGAGTAAACCAATCAGCGAAGGGCAGTCAATGGCGTTATTAGCGGTTTTGCGTTAATATTCAAACAGAATTATCACAAAACTCACCTACTGGATTGTTATCGAGGGGACTTCCACTTAAGCGTGACGCTGCTCACGAACAACACGTCACAGCAAATAAATGAATCTGAGTGTACAGTACTGTTCCAACTCGGCTGAGCAGCCAGCAAGGAGGGGCTTTCCAGACTGATATCCCCCATGTATAAAATATACAGAGGGGATCATAAACTACAAAATTGAAGGATCACAAGGTTACTAACTGTGAGTTACAGGAATCTCTGCAACGTCTTCGCAACTCGGACTGATTGCGCGCATACAATGGGCCTTTCTCTCCTGCCTGGAGACTAGTTAAAGTCTCCGCAACAATCCGCATGGTCTCAAGCAGTTGTGGCAACGTTGCGAACACTGTTTGTTGTCCTCAACCTGTGATGTCCCTGCGATATCTGTGGCCACTTCATGAACACGAAGTCAATGCTTCACCATATTTCAATCCTACATTTAGGTGTAGACTACAATGTATATGTTGTTAATTTGATCTAAAAACACTTGAATAGTCCCATACATTTTCACTAGAACCACGTCAAAGGCGTCTCTAAAGCTGCGCATTTATAATGAACAAGTCTGCACATGCATACGGATAATTTGCATCATTAATTCGGTGAAAATAGCCTGAGCGACCTGTGGGTTTTATCACTGTTTTGGCCTGATGGCTTTCAATGACAATTAATAAAAGAAAAGGGAAGTTTAGCAAAAGTTACATCCCAGGTCACTTTAATAGTGTTAAATAAGAGCCCGTAAGAGCGAAAGAGCGAAGCAAGGCTAATATTTCTCTTTCCTAGCTCTGTGTCATTACGGAGCTCACCTTCTTCTTCAAACACACGCACTTGAGTTGAATCTCGGAGCTGAACGCCGGCGTGTGGGCTGAACCATTTGGCACATTTTTAAAGGGGTGTCAGGCCGAGATATCATCCATCATTGTTGTTTGTGCAACATTCTGTCGAGCAACCATTGCAAATCAGCCTGGTTGTGTTCAACTGTTGTATAATAGATGTACATTTGACTAAATGTGCAAACCATGTTTAAACCAGAAAAAAAAATCATTGCTAAATAAACTGTCTGTCTTATAGGTTCCTGCTGATGATAATATAAATTTGGTACTTACTGTATGTTGGAGCAGCCTCAGGTTTACTCTTGGCCTTTTGCTCTAAATCGTTCTCCTGTCTCTCTCCTAGATTTCTTCTGCTCACTGTAAAACAAAAACAAACACAAATAGTTCTTGATGAAAAATGCCAGTCACAATTTCTGGGTGTCAGACGAACTCGCAGCATTGTACAGTCATGTATGGAGTAATGGACCATACATGTTGTCATCGCTTTTAACCATGTCATGTTATAGAAAACCCTATATTCTCTTTAAGTGGGCAGAACAGTGATGCAGCGGTTAACACTCATGCCTCTCATTTCCACCTGGACGGGCCCTTTCTGAGTGGGTTCTGCCCGTGTCTGCGTAGGTTTCCTCTACCACTAAAAACATGTAATAGGCCTGTGTGAATGAATGGTGGTGGTGGTGACAGCGCTTCTGTCTACCCCAGGGAAAACTGAAGTCGCATACGTACCACCACCGAGAATGGAGTGAATGTATAATTGTCCCATGTAAAGCGCTTTGTGACCATGTCTGTGAAAGGCGCTATACAAATAAAGTTCTTCCTTCCTGGCATTAGTTTGCATTATTTGCAGATGTCAGACGGACGGCGAGGACCACAGCAGAATCTCCAAATGTGTCATGTGATCATTATTTGTCAGGGTTTTTAAAAGTCCTTGATTAGTATTTTTGAATATTGTCACCACATACTTTTGTTCCACGTAGTAAGGTCCAAAGTAGAGCAATTTGGTATGTCCACACTCACTGCACCTGAACATCTGGAAATGCTCGATCGGCCGAAAAAAAAAACCTAGTTGTGAACCTGATCATAACCATGGCAATAAAACCAATTCTGATTCTAGATTATGTCTAAACTGGGTGTAAGGTCTAAACCAGAAAAAAAAATAAAAACATATGCACTTTCATTCTAAACAAAACATTCCAGACTCAGCGTCCAAAACATTTTTACAAATTTAAATTGACGCTCATTTGATTTCTGTCATG
Source organism: Neogobius melanostomus (assembly GCA_007210695.1). Taxonomy (NCBI): domain Eukaryota; kingdom Metazoa; phylum Chordata; class Actinopteri; order Gobiiformes; family Gobiidae; genus Neogobius; species Neogobius melanostomus. Next base: position 5,903,075 of record VHKM01000057.1, read on the forward strand.
ACATCACTTGCATACCCTCTATTGCAGGGGTCACGAATTAAATTTCACCAAGGTCCAAAATGAAAAAAAAAAGGTCAAGCAAAGGTCCGGAACATACGGGGTTAATTCACGGTTGTATCAGGATTTTTAAGCCTTTTTTAAATCTATTTCTGTGATTTGAAAATAATGTAATCAATTGAATCCTGTTATTGTTTTTTTGCTCTAAAAATAAGTTTTGGCTCCTAAATAGAATGCAATGGCTACTGTAGCCTATTATCATAGACCGTTAAAAAGAATAGACAGCTCCTCCTCACTCCTCCCCGTTTACCACAATGACCACGTTCAATCATGGCGGATTTACAGACTCCTCCTCCCCAGCTCTGACGAAGCATGTTCCTAATAAGGGCATAAGGGCGGGATCTTCACTGTAGACCCGCCCTTGTGTGACGTGTAGCTCGCGCAGGTCCAATGCTAACAGTCCAACCTCCGTTAAGTAGGAGATTTAAAAAAAAATATTTAGAAAACCAGCGTGGTTTCTTTTTTGTGATTAACCCAGCGTTATCTCAGGAGGAATATGTAGCCATAGAAAGTGTTAAAAAAATTTAAACCAGGCATTAAAGTTGTTTTTAACGTGTCTAAAGTCCAATGCTTTTCAATGGGAGACTAGCAATGATATGGAGTTACTACACAATGGCGGCCTCCAGTGTTGCGGTCATAAAGCAGAGCAGCTAGCGGCCATTGCCTATTATACACAATGTGCTCATAATGTATGACAGTGATGTGTTTCTTTGCTCAGTTCAACACACTGAGCCCTGTTTAGTCCAGGTTTAGTCCTGGCTTAGTCCTGGCTTAGTCCAGGTTTAGTCCTGGTTCAGACCTCCTCGGGAAACAACCGCGCTATTTGCGCATTACGATCGCGCGTGCATATTTAATTAGGGCGTCCTCCGCTTTTGTTTTTAGCGAGCCATATTTCAGTCATTCTGAAACTGTTTCTAAAAATGTAAAAAGTATCATGAAGCTAAAATAAAGGACTTTCTCTTTCTGCTCGTCTGGGCTGTAGTTTATCGCTCTGGTGCAGTCAGAGAGGGAGAGAGAGCGCAGACGCAGCTGCTCGTCTGAGGGAATTCACGGTCGGATCCAAGGTTCGGATCCGGAATGGCTGGCGCATGGGTCCGGATCCGGATCGAGGTCCGCCGTTTAGTGACCTCTGCTCTATTGGCTTGTGATGTCACTCGAGCACAGCCTACTCTCTGGCTTCTGCGCCCATCTGAGAGAGCGGCAGAGGCCGAGAAGAAAAACAAAATTGAAAAGTTGTTGAAAAGGTATAACAAAGTTGGCTTACGGAAAGGCCGCATCGTCTCATTGTGTTACAGTCCTTTTGCCGGGGGGAAAAAAAAGAAACTTGACAGTAATCCTCTCAAATGTCACTGCTGCGTTATGGAAATGCCAAGTGGAGCGGCTCTGCTCTCGAGTCGGGGAAACCTCGGAGCAACCGAACAAAACAAATTATCCCTTCAACCTTGAGTCGGGCATGATTTTTTTTTTTTTTTTAAAGGAAAAAAAAAGCAGCCGCGTCTCTTTTAGCGATTTTAATACCCAAGGAATGGCCCAAATTACCTGCCTGCGAAGATACAGGGGTCACATTGTCAAGCTAATGGAGACCTATGCGCCGGTGACACCCTCCTGCGTAAACAGAGCCCGAAAATGCACCGCAAATCGCCAGAACCTGCCCGCATTATCTCTAATCCCTGCTTTCCCTTGACAGAAATGTGTCCCAGTGTGTCGTTATCACCTCCCCGGCCTTTGCCTGGCTTTGCTCGACACACTGCCTCGTTTTTTTGTTTTTTCGTGTCCCTCTCTGTAGCGTTTCATTCTATTATCCGTGGTGCAATCGGGGGCTTGGGGGCGAACAACCTGGATGAGTCCCTTCTTGTCTCGCGGGCACAGAACAAAGATGGGAGCATGTCGAGCAGAGGATTAGGAGAAAATAAAGTGTGTGAGGATGTATGGAAGGGAAAGAATGAGAGAAGGGAGGAGGAGGGGTGAGAGAAGGTGAGAGAGGTGAGAGGAGGGCACAAAATGCGGAAAAAGGAGGATATTGACAAACGCCGCGAGGTCTCCAAGTGGGGGTTTATTTCTCAAATTGTTTGGCGGGGAAAAACCAGCCAGCGCATTTGCATTGGGCACAACAGAGGAAAGCCACGAGAGGCGAAGTGGCATTTTGTGTAATTGTATCCTTTGGTTGAGTCGTTTGTTTTGGGGATTCACAATCGAGGAGGTTACGCGAAATGAATAAGAAAATTATACGGGAAGCAATTGGAACGCAAGTGAGTTATGAATATGCATTAAGCGGTGTCGTGTACGTGTAGTGTTTTTCATTTGAAAAAGGCAGTAAAGGCCAGTGTGAGTTACATACGTGTTTGCTGGTTTGTCATGAGGCGAGTAATATTATAATAGCAAAATCCACACAAAGGGCAATAGTGTTCATATGCCATCATTACATTCTAAAGCGTCCATTACAATTGTGGTAAACGTTCAGATTGAAGAGGACTGAAGTTATCTTCTGGATGGAGGAGCATCAATGTGCAACGAACACTACAACTATCGAGGCTAAAGCCCCAGTCTCTAGTGAAACTGGAAAAAACTTAAGCCTTAAATGCAACCGGCACAGTCGTGTGGACTATCATGCTCTTGCAATACTGAGTAAACTTTCTTCTTGTGTTAATCTAGTATTGAAAAAGCGTTATTGTTAAATTAGCTAGTTTACTAAACCTACACGAACCAAACGACTCACAGACCCCTGCCACTGACTGCCAGTGATGCCACGTTAGTAACGTATTACTCTAATCTGATTACTTTTTCAGTAACAAGAAATCTAACGCATTACCATTTTCAAACAAGTAATCAGATTAAAGTTACTTTTCCAAATCACTGTGAGTAACTATTTTGTCATTTCTTTCTTTTTGCGTCTCGGTGAGTGACGTAACATATGTGACGAGGACACAGACATTGGTTGAGGAGAGAGATGGAAATACCTCACTATTCTGAGTCTGTGTCTGCATTGTTGATGTTACTGTCAAAATGCACTTCCAATAAAGTGAGCATTGGTAAAAGTCATTTGTGTGTTGAGGTGATGTTGGCAGCTGCTGAATGTAACTATAAGTAACTTGCAATCTAACTTAGTGACTTTACTGATTATTTGATTTTAAAAGTACATAAGTTACTTTTTAAAGGAGTCATCAGTAATCAGATTACTTTTTCCAGTAATCTGTGGCAACACTGCTGACTGCAGTGGCTTTGTCCCCCTCGTGCAGCTGTGGTACTTAATCAGAGAGGTAATATTATTCTCCAGCCGCGAAGTCCCGTGTGCCATCAGCGCTGATAAAACAAAACCACCTGCAGCTGAAATATCAAGGCTCTGCTGAGAGCAAACTAAATGTTTCCTGTAGCACTTAAACGTGTTCAGCAACGACAGCTCATGAAGCTTTGAAAGGGGAAAAACACAGTGCGCTCCACTATTTTCTATGGCAGGTGAGCCGGAGAATGACGGATAGCAACAGTTGCTATGAGATATGATTGGACATTGGCGGTTTAGGGGCGGGGTTTGGTGAAACAGTAAACAGTATGCATTGCCAGTGGCTGGGATTGACCTGACAACCATTTGGATTACATGAACCAAATTTTACCAAATGATCAACTGCCCGGTGTTATTATCTTTAATTCTTCACTTTTTTAGACCTTGACAAACCTTACCATTGACCAAACTGCAGCAAACATATTAGACGTTTTCGCCACATTTCATATTCATAAAAATCTGTGACATTTTCACTTCTTAAATATTAAAATTTCTTCACGTCCGTCATCTTCCTGTTGAATATTTGACGAAGAAAACTTGACTTGTAAATTTTAATCCCAGTCGTGTCCCCTTCAGTGTCAACGGGGGGGGGGGGGGGGAGAAGCAGATGAAAAATGATCCATCTGAGACCAAATTTGTCACTCAGAAACAGCCAAATCCTTTGGAACATTTTCAAACATGATTTATTCAAGATAGGACTTTTTAATTGTGCAAATGTATTCGATATGAAATTAAAAATCAGACTTTGGGGCTTTACGATTTCTCAAAATTTCCATTTTTCCCTGAAGGACGATGTTTTTCATTACTGTGACTCCAGTCCACACGCAGTAATTATACGTCGCATAATGGGTTGGATCAATGGCAGATGTATGGGATGTGTCTCGTGGTCGATCAATGGTTTACTGGAGCAGAAAAGGCAAAGAACTAATTTAGGCTCAACATCTCTCTTTCCCAGAGATGTAGCACTCAATTCGCGGGCTCGGACTAGTGACTCATTTTCCAAATAATTTCAGGTACCCGTGACTTGGAAATCAAAGTATGGCTGCACAATATTGAAAGTGTAACGCAAAGACGTTATTGCAGTATTCTACCGTTTAGGGACATGTGGACCTCGGACATGGATTTGTTCGGTCTAGCCTTCACGTCCTTTACCTCTGACTACACTGTCTTCTAAACTTTGGGCCAGATCTTCCGCCTGGCACAAGGACAGTGCAAGCTCCTAACACTATGGTCATTTTCCATGGGCATAGCTGTTGCACTATGTGCCTGCACCACTGGCGAGAGGAAGTCGCTTATAAAGAGAAGAGATCGACTGAGGCATGGTTTAATACAAGCAGCCCTGAGCGCTGCTTTCCTATGGCAGCTTCACATTCATTTCTTCTTTTATATTCGGCTGCCTCGTGTTTCTCCTTATCCTTCATGATTTATCCTATTGTGAGGCGCTGCACTGTTTCAGAGGATCAGAGGAGACTCATGGCAGCCAGCCAAGTTTCCTCCGGGTGCTCCGGTGCTGGTCAGGTTGGCCCACCATGGTGGCGCGCTCAGTCACAGTGGCTTAACACCGGAACACAATTTCGTTGTATAAAGCACTTATTTACTTACTTAAACAATTAAGTCCGATTGTAGAAAGTTGTTCTGTTTTTAAAAGATTTGAACATGCTAACGGTTAGCCTAGCAAGATGCTTTAGCCACACCGCTCACTTAGGCCACAAATTATATAAATAAAAAAAAAAAACATTTTACCGGACGAACCCAACTATATTCAAAACACATCCGCATTAAAGTGATGTTAGACTGAGACAGGAAGTGACTTTCATAAAGGTAAACATTTGTAACTGTTTTTGTTTCAACCATGAAACCAATGAGAAGTAAACTATTCTTCCATCTATGTTTATTAGTGTGTTGCCCAACTATGATTAATACTTACCACAGATACCAAGTCATAAGGATTAAAACCTGTCACACGCACTTTAAACATTACCAGTATGGAATTTTGGAAAAAAAGTTAAGGCATCGGGGAAAATTAAAAAAAAAATGGACTCACAAACTGGTACTCCAAATAAAAAAGTTTGATGGCTCATAGGGCTGAAGCAGAACAGTGTACTTGTTTCACAGCCATGCTTAGAGTCCTTTTAGTATTCATCAGTATTTGAATAGTTAGGAGGAATAAGAGGATAACAAAAGCAGGCAGTCTGGGATGGAACCACCAACCATTGGACTCGTGGATTAATGCCACACAATTTATTCACTCACTGGACATTGATTACTCCAATTAAACCAAATATTAATTGTGATGGGGGAGGCAAAAGCGCCTGTGTTAACCTTTCAGTCTTCAACTCTGTGGCGTCATTCAAGGAGAAGAGAAGTTTTCCTTGGTTAAATATAGATAAATATCCTTCTTCGAGTCATTTTTAAACCTACATAGATCTTATTGCTCCATGCGCACCCACACATTAGCGCACGCGTGACACATCATGGCCTCATATATCCACAGAGCCATCAGCGACCGACATGCAGGCCCTCCCAGATTGCGCGCTTCATTAGGCGCGCAGTCGGCCCTGTCCGGGGGAATCGATTCAGGAAAACAGGTCCTGCCTCGCTGCCCTCCTCCATCACCGCATCAACACCCATCCGCTGCCAGTCTCTGCAGTTTTTATACGCAGACCTATTTACACGCCCTGAAGACCTCCCCTTCCCCCAACCTGCCTGTCCTCTAGTCTCCCCTGCAACAGAATGTGTCATTACAAAGACTGTGGATTTAACCAAGCAAATAATGTACTCATTACACCGTGTTGTTATGTGTGAGAGTCCCTCCTAAAATACCTAGAATCAGCCAAGATTGATATCATCCAGGTAGATACAACAGAGAAAGCTAAATCGATTCAGCTGGCAGTTGAATTCTGTGTTACCTAAACCAGGTTACAAATCTATAGTGATAATAATGTACTCAGACCTGAATGTTATCAGCCACATTAAATCAATAACATCAACAGCTTTTTATCACCTAAAAAAACATCACCAACATCAAACGTAATGTTTCTAAACCAGACTTCAAGAGAGTAATCCATTTGTCCTGGGTATATTTTAGCTGCTTTTCTTACATGTGAACTTATTTTGGTGAGACGCGAGGCCTGTGTGATCATTTCAAACACTTCAAAGACACGAGCAGTGGATTTCTCAAGTGCATTTAACACCGTGCGGCCACATCTCATCTCTCTCTCTGAATGCCAACCCCCACCTCATCCTCTAGGTCCTTTCCTTCCTCACGGGGAGGGATCAGAGGGTCAGAGTGAACGGCCACCTCAGTGCTGTCGGGACAATATCTACTGGTTCTCCTCAAGGTTCAGTCATCTCTCCACTCCTCTTCACTCTGTACACAAGCGACTGCAGGAGCACCAACCCCAGGTATAACCTACATCAAGCATTCAGACGACACAGTTGTCATGGACACTACAAACACACACGGATTACTGATGAAATAATAGAAAAGGTTCATTCATGCAAAATATCTCGGCTCCACAAGCGACCATGAACTCACATCCCAACTCAACGCTCAACACATCTTTTACAAATGTCAACAACCACTCTTTTTCTCCGTAAGCTCCACAAATTCCAAGTCCAAGTCTCCTCGCTTGGTTCACTCACCCTCGCTCACCGCAACATGCTCAATAGAATAATCAAAATCAGCATCAGAGTTCTGAGGAAAGGAACCCAGATCTCCGTAGACCCCTCACACACTCCTCACTCTCACTACACTGTTACCGTCAGGGCGCAGGTTGGGTTCAGGTCCCTTCCACTGAGGACCAAGAGGCCGGCCTACACTTTCCTCCCTACCTCCATCCGCCTGCTGAATAAATGACTGTGTGGACCACGGTCTATTACAGGCACAACGTTTTGAATGTGTTTATTGCAGATGTTGATTGAGTTGTATGTCTGTGGATGTACTGTTTTTAATTGTGCCCGTGCTGACACTTCCTCGGCAAGTGAAGTTCCTAACGGATAAATAAAGTGAATTTGAATTTGAATATTGAAACGAGTCAGTGCTACATCAAAACACTAATCACTCCACAAATGATACTTTCAGCTTTTAGCAATGTTTGAAAGGGTTAACGTCATTTAACAAACTAAATGGACTCGAGGAACGTCTCAAAACAGTCGAAGTTTCCATTTTCGATTCTTCAAACACGTTTTGGAAATCATTTATTACGGCTAATGGGCCACGGCGAGCGCGTTGCATGCAATTAAAGTTGTGATCCATTATCGGCAAAAAAAACGACGACAAAATAGCCTGTCACGGTCGCTTTGTTCCCTTTCATTTGGGCCGCGCACCTGTTGGAGGAACGCTTTTCTCCTTAATTTGTTGCATGCAAATAAACTTGGGCAAAGAAGACTTACACGAACCGCGAGCGCGCCGGAGCTGTGTTCATGCGGCGACGGAAATATCGGGAGAAACAACCGTCACAGCTGGGTAATAATTGTGAGCTATTTTGCTCGAGATGAATAAAAAACAACAAATCCAACCTGTTTTAAATTCACCGCACGATATCGAGAAAGTGAAGGCCTCATGAACAAAGCTAACATGAATGTATTCTTCAGCTGAAACCTTATGAAATGTCATGATTCAATTTATTACAAAACAATTCAAATTGTGTTCCCCAGAAAGTGTGCAATAATTATACAAATAATTTAAGCTGCAACAAACTTTTATACAATTTTAGAGGTGATTGCCAGTAAAGGGAATATACAAATACGCTTTGTTTTGTTTTTTTGAGGGCTCAATTATGGAATAAAGTGAGTAAAGAGATGGAAATCAATGAATTTGTTCTCCTTATGAAGGTCGTATATTATATTTTCTATTTGTTCCTCCCCTCCTGGAACCGCCGCCTTAACGTGGTGGAGGGGTTTGAGCGCCCGAATGATCCTGGAGCTCTGTTGTCGGGGGCTTTGTGGCCTTGGTAGGGTCTCCCATGGCAAACAGGTCCTACGTGACGGGTCAGAAAAAGAGCGGTTCAGAAGCCCCTTATGAGAGACCAACAGGCCCGGTTAGAACCATGAGGCCGTCCTTCTGTGGACCCACCACCTGCAGAGGAGCCATAGGGGCTGGTGCAGCTCCAACAGCTGCCCCCACGACCCGGCAACGGACAAGTGGAAGAAAATGGATGGATGGATGGACTATTTGTTCCTATTGTATAAAATAAGGTAACTTATATTTAGGGCTGGTTACCGTTAAACGATGTGTTCTCTGCATTTGACCCATCCTCAATGCCGCTGGGGCGACCTGTAGGAGCAGTGGGCAGCCAGCGTGGGCCGGCGCTCTGGGACCCATCTCCAGATGTGGAGCCAGGCTAATGGTCAGAAACATCTTGCTGGAGGAGTGCTACTGTGCTGCCTGTGACATCATCTGCACACCCTCTATTTGGTAGTTATTCATAGCAATAGTTATACTTTGGTCAAACATGTAAAATTGAATAGATACCGACGGAAACGCGCTATATAAGGGGGCGTGGCCTAGCCGAAGGGGAATGAAGCTTATAACGGAGCATAATTTAGCACAAACAAGTAACAGGTTCATGTGAATGTCTTGTATCATTTTGTATCACAAAATGAAGCATATTGCCCAGTAGAAGTGTAACCCAGCACTTGAAGCTAACGTTAGCATTCACAACGTCCTATTCTTTTACTAAGTAAGTAGTATGTAAGTAAGTGCTTTATTAGTCATTGAACAAGCGTACGAAGAAATAGTGTTCAGCTGTTAGTCCTGAGCTGCTGCATTGGAAATGAATAGGACGTTTAGTACTGGCACTCACAGCTTCAGGTTAGCGGCTGTACAGTCCTGGTATTGAATGTCACAGATTCGGGCACTACAGTATTCTGGAGTTATATTGACCTTTTTCCACACTTGGACTATCAAATCAAATTCCCTTATGTAAAAAGCATTGATGTTTTATGAACTCGCTTTTTTCTGCTTGTGTATGCATCCTCCACAGTGAGTCCCGCCAACTTCTCTCTTCACTGTCACAAATCCTGAATGATCTATTATTTAGCCGGAAAAAAAAACAAGGACTCAGCGTGTGATTTTTTTTGCCACTTTTTTGGCGACTAAACAGGAACAGGGAGTAAAAAGAGCTGTATGAAAAATTCAGCACCACCGTGGAGAGAAATTTTGGAGATCAAAATAGCTCAAAACCTCCTCCTGCTAAAGAAAAATAAAATCCCTGCATTTTCACACACCACCACACACACACACACACACACACACACACACACACACACACACACACACACACACACACACACACACACACACACACACACACACACACACACACACCACACACACACACCACACACACACACACACACACACACACACACACACAGGAAAATGCGGTATGTGACCTGAATTCAAAATGTCTGCTTACAGCTTGGTGGTGCCGTGGTATGTCAGTAAATCCACGTCTAAGTGCAAGAGCATGCTTGGGTACCGGCTACATTTTATCCGTTCATTGGCGCTGGGACTTCATATCAGTCCGGGAGTTTTAGGTTTTGGGCCGTACCAAATGACTGTTTGGGCAGTATGACACACATGGTTACTACATGTCTATTGTCTTATTCACATACATAGATCCAAAAAAACCTTTGGTGAATTGCTGCTACGAGTCACACCAGCATAACGCCTTTTTCTCTCCTCCCTCTCTGACACCTGTTCTATCCTCGCCTTCCCTCTTCCCCTCGGCGTATTGCAAAAACATTGTACTTTGTACCTGGTCAGAGGCAGCTCTGAAGCTTTATACGAGTTTTCGTGCGGTTGATGCTCTCTCGCCGAACGGGCAATTCACGAATGACTTACGCAAAATGTATAGAGGATGCATGAGATATCTGAACGTGCGTTGGCCGCACTAATGGTGCACGTGTGGCACACGATGCCTGATTGCAACTGTTTGACTGAAAAGGGAAAAACAGCTAAAGCTAAAGGTACAGTGGGTGTAAAAACTATGAGAGACAAAATGAGAAAAAAAAATCCAGAAAATCACATTGTCTGATTTTTTATGAATTTATTTGCAAATTATGGTAGAAAATAAGTATTTGGTCAATAACAAAAGTTCATCTCAATACTTTGTTATATACTCTTTGTTGGCAATACAGAGGTCAAACGTTTTCTGTAAGTCTTCACAAGGTTTTCACACACTGTTGCTGGTATTTTGGCCCATTCCTCCATGCAGATCTCCTCTAGAGCAGTGATGTTTTGGGGCAGGCGCTGGGCAACACAGACTTTCAACTCCCTCCAAAGATTTTCTATGGGTTGAGATCTGGAGACTGGCTAGGCCACTCCAGGACCTTGAAATGCTTCTTACGAAGCCACTCCTTCGTTGCCCGGGCGGTGTGTTTGGGATCATTGTCATGCTGAAAGACCCAGCCACGTTTATTTTCAATGCCCTTGCTGATGGAAGGAGGTTTCACTCAAAATCTCACGATACATGGCCCCATTCATTCTTTCCTTTACACGGATCAGTCGTCCTGGTCCCTTTGCAGAAAAACGGCCCCAAAGCCTGATGTTTCCACCCCCATGCTTCACAGTAGGTATGGTGTTCTTTATTTCTTCTCTCCAAACACGACGAGTTGAGTTTTGACCAAAAAGTTCCATTTTGGTTTGATCTGACCATATGACATTGTCCCAGTCCTCTTCTGGATCATCCAGATGCTCTCTAGAAACTTCAGACGGGCCGGGACATGTACTGGCTTAAGCAGGGGGACACGTCTGGCACTGCAGGAATTGAGTCCCTGGCGTGTAGTGTGTTACTGACGGTAGCCTTTGTTACTTTGGTCCCAGCTCTCTGCAGGTCATTCACTAGGTCCCCCCGTGTGGTCTGGGATTTTTGCTCACCGTTCTTGTGATCATTTTGACCCCACGGGGTGAGATCTTGCGTTGAGCCCCAGATCGATGGAGACTATCAGTGGTCTTATATGTCTTCCAAAATTACAGGCCTCTCTCATCTTTTTAAGTGGGAGAACTTGCACAATTGTTGGCTGACTAAATACTTTCCCCCCCACTGTATTCAGCTAAAGCCAGCAGCTTGTCACCATGTCAGGTTATTTAAGTGGTTATTCATAGGGCTGGCGGGACACCGTTAAACGATACAAGTATGGTGTCAGAAAAAAATAAGTTTAGATACGGTATCGAAAAAATTAAGTATCGAAAGCAGGTACTGAAAACAATTCTTATATCTTTAGATCCAAGTTTTGATGCTGTTGGTTGTGCAACAGAATTACAGGAAGTGATTCGGTTGTTGTCGTTGTTTAAGGCCCTGTCCATACGAAGTCAAGCTGAGGACCAAACGCAAAGATATTTTATCATTTTATCATCAATCATCCATACGAGCCTGGCGTTTTGGGGGTCTGTAAATGAACATTTTCCAAACTAGGTCCCAGAGTGGAAAGATCTCAAACGCAGTTTACATGACGCCGTAGTTACAACGTCTCTTTTACTAAAACGATGACATCACAGCACCAGAGTGGTGTCTGTTCTCCATAATCTACTGACCTTATAATGAGTTTTACTCATGGATCTATGATGGTTTTACTCCTCTTTGTTCCACTGCAGTCCGTGAGCCACAGGTGACAAGTAGAAAAACAGTCTGTGTTTTTGGACTGACAGTCAAAGTCTGGTCACTGACAGATGTTTCTGCTTTAGTCCTGTTACGTCTGAAGAATAAACTCGCCTCCTCGTCTCTTCTATAAATCGTAAATCCTTGAATCCGTTTCATTGTCACTGTTTACGTTCCACAAAGGTTTACTGCGCATGTGCCCTCTACATCTTGTTCTATTATCTGTGTTAGCGTTACAGCGCCACACACAGGCCTGGCAGATGAATCACGCCGTTTTCACAGACCTGAGTCAACACATTTACTAAGCTGGCTTCGTGCTTACAAAGAAAGTTTCTGAAATATAAGCGTTTTATTTTCGTGTAGCTATAGCCTCAGTTCAAATAAATGATTTTTCCATTCCATTCCCACGCCCCCACCCAAACGTTTGCCCTATTTTCTTTTTTACAAATGTATGTTTATTTTTGCCCCGATTATTTATCGTTGTACAAATTCCCCCACAAGTTTTTGTTCATTTTTTTATTGTTTTTTATTTCCACCCATTTTGTCCCAATTTTTTTTATTTTTTTTATTTTTTACTTTACATACAAAATTATTCCTTATGTTTTCCACAATTTCTCCCAATTTTCCCTAGTGTGAGACAAATGCATAAAATGGGCTTTGGAGGTACCATTTATCAAGGAATGGTGGCTCAGAGCACTAAATAAACACCTTACCGTTTGAGAAATAGTGAAAGTTTATACATTGGCCCAAAATTTGCAAATTCAACAGGTTTTGCTGGGTGTCCCCACTCAGTATCATTGTTTGTTTGTCTAATTACAATAGTTTGACAAGAGGACGAACAATATAGATAGTGGATTGTACTGTAAGTCTGGAATAAACTTGGAACTGAAAATGAATAAGGGATTGTATTTTCCCTCGCCCCCACAGACATTTCTTCATGTCAAGTTCCTATAGCCACACTCCTTCCTGATAGATGCCCACTGCAGAGGTAATCTCCAGTAGTTATTATGTGATGGACGCGCTGCTCAATAGACAACTTTCCCTTTTCCGCGGAAGTGATGTCTGCCGGTGATAACTCTGAGGAAAATCCATGCTCCGGTCTGGTGAGGGGAGAATAAATAGGCTTCGAGGCGGCCGAAATCATCGGCGTCGATGTGATCTACAATGGAACATAAACACTGGCGGCTCGGGTTCAGATAGTGTCACCAAATACAGCTGCGGCCAATGAGGGATTACGCTGTTTTCTGCCACGTATTTCCCAGATTATTTTTTTTGATATGGTTTGTAGGTCCAAGTGTGTGAAGTTGAAGCGCAGACAACACATAAAAATGTTCACAGAATATCATTAATACACAGTGTGGGTCATCAGCCGGCCGGACACATGGGAGAGCAATCAAACTTCCACACAGTAACATCCACATGGCCTGGGAATTGAACCAGGAGCGCCAAGGCGATTTTTTTCGGGTCCGATATAAGCTCTATTTGTTTTCTTCTGATCAGTTCTGTTGTTTCTCATGCTGGAAGATTTTGACTTTACGGATTCGGTAACTTTTAAAGCTGGAGGCTTTTCTTGCAATACACAGTTCCCCCATAACTTCTCGAACTTTTTCTCTCTCTCTCTCTCCTCTCAGCGCTGAACTTGATAGTGAGCTAAAGTTACCGCTGTAATGATGTGGGCGCATGGCGTTACATAACTGCGCACAGCACTATTTTTGGCCGACACAATATTGACATGGACTGTTTAATAAATCACACCCACAGAACTTTGGCAGGGATGCTTCGTTCGCGCCCTAATCACTCCATTGTCCATTTTAGGGGGAGAAGTGTGCTCCAATGGCACTGGCTTTGGTCATTAGCAGAAGGTATAAGGCATATTTTAGTGAAATATAAAAATAATAAGACCGAGACGGGTGATAATTCCCATTTTACAATTTAAAGCATGTGCAAAATAAACTTTTTATTATCATTATTTAACCTCTTAATCCGCGCCTTAACCGAGCACATTTCCTCCAGTTCAGCGAGCTTTACCTGAATTTAAAAGCTTATCCAACTGGAGCTCACATCCTTTAGGCCAGTGTAATGCCTCATTTGAAAGCTTTTGTTTCAATAAAGAGTAAAGAAATAAAGTGTCAAATATAGGGCCTTTAAAGGCACTGCACCTCATTTTTACCCATTTAGTCAGATTTCAGCTAAAAAGGCATTTGGTGAAATACAAATTTAGTCCAAATGTGACGACAAAGGTTAAACCCCCTTTGTGTCACATATTGACTATTTGGGTTGACCATACTCAATATCAACAAATCACAATAAAATGCAAACTTCACGCTTCTTTTCTCACAAGTTACTACTTTCACAACATACTTTTCAAGTGGCAAAAGGATGTTACCTATAGAAAAGGGCATTCACTGCAAAAAGTCATCTTGAATAAGGGAAATGTTCTTGAAATCAAGTCTCAAATTGTCCTTGTTTTCGAGTAACTCATTTCAAAAACTGTCAACAAGACTTTTACACAACTACAACTGATTTATTTATTGTTTTTATCTAATTCTGAGTGCTAAGACCTTATTGGCTGCTCTGCTTTACGACTGCAACACTGGAGGCCGCCATTGCTGTAGTGCCTCCATATAGCCGCTAGTCTCCCATTGAAAAGCATTGGACTTTAGACAAGTTAAAAACAACTTTAATGCCCGGTTTCTATTTTCTATGGCTACATATTCCTCCTGAGATAACGCTGGGTTAGTCACAATTAAAGAAACCAGGCTGGTTTTCGAAAGAACATTTTTTAAATCTCGTACTAACGGGGGTCGGACTGTTGGCATTGGAGCTGTGCGAGCTACACGTCACGCAAGGGCGGAGTCTACAGTGAAGATCCCGCCCTTATGCCCTTATTAGGAACATGCTTCGTCAGAGCTGGGGAGGAGGAGTCTGTAAATCCGCCATGATTTCCCCCTCGAACGTGGTCATTATGGTAAACGGGGAGGAGTGAGGAGGAGTTGTCTATTCTTTTGTACAGTCTATGCTCAAATCAAGGACAAATTGACTTATTTCAAGAAAATATCACTTATCTCACAATGACTTTTTGCAGTGCTTAAGATATTACAATGGAAAATCTAAATGCAGAGACACCTTAATAATGTTTTGAGTCTATTTTTAAGCCTTTTTGCATGCTGTGTCCACTTTAAATGATGCATGTGCCTGGACTTAATACACTTGAAAAGACTCTTTTATTGATCTCGCATGCATGCCCTCTGCAATCATTTGTAATTTGCTCTTTACATGGCAATAAAGCTGTCTTTGAACTTCGTATATTTGCATTAACTATTCCCCCGTAGATAACAAACCTTCCTTCTGCGTGCTAATTACATCTCTCATTTCTGTTCTTTACTTTCAAGTAGTGCAACGATTCTGATGGCCCGTCCTCTTTAGCGTTAAGGTGCCAGGCGAGGGGTTAACAGGGAAACGTGAGCAGATGGTGGCGGAGGCAGGACTGGCACTGCGGCACAGCTGCTCCTCTGCACAGAACAGCATTAAGAGGTAGGATCCCAGGGCCCGAGAGGAGAGCCGGGCACCGGGACACACCTCGACATCTGGAGGCGAGGCTGCCAGAGGGCTCAGTGACATCCTCATCACGACATTCGACATTAGGTACATGACTGGAAAGAGACTTCACGGGTTTGGAGACATCTTTGCTGTACACGGGTCAAAACCTTATTTACTTGATGTCACATTATTCTTAAGAGCCCATGCTGACATATGCATACAGTGCCGAGAAAAAGTAAGCACACCGTCTGGAAATTCTCACATTTCTGCCTAAATTGGTCACTAAACTCTGTTTGTCATGGTGACTTGAAAACAGAAAGCGACCTCGCTCTCTCCTTGTGCAGCTGAGTTTTTTGCCTTTTTCTGCGAACTGCATTTGTGGTTTCTGTGTTACACATTGTTTTTCTGGATACTTTTGTACGTCTTTGCCAAGTTTTTGTGGAGGTTTGGTGGATTTGTTTACTTTGAGAGTCTATAATGGTCCTGAAGAAAGCAGCTTTTTAAATGTAAACAAGATGCTAGCTTATCAGCTAAACTCATTTGAGACCTATTCTTCTTCTGAGACACTGAAGAGGCACCAAGAGCCCCCACAGCTGCAGCAAGTGGAGGCATCACAAGAGGAGCTACAGGAAACAAGTAAGGGACAAACGAGGAGATGGTGAAAGACTGTTGTGGACTGGAGGGAGCTGCAGGAGGAAGAGGAAGGAGGAGGAGGAGGTGGAGCTGACCAGTACAGGACACCACGCTCTGAAACAGGGACAAACCCAGGAGGTGCTGCACCATTTCAGAGGATCAGAGGAGACAGAGGGCAGCCAGCCAGGTTTCTTCTGAGTGCTACAGTTTCCCCGACCTCCAAGGTCATGCGGGTCAGGTTGACGCAGTGGCAGCGCGGCTCAGCCGCATTAGCTCAGGACTAACACCTGAACACTATTTCGTTGTACAGCTGTACAATGACAATAAAGCACTTACTTACTTAAACGTGGTCTGATCTTCATAAAAATCACAGGAATGATTAAACAGTGTCTGCCTGAACTAATACCACCCAAGCATTTACATTTGATCAGATTCTTATTGGCCATAACATGTAAACATTCACAGGACAGCGTGGAATAAGTAAGTACACCGCCTGAATCTCACTGAACTGCAGCAGTTTTGTAAAGAGGAATGGTCCAAGATTCATCCTGATCATTGTGAGCGTCTAATCTGCAACTACAGGAAAACTGTTATTGCTGCAAAAGAGTCAGCCAGATATTAAATACAAGGGTTCACTTACTTATTCCGTGCATGTTGTGAATGTCTCGGGTTTTTCTGCAAAATATCTTAATAAACTTGTGAATTAATTTTTCTATTGATGATAGCACGTTATCCACGCCCTGAGGCAACAAAACAGCCCCACACCATGATTCTCCTGCTCCAGACTTCACAGTGAGGAAGGGTTTAGATGTTGGTGTGTTGTGTGTTTCCTCCACACATGACGTTGTGTGTTCCTCCCAAACTGTTCAACTTTAGTTTGTGAAAGCGCGCTTGGATGCTCCACAGCACTACTGGAAAAATATACTGTGGACTGATGAACCCAAAGTTGAATAGTTTGGGAGGAACACACAACGTCATGGGTGGAGGAAAAACAGAACAGCACATCAACATCAACACCCTATGCTCATTTTGAAGTATGGTGCAGAGAAAATCATGGAATATGTGTGCATGCTGTGTTCCTATGTTCCTAGTACTATGTAATTTGTTCCTTTGTACTATTGTGGTATGGACATTTTTATTGAAATTATTTCTTCGGGTGGGCACTCATAAGCTTTTCCTTCGGCACACTCCTTTTGAGCAGAATGTTAACTGCTCAAATAAACAAATAAACTAAGCTAAACTAACATGAGAAACCAACCCAACTGCATGAGCCGCTCTGCAGCTGCTGTCACTCAAACAGGAGCACGTCACGTGGCTGTGAGTTTACTGTGGAAAAATGCACCTTATTGTTTTGTTTTGAGACAGAGCCGCAAAGGAAAACCTTTGAAATCGCTTGAAACCAGAAGCAGAAACTATTATGATGCTTTATTTTTACTGGAGTTTGGAACTAAAGTGGAGTGCTGATGCTTGGGCTCTGCCGTTGTGCCACATTTGGAGCGGTGATCAAAGAGCCGATAGAGTTCAGGACTGTGGTGTCATATCGCTAAGCATCATAGGATTTGCAGCAATAATGAACTAATGGAGATTTTAAAAGGTAAAATACTGGACTTACAGTTCACATTAAAACACTTGGACACCACAGTGTGTTAGATGTATTTACCAGTAGTAACTCAACAGCTAACAGAGTTGTTCCACAATTTTTAGATTGTTTTTAGCATAAGTTAGTCTATGGAAAATGTATGCTAACAGCCACAAAAATGGGGCTCTCCATGGTAACAGTGGACTTTCCCAAACTCTATTCACCTTATTCCGGAAGTTCACGTGTGCCCGCCCCCTTCTCTCCTATTAGTTTACATGGGAATGGAGAAGTCAAGATAAAATCAGTTACTACACGAAAACAAAGCCAATTTTAGGCCGCGCAGAGAAACTTGTTGACTTGTTGGTGCAAATGAACATTGGACATTTTACACAGATCAATCACTACCTTATCGAGTCGAATAAGAATAGCTACATCTAAACTCGACACTATGAGAAAACAAAATATACTAATGATACGTTTGCCCCATAAAACTGGTAATTCAACAAAACACAGCCGACTTTGAGTGGCATTTATGGATAAGAAGGCACTCTATATGTTGTGGGCCAAAAAAATTAAATAAAAATGTGCGCTTTCTAACCTGACCCACCCGCACCCAAAGTACACCGTATATTTGAGCTACCTAAACCCTAGAATCCGAGAGCGCCACGGTTACACTGCTACATTATGCTAACGTTGCTACCAGCGCCGTTTATTTTCCCGCTTCAACTGAACAATTTGCTGTGAAAAAACATCCTTACGGACCTGATTTTGGCTCGACTTCATTGGTGTGTGATAAATATGGTTATAGTCTGCCAGAAAACGGCTAAAAAGAGTGGAAAATTGCTATGAGAGGTTTCTCTTCCCTCTCTGCTGGGCCAGGCCCCCTTGTGTGACGCGCTGCCTTCTGTACTGTAGCTATGCACAGATGCTGGGGACAAATTGGGTGAAGTGTCTTGCCCAAGGACACGGCAACAGTGTCGACACAACAACAAGGGATCTCGGATTGACTAAAAAGCTATTTATATTGCTGATAACTGGTGCTGACTTTTTCGGTGGCAGGTCAAGCTAACAATCTTCACTAGACGGCGTCAAAATACTCAGCATTTCCAACACAAATACCAGGGAAATTGTCTTTTTTCTTCAGGGGGAAAAAGCCCACAGTTACATAGACTGGTGTGTACGGCCCTTGTATCCGGAACATGCCTCTTCCATCCCGCGACAATTCCCCCCCCCTGTACAACTTTTCTTCGGGGGCTTCTTATAAACCAACCATCTATCTCCATTATGCCCCCGAAATTGCTATTTGTCGCTTTGCGGGGAAGAAATAATCAATATGTCTTGTGGGGGCAGTGAGCGCATTAGAGGAAGCAAATTGATGTCTCTCGCCTCAGCGCTCCCGTACCACGGCTAATGGGGACGCTAGCTAGCTGCCAGACAGGGGCCCGCTGTGTGTCGATGTGGTCTGTGTCTATGGTACATGTGCACTCCTACAGAGCAATATATAAGGACTGCATATGACCAAGAAAAGCCGATATTGATAACTGTCAATAATGATGTAATTGAGATCAAAGTTCAACACAGTAAGTTCCATTTGTCATCGGTGTGTGTTTTTTCCTTCATACTGTGTGAGAGCAACAGAGTCAAAATAGAACAAAATGAGAAAAATCACAGCAAAAACTGAAATGGTGCACATTTTTAAGCTTCCATGTGTTTTTGTGTTAAAGTACAAATGGCAGGTTTTAATGCGTTTCAAACTATTTTCAGATTCAGATTATTTTTTATTCAGACATTCAAACATTCAACAGATGACAAACAGATGATAAATAAACATAAAGTCTGAAATGGAATAGGCAGAAGCTAAAGCTTATTGCGCCTATCCCAGAGTATTTACAAAACATACACAGTAAAGCTGCCAATGTCTTATGCGAGTAGTTATACAATTTTTGTTTTTAGATCGTCACAAAGAAGAAAGAAAAAAATCTATCATCTTAAGTTTGCATCCTTAGCATCCATTCTCAATGTATTTTTTTATAATTGATTTCTTCAAAAGAATTTTAAATTGAATTAAGGCTTTACAGTCTTTTAGCTCTTGGTCCAACTCACTCCACACATTAATCCCAACAAAAGAAAACAATGCTGCTTTGCACTCGTTCTCACATATGTTTTTTGAAACATTTCTTCCTTTCGGAAATTATAAACGCAGTCTCGTTTTTGGAACAATCCCTGGATATGCACAGGTAACTTGTTAAGGCTTATGTTAACATAAATTGTGCTGTTTTAAACTCAACCAAATCCTTCAATTTTAGTGCTTTTAGTTTAATGAAAAGCTCATTTGTATGTGCCCTGTAAGCCACTTTATTCACAATGCGGATCGCTCTTTTTTGGATGATACTTATTGGATTAAGATTGGTTTTGTAAGTGTTTCCCCAAACTATGACTTATTTAGATGGATAACATAAGTTGTAAATTCATCAGTTGCATGATTAAGATAAGATAAGATAAACTTCATTGTCCCATAACGAAATTTGTCTTGGACTTGCCATGCTGTGGTTCATACAATAGCAATATATAAAAGATGCATTAAATACATTCAAATTCAAAAATACAAAAGGACAACAGTCAGCTCGTTCGGCATAATTTCAACAGATTATCATTTTATTTCAGTGAAGCAGCAATTTTAATGAAGTATTATTTTTATTTGAATTTTTAAGCTGCTGACAGGAAGTGACATAGATAAATGTAAAGTTCCATAGCAGTTTGACTCACTCATGTCCCATTGACTTAACATGGTTGCATGGCAGTGTCCAATAAAGAAGTGAAACTATAAATATCACAAAAATGGCCAAACTAAAGAAAGCTGGCTACAATCTCCAGCAAAATGTTTATTTGGTAGGGACAGTGCAAGTTAATGAACAAGCCACACCGGATTGTAGCCTTGGGCTAATTTCCATCTGTCGTCCCCCATGCGCACCACTCTCATTCATCCTGGCCTATTGTACATGTTTTTAGTAGTAGGGGAAACCGGAGTACCCGGAGGAAACCTACGCAGACACGGGAGAACATGCAAACTCCACACAGAAAGGCCCCGGCCTTGGTGGGAATCGAACCTGGACCTTCTAGCTGTGAAGCACGAGCGCTAACCACTGTACTACCGTGCCGCCTGTTAACACAATTATTAAATATAATTGTGTTAACTATGTTTTAGCAAAAATTGCACTTTAAAGTCTGCTGTTGGCAAAAACGTGTAAAGGTGCATACACACCTAACGTGGGTGAGTAATGTGTATTGTCAATGTGAAAGGGGCGCCCACGTGCAGTAGTGTGCACGGTGGAAGGTCCAGCGGGGTGGTGTAGACAGCGCACTGTGCACGTCAGCTGTTTAGAGCTGCGTGAGGAGGGCGTGGAGTCCAACACATTCAGGGAAAAAGGACAGATCATCTGAATTTGGAGCAACATAACCACCTCTACTAGATCATAAAGACACCAGTGAAATGGAAACGGCAAGGAAAAGCTTTATGACAACGCAGCAGCTGTGGTTTGAAATGCCTTTCCCGAGCACAGGCATTCGGATCGCTTGAATAAACTTAAAACCAAAACACAGACGCAATAAAGAACGCACTGGATTACAAACATGTTTTAAAGAGGATTTTATCATGACATGAGGACAGACAGCTACTGCACACTCCAAACCCACACATATTGAAATAATATCAGGGAGAGGCAGGAGGGAGGGAAGAGGCGAGGTCTGTGTTAAGTCTCAAGTGTCAGAGAAAGGTAGTAAAATTCAGGCCGTTTCTCAATCCCCAGTATGCGTACTCTGTACTTGTGAACTCCGGGGTACGGACTTGCGGGTGCAGACTCGGAGAATGGACTTGAGGAGTTCACAGTGTGGACTCGGCTTTTCAGTGTTTGGAAGAGTGAACTCGATGACATCACAGGAAGTAGCTCATGAACATGGGGCTGTGAGCTTTTATAACATTAAACAACCTCATATGAAATTAAAAGGGTGAGACACTGCAGGAAGTGGAAAGATGTTTTTAAAGACATCAATTACAAACTTTTACAGTAAACAAAAATAAACATTTTAGTCAATTTCACATTATTTATACAATGATAGCCTACATACTGATAATGCATTATGTGTAAAGTAATTAAACATATCTGATGTGCAAACTGAAACAATAATTTAAAAAATAGGTCAAATATTATTTATTAATTTGTTTGGGGTTGCAAAT